>JAZEWU010000021.1:2036238-2054799 GCA_036362915.1 Geotria australis
CATGCCTCGATTATTTGTCCTGACCAAATTTCCCCTGGTGGCCCGTGTTGTCAATACACGCGAACGTTTAAAACGTGCCTACCAAACAGTTTTTCAAACACCTCTTAATCAAATAATTCTAATGACGCTTCGGCGAAATGGAATAATTCACCGCATACACGTATTCCACTTGAGCTCTGAGCTCCCTTATAATTGCGCCAGCACAGGGGGACTCTTTGTTGTCGGTGCTTAGGGATGGAGGCACACCAGCCATGGCCGATAAGCCGCCTCATTACCTGCAAGAGTAATCAAATGGAGGGCTTTAACACACACGCTGGAATGATGATTGGGTGATTTACGTACGCGTGGACACGCGGCATGCATTCAATGTAGACCACGGCAACAAAAAATAACCGATAATGTTTGAACGTGCTTGGAAACTGAGAATTGCTCTCAAGAGCCCATCTTTCGCGGTAGCCGTGTCGAGCGTTCCTCCTTCGCGACGTTTCCGCCTCCCACGTCGGAGGCATCATCAGGCCTCTCACAAAACGTCGTGGAGGGGAGAGGAGTAACGCTCGACACGGCTATCCCGAAAGAGCAGCTCTTAGGAGCAATTCTCAGTTTCCGTCGAGCCATGAAAACCTACATCAACGCACGAATGAAACCTGTTGTAATAATAATAGCATTTATAGAGCGCCTTTCACCCAATGGTCGCAAAGCGCTGCACAGGGCCGTGGAGAGCAGGGCGTGTCGACAACATCATCGTCTCAAATAACACACAATCGTGTATGGTCAAGACCGGGAGTGATTGTATCCCTTCCACCCGCTTTTGTTTAACGTGAGAATTGAACGCAGGGCGCGAAAGCTCAGTGGTGACGCACCCTGGCATTGTTTAACCCGGCAATCGATGCCTCGCACACACGTGGGACCAGTGAAATGAGATGCAGACGCACCCAACGTGGGAATTAATGTGCATCGCCGCGGCGACCGCAACCATCCGCGGTGACTCGGCCTGTAGTCGTGATTTGTTATGAAACGTTGTTCCACGTGGAACACAGACGTTAGCACGTACTGCACACGTAACAACAACGCAATCGAGTAACGCGTATTTACGTGTACGGATGATCGTGATTGCGTGACTGAGAGTGGTATTTGATGTTACGCAAGGCCTCGGAGGGATGACAAATTTGGAACCCACAGTTTTCTTTCATTTGGGCCTCACAAACTGCACGGTGGCGCGGTGAGTAGCGTTGCTGCCTCACAGCAAGAAGGTCCCGGGTTCGAATCTCGGCTCGGGAGCGTTTCTGTGTGGAGTTTGCGTGTTCTCCCCGTGTCCGCGTGGGTTTTCGCCGGACACTCCGGTTTCCTCCCACAGTCCAAATACATCCTGCTGCATTGGTTAATTGGCCTGCGGAGTAAATTGCCCCCGTGCCCTGTGATGGATTGGCGTCCCACTCTGGGTATAACCCTACCACGCGCCCTGTGTCTGCCGGGATGGGCTCCGGCTCACCGCAACCCTGTACAGGATTAAAGCGTTTTCTGACAATGAATGAGTGAACGGTTGTTTTGCTTTACTCAGAGGGCAGGGTCACGTCTAAGTTCTACATCGCCTCGAGTCCCGTGTTAAAACAAAAATATACCAACACCCGTGATTTGTGAGCCAGGCAATTCGTCTCCTGTAGGATGTGACGCTACAATACCGATAGAGATCAGGCAAAGAGCGCTGCTACGCGTTATTAGTTTTGTATATGCTAATTTAAACAGAGCATTTCTACATATGACCCGAGCAATTCTTGGAAAGAGGTCCAGTTAATCTCTCTCCGTCTCTCCCTCTCTCTCTATTTAAAATACCCAACTAAAACACGCACTACTGCTTCACATACAAGGGCTGGCCTATTAGCAAATTCCACGGGGATTCGCCGATCCGATCGCTGCCCTAGAAGGCTAAGCTGGCGCCGAGCCTGGACAGTTGCTCGGATCGACAAACCCCCATGCCCAACGACAGGGGTGTCAGGCCTTGCGTGTGCAGTAGAGACCGCAGGGCAGCAACTATCACTCACTACCGCCGCGCACGCTCACCCCAACGTTCGCCAACAACAGGGCAGCGAATGCCGCGGTGAGGTATGTTCCCGGTAACCTTCACAGGCCGCCTGCACCGCGCGTCGGGAGGCGGCCCTCGAGTGAAAGGCGCTATATAAATGCTATTATTATTATTATCATCCAGCCATTCCCTGACACAACACGTGGCGTGCCCGTGTACAAGGAACAAGCGAGGCAGTTAGTTCCAGCCGGCAGTCATGCTCCCGTGACCGTGGCGTGACTCGATTCGAGTCTTCGAAGCGTGATGGCTACACGACAGTTTCCCCATTGCAACAAGTTCTTCTTTAGTCGCAGACAGCCCTTCGACATTTAGAAATATAATAGTCAGGCGGGTATATTGGCCTCTCTCCTTGCTCCAAACTGAGGGGCTTCTAGCTTCTGGACGTCGTTGTCTTTCAGCTCCTCGGCTTCGAAGTGTTTGGTAGAATTTGCAGGTAATACCAAGTATTACTTGACAGGGATCGCGACGTGAACGCTTCTACCTTGATCCCCAGTGGCGGGGCTGTTAGTAGCAGACTCCCTGATATGCCCGCGAGACAAGGGCGTTCGTGGTACATGCGCACACGGAGGGTGGCACGTACTCCGTGGGGGGGGGGTGGTGTTACCGCACTGCGCTATGCTTCCAGGGAGCGAAGTTCAATTTACCAAGCGTTGGCACTTGATGACATCAGTCTCAACTGGTATCTTGATTTGGATCCTGGACTCCCCCCACCAACCCCACCGCGTCACCAGTCCGTACCGGGCCAGTGTGGTGAGGTCTGGTGAATAACCCGGCGTTATCGAGACGGTGTGGGGAGGCTTTCACCCAGCAGTGGATTGATAAAGGCACAATGCACTGTCATTACACCGCCGACTCACTGCGGGGAGCGAGAAATTATATCTATCCGCCAAAAACTGCACGACCCAATGCACAGCCAAAGCGGGTTTGATTCCAACTCACGGTAAAGATAGTGACGATTTTCCGTACCGCTCCTAGGCCTCCGCCCTCTAGGTCGCCTCAGCCTAAAATAAGTACCTAGTGTGGTGTGTAAACTGCACAGCTTACAACAAAGACAAAGATCCCTCATATAGCCTTAACAGACTCTAGGGGGAAGTGCCGTTAGCGAAAACCTAAGAAGGTCGACAGGGCACATGAGGGGGTGGGTGACCAGCACCACGCACGGCCGCCTTTGTCTCCTTGGTGACAATGTTTACACACTGCACTAGGTACTCATTTGAGGCCGAGTCGACCTGGGGGAGGCCCAGGACCGGTTCAGAAAATCATCACAGGTGTTGGCCGTGAGCGGGACTCGAACTCGGGTCGCTAGATTTGTAGCCCGACGCACTAACCACTGGGCCACCGCTCCCCACAGCTTACACACGCACGGACACAGCACAGCACCCATGATCTCGCCATCGCGTGCCATTTCCTTGCCCTCTGCGAAAAGTCAACCACTTGACCCGGCAGAGCAGGTCACCTCCATCCCGCATCATCGCAGTCATGCAACACATCAATCACCCCGGATCCTCCGCCACGCGACCCGCGTTTGCACGTACGCACGCGGGAACACGCGCGCGCGCTCACAAAACGCGACCTGTGACTGCCGGGATAGGCTCCGGCTCAACGCGAACCTGTAGAGGATTAAGCGGTTTCTGAAAATTGATGGAGATGGATTGTGGAGTTCGCGGTACCGCGAGCTACACAATTCCAGTCTCGACGATGCCTCGTGCGGCAGTGATCGAGCGTGGCTGATTAGCGTGATGATACCATGGCCACTGGAATTGTGTGTACGATACACCGATTGATGCACACGAAACGCTGCTGCCAACTATACATCTGTGCCAAACGTTGACATGTGTTGCCCCCCCTCTAGAGCAGCGTTTGGTTCCGAATGTCTTATTCGAATACGATAGAAGGTGTATATAATAAAGACGCAGGCAGCCAGACGTTCCTGGCTGATATGTAAATTATAATCTGAGAAAATCGCATTAGGAATGCACCAGACGGCCACGTTGGAAGCGAAGCAGCGCAAGTTAATAGAAAGGCAGAGCCTTTTAAATCGTGTAATGCAAATGTGGCTACGTTCAGAGGAACACAATGACAGCAAAGCGCTGTTCTATCAGGCCTACAATGCTCAAATCTGGCACAAATATAATCGAGCCGCGCTTAGAAGTGAAAATCACGAAAACCAACACAGCCTCAATTGAGTCTCACAAACACTGCCAGGGGTTTCGCTCGTAGGACCCAAGTTCTACAACGCTTCAGTTCCTCGGCTAAACGCTGACAAATACTGTAGTGTATTCTATACGCATAATCGGTGAACTGGGTAGTAATTCGTTGCCCGTAGAGTGACGCTAACGCTCACAAAAGCTGGTCTGTATATTTACCCACGTACACCCCCGTAAGCCCACGCACACACATTGACAGTAAACAGCCCTATAGCGTGTATTGTATTGTTTACAGGCTGGGTGGTTGTTTTGTGTTCCTACGCAACTTCAGCTCTGCGTCCAATACGTTGCAGCCGCTTTGTGAATCCACTGCTGGATGAAGACCCACGACCTCGTGCCGTCTTGGTCGTGAGAGCTTATTTGAGCATAGTTCACCACGCTGGCCAATACAGTTTGGTGAATCGAAAGGTGGGTAAGAAAACATAGACCCGGTTCTGGTATCACTTCCCATAGAAGCCAGCCGTGCTCAGGAATCGAACTCAGTTTACTGGGTTCATAACGCAGCAGCGTGCCCACCACTGCGCCACCGCTCCTCCCTCTACGAGTATATCCATCCAACCATTATCACAAACCGCTTAATCCTTTACAGGGTCGCGGTGAGCCGGAGCCTATCCCGGCAGATACAGGGCGCAAGGCAGGGCTATACCCAGAATGGGACGCCAGTCCATCACAGGGCACCGGGGTGCAATTTAATCCGCAGGCCAATCAACCCATGCAGCCTATGTCTTTGGACTGTGAAAGGTTGGTATTCGATTATAAGGCCGGCGGGGGGTATACTGACTTTCCGCCCAGCCTCTACAATGGGCTGTGTGTAGGGAAAGCACGCCACGCTGGGGGATGCGAAGTGCGACAAATACCTTCATGTCGTTCATGACGGCTTGGAAGAGTCCTCCCAGCGCTCCGCACTCTTTCTCGATCACAGTCTCCATCGCGAATTCTCCACGGGCGCGTGAGAGTGGTCGAGAGAGACAGACGCCGCTGCCGATTCAGATGCTCGTTGCTGCCGGCGACTTACGAAGCAGGATACGGTGGGCGGAGAGCGAGAGAGACGGATCCGGGCGAGTTATGCCCCAAGCGGGCAGGCGGAGCAGGATGATGGGGGTTGAGAGACGATGGTGGTGGTGATGATGGTGATGCTGAGGGTCCTGTTGTTTAGAGAGCTCGCCTCGGCGTGTGAGCAAAACCCACACGACGCTCGGACGCTCTGGAGGAAACACAGCTTCGATGCGGCACACAGCCGGGTAAGTTGGTTGAGACGCACGAGGTAGCCGAAGCAACTACGGTTGGGAAGTAAAGAAAAAAACCCCTGCTACGAATCTTTAGTTCTTTGCGCAAAGAGCAAAAGTTTACGCTTCTGTCTTCAACCGAGCGCGCGACTGTATCCACACCAACTGTAGCTTGAGCAAGCCCTCCGAGAAAAGCTCACTTTCTGCTCGCCGTCCCGATTCTTTTGTGTTCCCTGCCGCCGTTGCACTCCGCTTCGGCCGCCGTCTCTCCCCTTTGCCCGAGTCCGGGGTTCTTCCGGCACGAAAGCAGCGGAGGCTGACGATGCCGGTTTGGGAGCTAGTCGGCCGGACCGGCCCGCGGAACCACAACGCGCGAGCGGTGCACGCCACTCAAGCGAGGAGCCGCCCGGACGGAGCAGGCGATGTTGCAGCTGCTGACGACTTGTGGAGCGGGTCGCTGCGGTTGTTGGTGGTTCGTCGTTGGTGGTGGTGGTGGTGGTTGTTGGTGGTGGTGTGAAGCGCGGTGGAAGTTGTCTCACGGAGTCGCGTGCGAGGAGCGTGAGAGCGGAGGACGCATGTCTTCCCCCGCCGGGGGATGAATTCCTCGGAGTGCGGGAGCCCGGGACACACTGCTTTGCCGCTCTGGGTCGTCGTGGTGTTGTTGTTGTGCGGGAGGGAGACGGAGGTTTGAGGGGAGGGAGGGAACGAGCGAGCGTGAGAGGGAAAGAAGAGAGACCGGGCGAGAGCCGCCCCTCAGCCTCCCTCCACCCCCCGTGTGCACGGTGGCGCCACCAAGTGGCTGCTCTCGAACCAATCATTCACTCATTCATTGTCAGAAACCAATTGATCCTGGGCAGCATCGCGGTGAGCCGGAGCCTATCCCGGCAGACACAGGGCGGAAGGCAGGGCCATGCCCATGATGGGACGTCAGTCCATCACAGGGCACCGGGGGCAATTTAGTCCGCAGGCCGATTAACCTATGCAGCAACATGTCTTTGGACTGTGGGAGGAAACCGATCATCACGATGGTTATTCATTCGACAGTTCATGAGCTCAGGTGTTAAGTCATTCGTGTGTCCACTCACTGCTGGATCATCGATCTGTACGGTCATTCGTCTGTCCACTCATCCCTTTGCTCATTCGCTCCGTGATCCGTTCATTCTTTCTTTCGGTAATCAGATCATTGTGCTGATGATGTCGGTTTTCACGGTTCGATGTGTGAGAATTGCTCTGCGTAGCTGTTCTTTCAGAAGACTGATGATACCTCCAACGTGGGAGGCGAAACGACGCGAAGGAGAGAGGATGAACAACTCGACACGGCTATCCCGAAATAGCAGCTACAGGAGAGCGATTCTCAATGTGTTCTTTCATCCGATTGTTAATTTGTGATTTCCTCCAATCGTTCCAGCGTTCATCCATCCGTTCATGTGTTCACCAAATAAAGGATTCGTTAATGCGTCTGCCCAATTGTTCGTTAATCGCTGTGTTTATTCGCCCTGTCACCAGTGCTCTGACGTGTGCGTTCATTTCTATGTCCGTTCCTCCGCTTATTAATTCCAACACAGGTAGAATATTTTTCTTTGTCTTAATGTGTTCTCGTCTCGTCAAACTAGCAGTTCCATACATCCATTGTCAGAAACCGCTAAATCCTGTACAGGGTCGCGGTGAGCCGGAGCCCATCCCGGCAGACACAGGGCGCAAGGCAGGGCTATATCCAGGATGGGACGCCAGTCCATCACAGGGGACCGGGGACAATTTAGTCAGCAGACTAATTAACCTATGCATCAGCATGTCTTTGGACTGTGGGAGGAAAGCGGAGTGCCCGGCGAAAACCCACGCGGACACGCAGAGGGCATGCAAACGTCACACAAAAAGGCCCCCCGAGCCGGGACTCGAACCCGGGACCTTCATGCTGTGAGGCGGCAGCGCTACTCACCGCGCCACCGTGCCGCCCCAAACTAGCAGTTGTTTGATCAAATAATTATACATTATTTGCTTAATTCGCCTGCTGCTTAATTCATGAAACAATCACGTTAAATCCGTTTGTTCTTTCATTCCTGGCTTCAAATCCCCTGTTCACGCACACGTGCGTCAAATTGTCATTTAGTGAGTTCGTTCTGGCTTCCATCGTCCATCGCTTCGTTCGTCCACGCGTCCGCTCCTTCAACACGTCCATTCATTCGTGTCTATTGATGAGATATCGCGGGCGGAGTGTGCCCGGGGCTGTACGGTGAAAGGAACTGAAAATGACGCGGCTCGGTTTAATTCAAATGTGAGTGCCAGTGAAAGTGGGCACTGTGCTGCATTGCGCATTATTCCCCGGCGCCCTTCATAAATAACAAAGCCACAGGCGTGATTCGTGGTGCTGCTGCTGCTGCTGCTGCACTGGCCGAACGCTCACAGTGAAACCCGACAAATGAGAATCAATGCCGTTGTAGTGGAACATTAAAGTGATGGGCTGCAACGATATCTGCGCTGTGTTAATGGGTCGGAAGATACAAGCTTGGCGCTGTTATATCTCCCAGCCAGCCCAAGTCCTACCACTGGCTCAGACGCTAAACAATAGCTTAAACCTATCTCTAACTCGAGCCCAAAATCCAAACATGAAATCTAGTCCATTATTACACGTAACCCTAACTCTCGCTTTCACCCTAACCATAGCACTCACTGTATCCCATGCCAAACCACTATAAATAATGTTCCTATAATCTAGCCCGAACCTCAACTGTAGTTCTGGGCCAAACTCCACGTATAACTCGAGCACAAACGCAGCCCTATACGGCGGTAACGAGGCGTGCCTTGACTCTGCACGATAATTGATGTGCATTGTATACATCGCTCATTGCGTGTGTGTGTGTCGCTACCCGCAGCCCACTGATGGTTTTACCACGAGAGCAGCGCAGGAGCCTCCTTCCCGGTTGTTTTGTTCCACTTGAGCGGATTCACATGTGCGCTCCGGTGTCTGATCATAACTGCAGCTGTACGGAATTCAATTGGACACATGCATGCCCACGACTCTGACTGAAACCGGGTTGGTGTGTGGTGGAGGAGGGGGGTGAGGTGGGCGAGCAGCAGAGGCCGATCCCTGGGGGAGGATGGAGGAAACGGAGCTCCGTCTTGAGCGATTCATAATGGCCTTCCAGTGGTGTGACCACACCTGGCTGTAAACTAGAGCGGGGAGGGAGGTGAGGGGGGGATGGGGGCACCCTACTGCATATGTTGGGCTGCACGGCTCCTGCTCTGGCTTTGGGCATTAACGTCGCGGCCCCATGAATGAATGAATGGGCGATGTGAACAAAAGGCCAATCAATGCGAGCCGCAACCGTGCTGGGATAGCGGTGGAGGGGGAAGGCCCCGCGGTGCACTTTGCACCGGCCATAAAAGCCCCCATCCACCCACCCACAGAGCCCAGGGTTGTTAGAAGACCCCCTCATCAGGGAAGGGCGTGCTGCACAATAATCCACACCTGTGCACACCACGCGTGAGTGGCGGGGGGGGGTGGGGAGGGTTAATGAGGCTCTGGCTGGTTCAGCAACTTCCCCCGTGTGTGGGTTAACCGCCAGGCGGAGGATGAGTTGGTTGAGTTAGTTGCGTGCTTTTGTCGGAACATCTGTCCAGCCAGGACGGTCTTGACAAGTTTACCAATTTCCATCCTGATGTGGATTACAGAGCGGAGATACATGTCCTGCGTCTGGAGATGCAATCAGTGGAGTTCGAGAGTGATTTTAAGGTCCCGGTGATGGAGAGCCATCGACGTCGGAACACGAGCGTAATAGTTAAACGACGGTAAATCGCTTCCGCTGTTGCGCAGGTTGTTGAGGTCGCGCCGTTTGGCCACCACGTGTGGGTTTCCAGGTTACGCGCCGTGTTGATGTCTGCACGGCGTCTGGTACTTCGGTTCCGAAGAATTACTCTTAAGAGCTGTTCTTTCGCGATAGCCGTGACGAGCGTTTCTCCTCTCTTGTTGGCGTTGGATAATTCGCACGTTTGTTGTATCACAAGAATTCCGCTTCCAGAGCTTGCAAGCTCACGGGTATATTATGCGGTATTAATAAACATCATTAATAATACTGTATGCTTTCATGGCTCGATTCATGATGGTTGTTCAAAACTGGTCACGACGTTTCGCCTCCTACGTTGGAAGCATCCTCATTCCTCAGGAATCTTTGAAGAGCAACCATCATCTATCCATCCTCTGCGTGAATGTTCACTTTTCACGTTAGACCCATCTTCAGCTCATATAGCTCAGAGAGCCTGCAAATGCCTCCAACGTGGGAGGCGAAACGTCGCGGAGGAGAGAGGAGAAACCCTCGCCACGGCTGTCCCGATTTAGCAGCTGTTAGGAGCGATTCTCAAACACCGAGTCGTGAAACCTCACGTGACAACACCGCGGTTCCTGTAAAAGCTTCCAGCGTGCGGAGCGACACGTCAGCACGCCGTGCGGATCAACAGGCGGAAAAAACCTGAAAAACACCTCGGCGACAGAGAGATAGTAACGTTATCTAACCATCTCAGAGAGCGTGCACGCCAACAACACGCACGCACGGCAGCGTAAGACAAACACGCGCGGTGCACGTGGGCCGGTAGCTACTTCTTTTTCTTTGCGATTCTTCGAAGCGCGATGGTTAGCTTCTGGACATCGTTGTCTTTCAGCTCGGCCTCGAAGTGTTGAGTAGCTACTGGCATCGCTCGAGACCAGAGTCCCGGCTCACCTATTGAAGCAACTGGCAAGTTGCTCGCCACATGGGCGATCTGGTTCCAAGCGTGTGACACGTTCTTCTGACGTCATGATCAAGCCGGAAAATGCGTAAGAACTTAATTCGAAGGCTTTCATGACCAGTGTTATCCATAGTAAAGCTCAGTTTAAGATTGCCAGTTTCACGAACTTTCAGTATATTCGAAGCAGCCTTAATCATTTAAAAAAATGTTGTTCCTTTGTGGTTTTTTTCCATTCTTGACATGCCGTTCTCTTCGCGGCCCTTGTGCAGCGCTGTGTGACCCTCGGGTGAAAGGCGCTATATACAATATGTGAACAAATATGTAAGTGTTTCTCCAACATATCGACGGGTAGACAACACTTACATATTTTTTCACATGACCTAAACCCTTAAACTGAGCTTTGCTATTGCATAAGAACGCTGACGGCACTAGTGTTTTAAGACTGTTGATTTAACGCCGAAATGGGTGTTACAGTTTCAATAAGTGGTAAGACATCAAGGAGGGCATACCCCTGCACTGCGCCCTGTGTCTGCCGGGATAGGCTCAGTCTCACCGCGACCCTGTACAGGATTAAGCGGTTTCTGAAAATGGACGGATGGATGGACTTGGTGTTGTGCAGGTTAAACAAGCTTATGAAGGATTCGAACCCAGTACCTTCAGTGCGGACAAACAAGCACACACACGCATACATGGAGATTGCCCGCTGATGTGAAAGCACTCGCGGAGATGCAATCTACGCATGGTGGAGCAAGTGTCTGTACGTATGTACAGGGTAGGCCAGAAATAACTGACACATTTATATTTAATGTAGTTTTGAAATGGGGCGGCACGGTGGCGCGGTGAGTAGCGCTGCCGCCTCACAGCAAGAAACAGCCGGGTTCGAATCCCGGCTCGGGTGCCTTTCTCTGTGAGGAGTGTGCATGTTCTGCCCGTGTCCGCGTGGGTTTTCGCCGGGCACTCCGGTTTCCTCCCACAGTCTAAAGACATGCTGCTGCATAGGTTAATTGGCCCGCAGACTAAATTGTCCCCGGCGCCCTGTGATGGACTAGCGTCCCATTCTGGGTATAGCCCTGCCTTGCGGCGCCGGTTATCTGCGGGGCTCGCTTCCAGCTATTGCAGCAATAGCCATTGGGGAGGGAGGGCCCTCTGTGAATTTCACGGCGTTTGGTTTTTTTCTATTGCCACCGCCAGGCGTGAGCGATGCCACCAGACGCGAGATCGTGTGTCAGCGGTTAAACACCGCTGTGTGGATTACACAAGCTGTCTGCCGATCCTCATGAATGAACAATGCGCCGGGGTCAATTTTTTTACTGCGTGCCCGAAGTCTGAGACCTGCGTGCGCCCTTTGGGTTTTTATTTTATTTTTGTCGTCTTAAATCCTTTCCTGTTAGAGGATTGTTTTACTGATGGTTGGCTCTTCAGAGCTGTTCTATGCGTCCAACGTGGGAGGCGAGACGTTGCGTGGGAGAGCGCTCGACACGGCTATCCTGAAAGAACAGCTGTGAAGAGCAACCCGTCTTGAATCGAGCCGTGAAAACCTACATCGGTACATTGTTTTACTCGTCAATCGTACACGTGCGTGTTTAGCCCTCTACTCAGTCCACTGCTGCATAGCGGCCTCCCCACGCTTATGGGGGTCATGGAGGTTTTTTGACCATACTTCACCACTATGCGGGTTGGAGCATAGAGCGGTACAACAATAGATTTTACTGCACTGCCCTCTTTTGCTGAAAACGTGGCCCCTAACACGGAGGAGAAAGTAACTTCAGGTAGTTACCGGTAATGACGTCTCACAACATCGCATCCGACCTGTACTGTACTGAATGCTTCGGCCACTTCTAATCCAATACGCCGTACCGGACTGTACTGGATTACTTTCACTTCTGGGGCTATAGCATCCGGTTTTTGCACGGTGGTCGCACATCCACGCGCTTTCCAGGCTCGGCCCTGTGTCTGCTGGGATGGGCTCCGGCTCACCGCGACCCTGCACAGGATTAATCGGTTTCTGACAATGGATGGATAACGCCGTTGAGTTCTATCGCGGTGAGCCGGAACCTATCCCGGCAGACACAGGGCGCAAGGCAGGGCTATTACCCATGATGGGACGCCAGTCCATCACAGGGCGCCGGTGAGTTTTTTTATTATAATTATTATTATCAACGGCGGACAAGGGCATACCAGAGCTATAACATCTGGAGTTTAACGTGGAACGCGCAAACACGACAAAGGAAACCAAAGGGGGGCTGTGAAGGTCACGTCGGTCAGACCGCAGAGAGCCCTCGCTCTCTGAGTGTAAGAGGGCCGCCTTACGAGTGTTTAGACATTACTTATGGAATCGGCTCATCGCAAGGTCGCGCGCGCGGTGGGGGCTGGTGAGCTATTTACGGTCTCTGTATACGGACTCGGGGAGCGAGGCCCAGTGTGATTAGTGTACAGTAGAACCCCTCTTAACGAAGGGTAATTGGTTCCACGAAATTGCCCGTTAAGTGATTTGGTCGTTAAGCGAGTATAGGACATAGGTGTTAGAGGGCTAATTAATAATTCCAAGAAGATTAAAAGTTACCCCCACCCTTCACCCAAAAACAGTACTTTTAAGATTTCTTTCTTAGTCAAACCAGTAATTGTCTTCTTCACGTTCTTGTCTTTTTTCGCAAGCACTGTGGGGGACCATAATTATTGATTTATTTAAAGATTTCAGTCACAATACACCAATAATTGAAAAGATACGTTCCCACTTCAAAGCGCAGCAGACACTGAACGTAAAGGGGGTCAAGGTAGAAGCGTTCACGTCGCGATCCCTGTCAGGTAGTACTTGGTATTGCCTGCGAATTCTACCAAACACTTCGAAGCCAAGCTGAGGGACGACCATGTCCAGAGGCTGGCCATCGTGCTTCGAAGAATCGCAAAGAAGACTGAACGTAAACAATGGCCAATTTGCTCATGAATGGACGTCGCTGATTGGCTGAGGCCTGGTCAGACCGATTTGGAGCCCGACGTGTGTTAGTAAAAACAGTGAAGATTGTACATTATTATTATAGCATTTCATAGAGCGCCTTTCACCCGAGGGTCACAAAGCGCTGCACAAGGGCCGCGGAGAGAACAGCATGACAACAACGACAGAAAAAATACCAACTTATAAAAAAAGCAAAGCAACAAACATTAAATGGTTAAGGCTGCTTCGAAAACACTGAAAGGTCGTACAGTTGTAGGTTTTCACGGCTCGATACATGATGGTTGCTCTGCAGAGGAGTTCCACGCCAGGTGCACCTGGCAAATACAAACGTATCGAGACAGGAAGGTACATTCATATTGTTTTGACATGTCAAAATACAGGGCGAGCCAGTAACAACTGACACATCTCAAACGTATGTAAAATATATATGCATCAGTTGTTTTTGGCCCGGCCTGCACTCGTTCTGGGAAGTGGTCAGACGTTTGAAAAGGCGTTGCACATTTGAATCTATCCTTTCTTCGCAGCGTCGGAAGAATCCGATTTGCATGCAGCTTACGCAGTCGAGTGGGAAGCTGGCATCAAGCTGACATCAGCTGGCAGCTTCCGCTGGGCGCGACACGCTGGATGCAAATAATACACGTGAAAGTGGCACGTGAACAGGATTTCTTAAGCCGGGGGGGCCTTGGAACAAGAACTGTCACGAATGGCCTACAAACTCACCCAGCCAGCATATTTCCATATCGCAGCCGATGCACATCTGCGAATGCAAACACTGCGCGCGGTTTAACTCCGGCAGGGCCGCCTGCTAATGCACGAACAGAAAATCTCGGCGTGTTGGTAAACGATGCAGACAAAACAGCGAGTGCGTTAAATTATTAAGGGGGGAAACGAACGATGTGCATCGTTAATGGTGATACATAATGTAAGCGGCACCCACGTTCATTTGGCGTGATTATGAATGCGGCTCAGACGGAGCTGCAACTGCGGTGCGGTGGTTTGTCGCTGTGCCATGACAGTGACACACTCGTTCATTCGTTTTCAGAAACCGCTTAATCCTGCACAGGGTCGCGGTGAGCCGCAGCCCATCCTGGGCAGACACAGGGCGCAAGGCAGGGGAACACCGAGGATGGGACGCCAGTCCATCGCAGGGCGCCTGGGAAAAATGTAGTCAGTACGCCAATTAACCTGGCAGCGTGTCTTTGGACGGTGGGAGGAAACCGGAGCGCCCGGCGAAAACCCACGCGGACACGGGGAGAACATGCAAACTCCACACAGAAAGGCGCCCGAGCCGAGATTCGAACCCGGGAGCTTCATGCTGTTAGGCGTCAGCGCTACCCACTACGCCACCGTGCCGCCCCAGTGACACATCGCCGCATTTATAACCCGCGCAGGTGGAGCGGATGAGGCGCGAGCCGGACACGTGGAAAAACACAGCGTCTCCGCCCAAACTCTTCTGACAATGCATGGACGGAACCGTTGAGCTCTTTGCAGTATTCCTGCGACACAGCAAAAACGCGAATTGACAACAACAAAAATAACAACTCGACTAAACAGGGCCCTTGCCAACAACATTACGCCACCGGTAGAGAAGAGCGAACAACGACACGGAAATTAATGCCGTTTTAGCCCAACGTGCGATTTGCCGTGGAATTACACTTCCCGCCGTCCCTGGGACTCGCTGGTACTTGCTCTGGTTTGACCCCTGTGGTTCCCTGCTGTTTGTAAGAGCTGTAACATCCTCCCTTACCCCTAGGACCCATCAAAGTGTTCTTCCCGCATTGGTTCGTCCCGCTGGACTCGGTCCCGCGTGTTTCTTTTTTTCTTCCGGGGTCACGCGACGATGTTGCTCTCAGTCTCTGTCTCCGTTGCGTCTCTGCTCTCACACTGCCAGCCTCGCCAGTGATTCCCACGTCTTTCCTAACATGACGCTGCGCGCGCTGAGATTGCTTGTCCTGTTGACTGAGCCGCGGGTTGGGGGTCACCGACTGGAGTCCCCGGGCAGGGCGCTCTCGTCAACCCATGACGGCCGTTAACTCGGCAACCACTGACTCCTCGATGTCGCCTTTTTCCCCCGCTGGCTGGCGACACCCAGCTGTGATGTCCTGGCATGAGACGAGGGCAAACCGATGATGGTCATACGGGTGGCAGGTTTTCACCAGGTGTAATGAGCCGTGTAACCGTGCAATCTCTCGTACCCTGACCGCATCCCGACAGTAATAATATTCCCTTGTGCTGGAGACGACGTTAAAATTATGGCTTTCTAAAATTCTCAAATGTACATAGATACCGGGGCCACCTATCTGCGCCGTGTATCTGGCATAGCGTGGTTGGCATGGGCCCTAATGCGTGCACCCCCCACCATCCGCCTGGCAGTTAGACACCTATGTCACCTAGATGCCGGTGCAATTACACCGCCTGCACACCCGACTAGCCAAGCCACTGTATCCTATGGTTATAATATTTAGAAAAAAAAACAGCGCCACTATTGTCAGTCCACTGCTTGATGAAGGTCTTGTCACGCCATGTTTGACCATGTCTCACTACGCCGGTCCATGTGGGTTGGTGAATGCGCGTTTACAGAACCGGTTCAGATGTCGCTCTACACTGATATCAGCCGTGGCTGGGAATCAAACTCAGGTCGCTGCGGTGTTTGCGGTGCGGTGGTGCGAACCGCTATCTTGCAGAGTATGGTAAACCCGCTATTTTCAATACTTCACAGCCTTCATTTGAAATATTTCCCAAAGCTCTTCAACTGAAGCTGTGCTTTACAATAACCTGCAATGCATTGTATGCTGCATAGCATGAAATATCGCATGCAATGAAAAATAAACCTATAAACCTCGGTCACAATGTGGTCCTTGAGGACACACACTTTTACTAGAAACCCTGTAAGTGAATTTATGCAGACATCTTGGTATTAATTACTTCTTTACAGCCTGCCGCCTTATCATGCCAGCTGGGCCACGGTGGCAAATCCCACATCTGGGCTGCGGCACGCGAGGAGTTTCTGTCAAAAGTAAAACCCATCACGAGCGATTCTAAACGTAGTGGTGCCGCGATTTAACAGTCGAGGGTATCGCCGTAAATTGAAAGTATGCGGACGCACGGGGAGTAGCGTGGGCGGCGGGGAGGGGGCCCGTGTCCCCTACATTAACATTTCCCACACGCAGAGAAGTTACAAGGTCTGTGTGTGCGACGGGCGAGCTGTCGATGGTGAAATGAACTCGCTCGCCGTGACTGACACACAGAGCAAGGCGCCCGCCACGCTGTCCGCGGTAAATTACTCGTGACGAGCGCCATCGTGCAAGTCAAGTCAAGAAATGCCAGGACACATTTGAAGGGAAAACAACAGGACCCAAATGTTTAGGATTTTGGGCGGTGGCTGCCCTGTACTCTGAGCAGTGTCAACGCCGCAAAACGAACGTTAATTCACTCATTCGTTTTCAGAAACCGCTTAAGCCTGTATGTATATGGTTGTGGTGAGCCGGAGCCTATCCCGGCAGACACAGGGCACAAGGCAGGGCCATATCCCTAGCATGGGACGCCAGTCCATCACAGGGCACCGGGTGGCAATTTCGTCAGCAGGCCAATTAACCTATGCAGCAGCATGTCTTTGGACTGCGGGACGAAACCGGAGTGCCCGGCGAAAACCCACGCGGACCACACAGGGGAGAACATGCAGACTCCACACGGAAAGGCACCCGAGCCGGGATACGAACCCGGGAAACCGTCTTGCTTTGAGGCGGCAGCGCTGCTCACCGCGGCACCGTGCCGCCGTCGAAACGAAAGTTGCAGGGGCACACTTCGACACCCGCATGTGCGCTCAAGTTCCAAATCCGGGCGGGCCCCGTGGTACGTGTAGCGTACGTGCGTGTGTGCACAGGTAGCGGTCTCGTGCCCGCTCTGTGCGTACCCCTGCCAGTGATGTAAATAGGAAAAAGTGCCACCTTATCGGGGTGAGGTTTGAGGACGCCCATGAAGCCAGGCTTAATATCAAGGTAGAAGTGTTCACGTCGCGATCCCTGTCAAGTAATACTTGGTATTACCTGCGAATTCTACCAAACACTTCGAAGCCCAGGAGCTGAAAGACAACGATGTCCAGAAGCTCAACAGATGCCCCTCAGTATGGAGCAAGAAGAGAGGCCAACGTCCGCCTTTAAGGCCAGCACTGATTATTATATCTCTAAATGTTGAAGGGCTGTCTGCAACTCAAGAAAAACTTGTTGCAATGGGAAACTGTCATATAACCATCACGCTTCGAAGAATCGAATCGAATTCGAACAACCTCTTCCTAGAACGGAAAACAATCGACACTGCTGCTGCGTAGGCATTAGCAGCCGCGCCGTAATAGCTTCTGAAGAAGCTCCTGGCATGCGAATCACCGGACATCCTTCTCGAACAGCGTGCGGTATTAAACGAAACACTCACGGGAGAGCTAAGACACAGACGGGCTCTTCTAAAAAAACAACACCTTCCAGTCGGGTGGACTGAGCGGCAGCCAGAGGAACCGGATTTCTACTATTCGCGGAGTTCAGTTTTTGGCCACACTGCAAAAAAAAATGTTGCTGATTTTCCGTTTTCTGTCGTTGTTGGCGTGGCGTGCCCTTCTCGACGCAGCCTTGTGCAGCGCTTTGTGACCCTCGGGTAAAAGACGCTCTATATAAATGCTATTATTATTATTAACAACCACCTTGACTGCCACAGGCCACTGCACGATTCGATTATTCGAAGCGTGATGGCTACACGACAGTTTCCCATTGCAACAAGTTCTTCTTTAGTTGCAGACAGCCCGTCGACATTTAGAGATATAATAGTCATTGCTGGCCTTAAAGGCGGCGGGCATTGGCCTCTCTTCTTGCTCCAGACCGAGGGGCTTCTGGCGTTTGTTGAGCTTCTGGACATCGTTGTCCTTCAGCTCGGCTTCAAAGTGTTTGGTAGAATTTGCAGGTAATACCAAGTATTTACTCGACAGGGATCGCGACGTGAACGCTTCTGCCTTGATCCACCGGCCACTGCACGCGCCGGTGCAAAAGCCACGGCCCGATGTGTACTCGACCCGCATTGGCGTGTACGTCGTGGCTGCCCCGTGGCGTCAGTGGAGGACGGATGGGCGTGCGAAATGAAAACAAGAGCGACGAGGTTCGACGAATCGGCCGCCACCTCCTGTGCCTGGTTCACCGCTCCAAGCCGGTCGTGGCTGATGGGCAATTGACGGCGCGAGTCCCGTCGACCCGCGTCCCCGGTGGCGCCCGTGAGCGTCCCGTCTTGTCGCACTCCCGGTGGGGCCGCCTTGCCGAGCGTCTCACGCCACTCGTTCGTTCCTCCCGTGAGCCGTCTGCACATCCACGCCCACGCCATACCACCACTTCGACGCCA
>JAZEWU010000021.1:2066947-2081690 GCA_036362915.1 Geotria australis
AACCCCCCCCCCCCCAGGAAGAGCTTGAATCTGTTGCTGAGGAATGGGACGTCTGGATGGATGAACAAACCAGATGATCGCCACACGTGGCGCTATGCCACGTGGTGATCAGCTGACTGTAGTGCAACAAGATCGGACGGTGGGTGTACCAAAATGTCTACACTCTTCACCGTCAGCCAACCGGCAATGACCAGCACGGTGAAGTATGGTCAAATAACCCCCAGGATGCTGCGCAGCGTGCAGTTTCGCCCGTCCGGTAGTAGATTGACAACAAATTTTCGTACAAACTTCCACACGACACGGAGATTTTGTGATGCTGGTTGCCATCACTCAAGATCGCACTCGCTCACAAGTCGCCTCCCTTCACTCTTCACCACGGCCTCGCTTTGGCAATACGAATCCTACCGTAGAACTCCGTCACGCTAAGAGCTCACGAGAAATATCGACCAAGGTTCGGGCTTTGGTATTCAATCGCGTATTGTCAAGTGTTCGTCTGCAGTGGGAACATCCGCACCTCACAGAAAGAAGGTCCTGCCCGAGGAGGTTCGATTCCTGCCTCGGGCGCCTTTCTGTGTGGAGTTTGTGTGTTCTCCTACTGTCCTCCCAAAACCAAAAATCCGCTCGTTTAAATTAATCGTCCGATCTTCTTCTTTGCGATTCTTCGAAGCACGATGGTCAGCCTCTGGACATCGTTGTCTTTCAGCTCGGCCTCGAAGTGTTTGGTAGAATTCGCAGGCAATACCAAGTATTACCTGACAGGGATCGCGACGTGAACGTGAATTGTCCGATAACGTCATCATTTAGCGCCCCCACGCGCCCCGTCTCGCGTGGGACGCGTGGACTGCAGCTCCCTTTGTTAAGCGTATTTATTTAGCTTTAATTTGCTGTACATATGTCATTTTTCATCTGTTCCTTTTCTCTTTGGTTGGTGGTTCGTTTCTTTGTAACTTTGGTGTTTGTTTTTGTTGTCTGCCATGCTCTTGTTGCTTGTGTTTTTGTCTGTTTTGCGCGGCCTACTCCTGGCCCCGTTTCTGTAAGTCCTGCCTTGCCTAGACTCGCCTCGTGGTGTTGCCTCGGTGTCGCGTGTGGAAGTTGTGTTTGGTGGGTTGGCGCCGGCGGACCGCGTGGCTGACTCTCCCCTCGCTATGGTTTCCTCGCGTCTCTGAGTCGTTCTCTCTTCTTACGAATATCTTTGATATTGAACGAATACTAATGCCACGCGTTGTAAGCTGTGAATGTATTTATCATTTGTTTTGGCATCACGCGCTCACGCATATTTTAAAATACTCGGGGGGATTTGGATCCTATGAATGTGTCAAATGACGCATGTGCCCTCGCATCTGTAGTTATGGACAAACGAACGGAGTTATGCACGTAATCATACGCGTAATTGATTCCGCTCACGAACGTTACGAGACTATATTAATACCGCTGGAGAGTTGTCTTGCAGGGATGATACGCATCACCACCACGGCCATAACGCTGTGCAGAACGCTGACGATGGATATGTTGGACACATGGAACAAACAAAACAACAAGGGTTTGGAAACATTTAAGTGAGCCCAGGGGACCGCTGCGAACTGTTTAACATTCGGCTGATCTCTGCCGTCGACGCCAACATGAAAATCTGGCCACGGTCCAGGAAACATCACATTGTGTTTTTATATTTTACGGGGTCGAAAATGGGTCGAAAAGGAGGATTTGTACGTCACAGTATGCTGGTTAATCTCACGAAAACCGCAACCGAGGAAGCTTATGGACGGAAATCACATTTGTCAACTTCCTCGATAGACGGTTGTGCAGACGGCAGTTAAAGCTTTGTTTTTGTTTCCAATAATTTTCGTTTTACAGACCAGTGCAGGAGGTTAATCTGATAACGCCAATGCTGGAAGGGCGCAATAATTGCTTCTACAGGAATGTATCTTAGGGCTGTCTTCGTGATGCCACACGTCGCGGCCACCAACATATCAGAGGCTATATCTGAATCTCCCCACACATTAATGACAGACTCGCAGCCAGAAAACTTTTTTTCACCAGATTATTTTGAGACTAGTGAGTGACATCAAGTGTACAGTCACTTCCTCGTAATAGACGGTATTTTTTCAGGGACTAAAGACGTGTTATCTTCCGCTATCGTGACAGCAGTGTGTTTAATATCACCAATGTACAAAGACAACTGTAAAACCGGGCGGCACGGTGGCACAGTGAGTAGCGCTGCCGCCTCACAACAAGAAGGACCCGGGTTCGAATCCCGGCTCGGGTGCCTTTTTGTGTGGCATTTGTATGTTCCCCCCGTGTCCGTGTGGGTTTTCGCCGGGCACTACGGTTTCCTCACACAGTCCAAAGACATTGCTACATAGGTTAATTGGCCTGCGGACTAAATTGCCCCTTGTGCCCTGTGATGGACTGGCTTCCCATCCTGTGTATAGCCCTGCCTTGCGCCATGTGTCTGTTGGTTGGTGGTGAGTGGAGACAGTGCGTTGCCCCTTCCCCAGTGAGCGCAGAGTGAGGTCATCCCAGCCGGGGTCATGGAGAGCGCGGGCTGGGGGTCACCCTCAAGGGGCATGGCCCGCACCGTCTAAGCGGCTGGCCACCTTCCTGTGCAGAGCAGGAGTCCTGCATCCTCCGACGAGAGCACCGCGCAGCTGCACGGCAGCGAGGCCAGCGGAGAGGCGGAGGTATTTTTGGGGCCATGACTTCATTCGTGGTTCTCACTCCCAACTGGGAGCGGTTTTTACGACGCGCTGCAGAACGTCCGACAGGAACCAAACACAAGTCTCGCCGAGCTCTCTGATGTCCTCTGGGCAGCACCGCGTGATGTTCGACATTCTGCCTGACTTTTACGCTCCATGTGCCGGGAGCTGCTTCTTTGACTTAATGTGAATTGTTCTGCGAGAGGTTTGCGTCGACAAATATCGGAGGCAACGCTGCTGGACGGCGTGCGTGGTGTACCCGAATCCCGTTTAGATGTCGCCCCCAAAAAGATCTTTGCCGTGGAGGATTTATACCAGAGGCAATGTGCTTTGACGCAAGGCAGCCAGACTGTTTGTGATGTACAATGCAACCAAGCGTGGGACTGAACCACGGTGTGGAAACATTTTTACATGAAATCTTGATGCACGGTGGCTCAGATGGGTGCAATGTGGGTCTTTATCACAGGGAACCCAAACTCCAGAAAGGATTATGCACCATTTTTGAGTTCCAGGGGGGCAACGGTCTGCCAACGGCACTATGGTCCTGGTGATGCAAGTTCTATTCGTGACCATGTCTAAATAACAATAGTGATATTGGAAGCGGTCTTGGGCATCCACTTCTCACCGACCTGTACTGACCAGCGGAGTGAAGTATGGTCAAGCAACCCTCATGACCACAAGCACAGAGAGGCCATTTTCCAGCAGTGAATTGAAAAAGGACTGAATATTCCATCAGATATATATATTTTTTTACCTTGGGATTTGAGGAGGGTCTTGTTGAAATGATTGCTTTGTGACATCGAAAAAAATCCCTGTATTATCGTTTAGGAAGCTAATGCTACAATAGCGTTTTCAAATTGAGATAGTTTACGGCAAGTGGTAAATTCCATCGAGGACCCACACAAGAGCATCACTGTCAGCGTCCGCCACGAAGGGAAAGAATTGTTTTATTGCACGATATAAAATTATTTCATTATCAACCACACACTGGGAAGCCTTCTGGACTTGACTTCGAACACATTTAAAAGCTGTCAGGCGCCACTGTTAAACTCATTTTCATCGCGCGACGTAATCTGCAGCGGAAAGCAATAGGACTTGTACCGATTACAGGTAACACTACCCAGTCCGCTACAAACCCATCGTAACAGGCGGCTACCGTGGGGACCGTCCGCGGGCTGACCTTACCAGATGATCGACGGTACGATCCTAACGTCTTGCTCAGCTCCAAGCGAGCTGCTTCCCCAGTGCAATGTGTCGGATTGTGACGGGTGGTGGTGGTGCTGCAGCTGTGGTGAGCAAGCCTCGTGAGGCCTTGAAGCCAATATGCTATTTGCGGGGGCTCTGCTTTCGGGAATTAGATTTTTGTTTATTTTATTTTGGTTATCGTCGCTTCCTCCACGCAAGCCAAAGGGCCCTGTGAGACGTGACGCGAGAATGCCAGCGCATTGCACGGAAGCAAAAGACTAAGAATCGGCGAGCACTAGAGACAGGGGGAAATGAAAGCAGCCAATGACACAAGAGGACATGGGGGAAGAAGATATGGCGCACCACGTTTTTGTGGCATCAGACAACTGAACTGATATCTCCAGTGATTATTTTGTGAAGCGCTTCACCAACACTCAAACCGTATCTTCACATCCATCCATCCATTGGCAGAAACCGCTTAATACTGCACAGGATCGCGGTGGGCCGGAGCCTATCCCGGCAGACACAGGGCGCAAGGCAGGGCTATACCCAGAATAGGACGCCAGTCCATCACAGGGCACCGGGGGCAATTTGGTCCGCAGGCCAATTAACCTATGCAGCAGTGTGTCTTTGGACTGTGGGAGGAATCCGGAGTGCCCGGCGAAAACCCACGCGGACACAATGGAACAAAATGCCTATGAATGAAAAAATACACAGTGGCAACTAGAGGCAAATATCCGGGCAAATGTGAACATTGATAAACGTCTTATGATGCCTCCAACGTGGGAGGCGAAACGTTGCGAAGGAGAGGGAAGGAACACTCGACAAGGCTATCCCGAAGGAACAGCTATGGAGAGCAATTCGTATAAATCGAGCCGTGACAAACCGACATCAGTACATTGATAAGCAGCTACCGTGGCAGAGTCCCAGCCAGTGGAATCAACTTCTGAAGCGTAATTACAGCAAAATTGTTTGTGGTTATTTACCACCCACAGAGTTAATGCCATCCCGACTTCTAATATAAATGTAATTTTCACTTGGGAATGTGTATGTTTGTTTGTTCCATTTAAATATAAATGTATTTCTCTAAGAGGAGGAAGTAGGCCATTACAGTACAGTCAAGCATGGAAACGTGTGTTCGTTAAGTGTACATAGAAAATAACATGCGGCGTATAGAGAGGTATGATACATCATCGTTAGTAATCCGCACCTCACAGAAAGAAGGTCCTGTCTGGAGCCGTTTGATTTCCCCTTCGGGTGCCTTTTCGTGCAGTTTGCGTGTTCTCCCCCAGCTCTATGTGGGTTTCCTCCGGGTTCTCCGGTTTCCTCCCACAACTAAATACGAATAATTAATTAACTGTCCAATCTTCTTCTTCTTCTTTGCGATTCTTCGAAGCACGATGGTCAGCCTCTGGACATCGTTGTCTTTCAGCTCGGCCTCGAAGTGTTTGGTAGAATTCGCAGGCAATACCAAGTATTACCTGACAGGGATCGCGACGTGAACGCTTCTACCTTGACCCCCAACTGTCCAATAATATAGTAATATAGAATTTCTAGTGGGTTGGTGCCGGCTGACCGCTTGGCTGCCTCCCCTCCACCACTGCAGTTTCCTGCGGTGCTTTGTGACCTCTGGGTAAAAGGCACTATATACATGTAATTAACTATTTATTGTTAGTGTAGCGATGCATGTTTATCACGGCTCGGTGCGGGAGAAATTGCTCTCCACAGCCGGTGTTTTGGTCTCGCCATGTCGGCTGTCCCGCCTCTCTCCTTCACAACGTTTTGCCTCCCACGCCGGAGCCATCGCCAGTGCAACCAGTCATGGCGGGCTACGGTGTCGCACGAGGGGAGAGGGCGTCTGACTCGTCACACATCGACCTTCGTTGCCGCGAACACAAAAGTAATGCACGTGGCAGCTGCTATGCAGTGAGTGCTGAGCAAGGCCATTAGAGCGAACGGACCATCAGAGTCCCCACCGTACCCGGGAGTTGGGGATTTTCGTGGCCCCCAAACACGGACATCTCTCAACGGCTTAACGCTCTTTACCTCTCGAGGAGCGAGCCCCATAAATCACACCGCGTTTCTCGCCACCGCCGCGTCTCTTTGAATGTTTCGCGACCGTTCCTTCGGAACCGCATTCATCACACGCTTTTAATATCCAACCTCCTCGCATAAAGCTGCTCCCCCCGGCCGCGCTGACCTTGCGACCTTTTTGTTTGCCGGTCAGAGCTTCCTTCCATCTTGGGCTGCGTACATGGCGACTTCGATTTCCTCTGTCCCCGAAACTCATCTTCAGCTCCAACATAACTGCCCCGCGCCAGAGGCGGGCATCTCGAAGCAGGCGTCCGCACCCTCCTCATCCTCCTCGGGGGTCTGTCGCTGGGTCCCCACGGGTCCCGCGCCGCTCTAAGGCTGTAACTGGAATCTGCAGCGAGGACCTCTGTCATGTGAGCTGTCAGCGGACTTGTCAGCCCACAGAGATCATGTGAAATGAAACACAAAGACGAGGCTCTCTGTGTCCAGACAGGGCAAGGTTATTCATTGCCGAGGCACGGCACGCTCGCACGCATGCCTTTGGGTTCTTATATTGCTTTGTTCCGACTGCCACCGCTGTCGGACTGTGGATCCCGTTGCATTTTTGTCAGTGGCCCTTGGCTGAAAATGCCACCGGCGTTCTGTGAATCGCGGAGACGTTTCATAACATCGTCTCAGACGAGATGTGGCATCGGCACACGATACAGTTTCGGGTTTCGTTCCTTTTTCATTTAGCATTGTTTTCCCCTTCTCCCTTCTTCAATACACGAAATAATTTTGCTGACATTGAGGGAGTTTGCCCTTGCGGACATTTAAGTGAAAAGTTTTGGTTGGGAGTCCTCCGGAGAGAGGCAGTTTCGTATGGTGGCAATTATTATTGTATGTCTCTGAAAGCAACATACATCAACTCCTATTTTAAAACAAACATATATCTCACGTCACTATTCCCAAATTGATAATATATTGAGAACATACACTGCGGCACAGTCCTTCGCCTCGCGCCCCCTCCTCTCGATTTGTAGTAAACTTTTGCATCTTGTTCTGCTCTGTATGACGTACACCGGCTTGCAATCCACAGGGGGTAAAACGATTTACACCCCCACCACCTATGCAGCATTTCTACGATCTGTTGTGATTCGGGGTTGCTGGGTGACCTGACCCCACTACATTATATACACAAATAAAACATCTAATGTTACGCAGGCAATTCGATGTGTGTATAACGAACTCAAGCAGTGGTATTACCCTATTAAATGTATACATTGGTCCACCTCTACAATACAGAAGTCCATTTGTTCTCGACTGACAACAATGGATTACATTTCATTGGCACTGGGGAGGTTTGAGCACAGGCGTATGTGGCATGAACAAAATGTAGCTAAGACGTAAGGAAAAACACAACAAACTTTAGTGGACGTTGTACTTGAAGGCTCGTGTGACGTGTGCTCGTGGCACAGACCGTGTATGGTTTCAACTCTGCAGGTGACCTTGACAATGCATTAGGTAATTGAATGAAAAACAATCCCAGAATATGAACTGCACTTACAGTTGAGGGTTCTGATGGGAAGCCTTCATCAGCAGCAGCAGCTGCTAATTGCATGGCCTCTGGGCAGCCGGAGGCCAAGCGTTTATGTTTTACTGTATTGGCAAAATCACGCTTCACTCTTACTAGATTTGCAGTCCCATTTCTGTTAAGTGCATTGCGGTTCAGTTTCAATGTTACCACTGTTTAATATGATCAGAAATAACCACGCACACTAATAAAAACACAGCAGCTGCCACACATACATTTTTTTTACGCTTCGTAGAATTCTCAAACCCAGTACAGTACCCAGTTTTAATTTGCTCTACATTTGGAAAATTCCATGCCACGTAGCAAACCGGGTTGATTATGCGGGCAATATCAGAGAACACTGTGTGTACGGACTACCAGCAGCTGCAGTGTGTAAGAGACTGAGGCCTTGCTGTTTAACTGCTTTAAAAATAAACTTCACGTGAAATTCAACCAAGTTTCTAAAAAAAAAAACTTACACCTTGCATGAAAGACTTTAATATTTACATTCTGTAGGCTGTGCACTGCGTTCTGCACAAGACTATTTAAACATTTATATTTTTCTCTAGAATGCCACCACCAAAGTTTCCTTGAAGTATGTTTTGCTCTGTTCTTTCAGCCCATAGCTCGATATACTATTCATCAAGTTTACCTTACAAGGAAAACACTGGGCACAGTGTTACTGCAGCTGACGTATCCATGTATTTGTTTAGGATCAAGGGCTTCGTTAAATAAAAATTATGGGCCCCCGACTAAGCTGACAATCTAAACAGATGATTATTCAATGTATCACTGTCTGAAACCAGACACACTAACACGTGCGTGTGATGGTTCGCCTCTAGAGCCGCCATTCTTAACCGATGGGTCGCGACCCACCAGCGGGCCACGAGCACCCATTCTCTCCACAGCCTTGTGCAGCGCGTTG
This sequence comes from Geotria australis, assembly GCA_036362915.1. Lineage (NCBI taxonomy): Eukaryota > Metazoa > Chordata > Hyperoartia > Petromyzontiformes > Geotriidae > Geotria > Geotria australis. Next base: position 2,075,337 of record JAZEWU010000021.1, read on the forward strand.
TGACCCTCGGGTGAAAGGCGCTCTATAAATGCTATTATTATTACTACTAGTGGTCCGTGGAGACCAGACCCAAGCGGCCCAAGTGGGCCTTGACGTGATATATATAAATATGTACTATTGAAGCAGAAAAATACCCAGTGAGCTTGCAAGCACTTTACAGGATTCCTGCGACACAGCAAACACGCAAATTTACAACGTAAATACATAATATAAAAATAACAAATTGAGCAAATAAAAACTAAAAATTATTATTAAGGTTGAGAACCCCTCCCCTAGAGGACAGGGCCGTGTGATCTTAGTTTGAGCTGACCGAAGCTGCATATCCAGCGCAGCGAGGCGAAGTAGAGAGACAGATAATGCAGAAAGTGTATTTTTTTCTGGAGCTAAGAGGCCGATTTATTAAAGTTAATTGCTCCCCGAGTCCTATGATGTATGTTATATATGGGAAATCTGCTCGTGCTGCTGTTAAGGGATGATGACAGGTCTCCCAGAGTAAAGGCGGTAAAAAACGATTGTGCAATAATGAAGCAGTAGTTCATCTTATACCCTCAACTTTCAATATAGACGGGACTACAGTATTCCATTTGATGCAGCTGAATGCATCCATTATCTACCCACTAACAGCGCTCACCAGATGCTTTGCATGATAAGCGAGTACTATTCCATCTAATGCAATTTCATTAAAGTTGATAAAAGAGGAAATTGGATATCAATTTGCATCTTGTCTGGCCATCTGCTAAGCGATCATGTGCAAAGTTTGGAGCACATTTAAACCTGGTTCACACCGTACAACCCAACGGTGTGGCCCATGTATACATCAGCTGCTTAGATCAATGTTGAGACTCGACAACACAGCCCACAGGCAAATACTCTATCGCGGGCAGAGAAAAAGACATGAAATACATTGTTGTAAAATAGCATAATTTATTAGGTTCGGTCAAATCTTCCCGCCCGCTGTCCACAAGGCATTATTTATAACTGTGTATTTTGGATCATCTTTGCATTAATATTTGATCGTTGAAAGTGTGCTACGAGCGCGGGATACTTGGAAGCGAACGTCCCGCGTATGTTTATGTTGAGCTCCCAGCCGTGGTGTGCACCCTATGCACAAACAACGTGGACAGCTCGAGTGCTCTAAATCTGCCAGTACGCCACATGGCATCCAGGCCATGCAAGGCATTTTCTGGACAGAAAGTTGCCTGCGCTGGACATTACTAAATTATGACTATAACAACTTACTCTTACTGGGCACTTTTCACAATGTCTCAAGGTGCCGTATGATGAGCACGGGCATTTGCACGCGATTCCTCCCATTGGCTGAGATTGCGATGACTTTGCATGGCCGATGAAGACAGTTGCAGTTCAATGTGATGAAGCCATTCAATTGCTCTGCAGATAAAACCATCCAAAACCTTCAAATTATATTTCGGCTAGTGTGAGGTTGTATGACCCATGGTTTAGTGTTCAGTTGCACACCGGTAGAGAAAGCCTTTGATAACTCCACTCGTGCGTTAACTACCCGCATCTTCCATGGTTTATGCGACCAGTTTAAACTCTGCCCATTATTTTCAAGGAAGTAGGCCAGTGTGGTGGCGGGCTCGCTGATGAGCTGTGTTGTGGAAGCCGTCAGTGTGCTGATGAGGACCCTGATCAGGGGCTTGTTGGGCACGCCGCTTGAGGAAGGACACGTTGTGTCAGCAGGTGGGTCCAACTGCACTGACAGGAATAAACAGACCCTCAGATTTGAAATCAAAATTCACTGGCTTGGAAAATAACAATTTGCTTCGAAGTTGATGACGTGCATAAGGGCATCCAGGGGTCAGCATGTTTCAACATACTGTAGTATACAATTCCGTTGAGACTTAAAAAGAACATGACTGTAATGCCACTCACAACTGAGCTTAAACAATTATTATTTTCTGCCCCTGACAATGCTACAAAAATGTGTTCTCATCAAAGATTAATTTTGTTACCTGTTGGCCTTCGGGCTCAAATGTTGATGGGCCACGATACGGTGCATTAGCAGCTGAAGCCAGTAAGCGCCTAATGCTTACTGGAAAGCCATTACACAGCCGACACATTTTCATATGAACGTTTCAGAAAATTAGGAACGCCGTGTTAAAATGTAAGCTGCTCGGGAATATATTCTGTGCGAATCATTTTGCAATATGCTTATCCACAGCCACACAAGGATATAGCGACTGTAACAAAACGAAGTCCTTAGATCGTGCTGTTTCAGGAGCTCAGCAGGATTGAATTGTCCCCCCCCCTCCATCACCCCTCGGGCTGAGACGAGTCGCAATAGTCTCCTCGGCCATGTTGGTGCTGTTCTCACTTTTCAACGGGTATTCAAGCACTGCCAGCCACGTGACTGCGATACGCACGGGTCTGCTGATGGTATCAAAGCAGCTAGCGTGACAGGGAACACGGCGCCCAAGCATTGGCATGTTTCGTGCTCAGTCACATGAAATGAGGTCAAGATGGAAGTCGGGGAATAACTGTGGTGGCGAAACATGGGCAAGAAACACCAGAACCATCGCATCCAACAAGACAAACCACGTAAAAAAATACAATGTCAGGAATGTTGACGAATAAAGGTCTAAGAGAGAAATGCTTCACGCTTGTAATGTCACGATCGCACAATGGTGCGCTCAAAACTATAGCTGATTGGACACTTATATTGTCCCATAATTTATCGCTATTGCTTGACTCTCAGTTAATTTGTCTTGATGTTATTGACATGTCGTTCTCTCCACAGCCTTGTGCAGCGCTTTGTGACCCTCGGGTGAAAGGCGCTCTATAAATGCTATTATTACTGTACACATGGTATGGAAGGCCTCGTTATCGTTTTTCTTTTAAAACGCAAAAAATATCTATATATTGCAACTGAAATTCACTACGTTTTCACTAGCTTTGTTGACCGAATGAATACTTCCAGATATGCACCGTACGTATTTTAAATAATTTAATTGATATCGTATCTAACAGGGGTTCTAAAAATGTTCCACCTCAAGGTCCACTTGGATATGGTCTCCACGGACCGCTAGGTGGCGCTCCCGGCCACTGGTGGGTGGTGCCCCACCGGTTGAGAATGGGTGCTATAGAGTACAATTACCGCACTATAGAAACACACTTAATTACACGCAAACACGGTGCAATATATTATCAAGAAACCCCTGGACAACTCAAGTATTATCAACGTAATTGTGGTGGATTAACAGATTGTCGCCCATTTCCTTGCAGACCACAATCCCTAGCTGACTGTTAGGCGCTCACCACAATCTACCAGGAACACAGTCTTCTTCCTTACCCCGCAGATGGTGAAGTCGTTCCTATGCTGATAGGCTGATCACTCATCACATTGCTGCGTCTGAATGTTTGAAGCTAAATGACAACTGTCCAGCGCACACAAGAGCTGGTTTGACAGTGTTAACTCACCTATATCAGTTATGCTATTGCTGTGTTTCCCAATAATTGGGCAATGTAAATATTCATTTATAAATTCTAGCTAAGTATTCGGAAGAAGTGGCTTTGGTCCCTATACATACTTAAGTCTGTCTTCTTCTTTGCGATTCTTCGAAGCACGGTAGTCAGCTTCTGGACATCGTTGTCTTTCAGCTCGGCCTCGAAGTGTTTGGGAGAATTCGCAGGCAATACCAAGTATTACCTGACAGGGATCGCGACGTGAACGCTTCTACCTTGACCCCCCACTTAAGTCTGTGAAGAGAGCCCAGTAAGTTTGAAAAGAGCGCCCTCACCTGGAGCCTGGAAAGTGATAGCACAAGAATTCCAAATCATACAAAAATAACAAGGGGCGGCACGGTGTCTTAATATCTTGATGTCTTCGTGTCTTGATGTCTTCGTTTCGTCGAACAGGGGTTCTAAAAATGTTCCACCTCAAGGTTCACTTGGAAATGGTCTCCACGGACCACTAGTGGCGCTTCCGGCCACTGGTGGGTGGTGCCCCACCGGTTGAGAATGGGTGGTATAGAATACAATTACCGCACTACAGAAACACACTTAATTACACACAAACACGGTGCAACATATTATCAAGAAACCCCTGGACAACCCAAGTACTATATTATCAACGTAATTTTGGTGTATTAGCAGATTGTCGTTGTTTCCCCCTCGTGTCTGTCTCTGTCTTCCTGTCTCTGTGTCCCTATGTCTCCCCCTGTCTCCCTCCGTGTTTGTCTTTAAGGAAGTGACGGCCATCTTAGGGGACGCTGGCAGATTTTTTCCGCTCTTAAGATTGCCTGTTTCACGACCTTTCGGTATATTCGAAGCAGCCTCAATCATTTAATTTTTGTTCCTTTGGTTTTTATTGGTTGTTTTGTCTGTCGTTGTTGACATGCCGTTCTCTTCGCGGCCCTTGTGCAGTGCTTTGTGACCCTCTGGTGAAAGGCGCTATATAAAACGCTATTATTATTATTTCCTTGCAATACCACTGAATGTGGGTAAACAGCCATTGCCTATACACATCTGGCAGTTCACAAGCACCCATTCAAGCAACACAAAGCTCCAACTCTGCTGATGAGACGCTGCGGGTTTTTTTTTATTTTGTAAATGTGCGTGTTTGTTGCGTCAGGAATGCCGTAAAGAGCTTGCAAGCTCGCCGGATGGATGGACGTATTTTGGGGGCCTTAGGTTTCAATCATTACGACTCTTAGGCTTCAATGTTTGATTCTTAGGTTTCCACGCGGGCGTTAATTATTTACTTTTTCTGCCCACCCTCTGTTACCTTTCGTACAACACTCATCCTCCCGTTACACAAATAAGCATTATACAGCACGAGTGGCAATAATAATAATCGTGTTAAATAACTTTGTAACCTATCGAGCGCGTGTCGTGTGTGCGAGTGACGCGGTTCCCCCCCACGTGAGGCGCAGCGCTCCCCTTCTCTCCCCGCCACTCGAAGCGAGTTACCACTCGTTAAGGTTAATTGCACTCCCATTAAGCTCTTCGACATGTCTAACATTGTCAAGAAAGTGAAGGTGAGTGAGGGCTGCGACTGCGTTGTTTGTGGTGTGTCGTGTGTTGGCGGTGTTTTAACGACTGCGCTTGCTTAGACGCGGGGTCACACACGTGGATGATGGTGGCGTGTTTTTACTTCACAGTACTTTACTCTCCCCCCGTGAACGCGCATGCCTGGCTCTTGTCGTGTCGTCTTGTTTGGCTGTCTCTCGATTCTTGGAAACCTCTTGTTGTTAAAACTCGTATGGAGTCGGCACGCACTTTGCGTTTGGCTATAGCAGTGGGTAAAGAATGGTTATGAAAGGAGTAGGGTAGATGTTTATTATCACAGCAGAACATACCATGTGAGCTTGCAAGCTCTGGGAGCGGGATTCATAACGATACAACAAAGGTGCGAAATAAGCAATAATAAATAGTATAAAGCATCAGACGTTAACGCCACAAATTTAACACATCTCTTAAAACGTAGGCTTCTTCTTTGCGATTCTTCGAAGCACGATGGTCAGCTTTTGGACATCGTTGTCTTTCAGCTCGGCTTCGAAGTGTTTGATAGAATTCGCAGGTAACACCAAGTATTACCTGACAGGGATCGCGACGTGAACGCTTCTACCTTGACTCCCAACGTAGGCTATGATCTGTGATGACGATGGCCGTGTTGGGTGTGTGTACTGATTTATGGTTTGGAGTTTTTAAGATGGAAGTGCGAGTGTGTAACTGTACAATCCTTTGTTGATCAGCTGCGGAATGAAATCCCCACGCGTGTCTGTAATGGGAGTTGTGTTGACCACGCTGCTCCGTGTGCGAGTTGGCAAATCGACCCACCTAGAGGTGCCAACCCGTCCAGTAATTGGCCGGGAGTCAAATTGCCCTTTTTCATAGAATAGAGGTCGAGTGATAACTTAGTTGGGAGACTGCGCCAGACACCGTGTTTGCTTGATAGAAATTCAATCTTGAGAATGTAGATGAACAGTCGTTGCCTTTCCAGGTGGACGATGCAGTGGCTGCAGGGGACGCTGAGAAGAAGAGTAGCCACGGCCTGGATGACACCCTGCAGCAATTCGAGTCGTGGTGCAGCAGCGTAAACCTCGTGCTCAGCCCCAAGGTGCGTGGGCCATTCTTGTGAAGGCATCGGCTTAATGTGGGAAAAGTGCACAAGTCCTAAGCAGGTTCCCCCTCATGAGTAGGATGGAGGAATGTTGCTGACTAGAACGTTTGTCTCAGAAATGTGTTTCCGTTACACAACTCCACTCATTTTAGTCACTCTCTTAAACACTTATCTGCATTGAAAATTAATTGACAGCTTAAAGGATTATATTTGGTAAGCAAGCACATTCAATTCAATTCAACTTTATTTGTCAACTCTACCATATGTACAGG
>JAZEWU010000021.1:2085675-2096787 GCA_036362915.1 Geotria australis
CGTCGTAGGGGGGGGGGTGGGGTCTGTCGTCTGGCGTAATGGCTATCAAAGTCGTCTTGTGATCCAAGTCACTGGTTTGATCTCTCTCGACGCGGCTGTTGGAACAATGTTTAAAGTTTTGTAAATCGCGCCCACCTCGTTCCACCCAGCAGTATAAATGGGTGTACCACCGCAGTTTGTGAATCACAGGTGGTGGGGTAGAGTGTGGGTACACGTACCTCTTCTAAGTTGTCTAGCCAGCGTGGAAGTGTAGGTGAAAAAGCCACTATTGAGATGACCACTATAGTGGCAGCTCTTCCTCCAGCACTGGCATAAGCAATTGCACGGCCGTACCTTTTTACTGCATCATAACACAATCACATAACTATGAAATAAGAATACAAGGATACATTTTAAGGCTAATGTACCATGTTTATTGGCAAGCAGATTACAAAAGGAAAAGCAAAATGTAATTGGTGTCATCAATGTAATGACATTGTGCTGTATGTGTTTTGCATGTTGTTGTACATTGTGTACACATTTGACAAAGTTCTACTTAAGAACGTGGACAATTATTGTTGACTTGCAGATTTTGAAAGCACAGAGGTTCAAGAGTAGTTCCTGATCACAATTGATATTACATTAATAGCTTTTTATATGCAAAAAATTATGTAGATATTAAATTACAGGTTACAAAATATATTGGCAAGAAGCAAGTGGGGGTTGTGTGGCATTCCATGAGACAATTTTGTGGAGGGTTGTTCTTAGAGTTCTTATTAAACTCATGCCAGCAGTCCTGCCTTTTGCTTTTTAACGATGTTTAACCACTACATAACGATGGATGGCGATAGCTCTAAAAGGCGTTCGTCCAGAAATGGATTGATCCACTGTATAGTTATTTTTATGAGTTAGGTCACGTAAAAGTAAGTGTCGCAAACCCACCTTCACCCGACACAGCCAATCAGTAAAGGGTTGTCACGTTAACAAAACGTGCCACTTCGGTACTACCTCAGCACCCCAGTATGTTGGAGAGCGACAACATTCACTATGAAGGTACGACGTTTCGCCCATAGTACCTTCATTGTGAATGTTGTGGGTTTGCTCTGCAACATACCAGTATGCTTTAGGTAGTAACAAATTGGCACGTTTTGTTCAAAAGGCAACCCTTTACTGATTGGCTGTGTCGGGTGAAGGCGGGTTTGCGACACTTACTTTTTACGTGACCTAACTAAAAAATAGTTATACTATGGATAACATTGGTCACGAAAGAATTCGTGTTGGATTGATCCACTGATTGCCCCAAATAGTTATTTTTAATCATAGACTGATGCTCACCCAGCCCAATGGCAGCACTGCAGGCTGCCCTCCAGTCGAAATGGAAGGAGCTATCTATCCCTCCTGCTCTGTCTCCCTGCCTAAAACGTCGGCCGTTTCCACCGTCTCGACCGTCTCCTCCACCTCTGTCGTCTCCTCCATCACCGTCGTCTCCTCCATCTCCTCCGTCTCGGTCGTCTCTCCCACCTCTGTCACCTCGGTGTTGGCCACCTCGGGCTGCCCGGGCGCAGCAGCATCCTCCTGAACGTAGACGATGAACTCGGTCGACGGCTCGCCCTGGCTGTACATGGTCACGGCCTCCACAGCCGCCTCCACGGCCGATGAAATGACCATGTGCTGCACTTCGTAGCTCTGTCGCCATGGACATGAGAGACACATGGGGGAGGGGGCTCGAGTTGAGAATCTGCCGTGATATTTGAGCAAAGTGAATTTTCAGATGTACTGCAGTGCAAAATAAAAACAATCAATGTACATGCCTCCTCCACCATGACTGTTCCAGGTGTCACGTCTGATCCCATTTCGATGATCTGCTGCAGTAGGTTGACAGTAGACCCGCCCACTGGCTCAACTGCATACACATGTTCCATCCAAAAAAACCCAACGTACAGTGTGTTAATTTTGTTACGTAAAATATCCCATTTAGTCATTTACCCAGCTAGTTTGCAATGCAGATTCATGGTTCATCAGCACGGAACAGTAACAACATCAAAGTGATAGTACAGAGGAACATCGGGAATTTAAAAAGGTTCTGGATGTTTTCAAGTTAGACCACATCTGGGTTGTGGCAATACCAGACAGCACACGTTTCACACGTTTCACACACTTCTCTATGGAGGCCTACAGCGTTGACGTCGACTTGTAAGCTGTAAGTGAGCATGGCTTAGGGATGGTGTCCACCCACCGCTCTCCGTCGTGTAGCGCAGGTCCTGCAAGGCAGCTACCGCCGTCTCCGTGCTGCGTGCCTCCTCCAACTCCTCCATGTGGCTGGCGGAGTCCTCCGACAGCACCAGGTCATGCTCCTGCGAGCACGAGAGCAGGAGACACATTTTACCGCAGTCTCATGCGTCACAAACCCTAAACATCACAACACTTAAACTCCGGTCATAGCGACCACCCACAGTGCAGTATTCTCCGATTACCGATGTACTGGATTAATTTTCCAAATAAATTCGCTGTGCAAATCCTGCAGCTGATGGTATTTATGAAAAGCTATATTGTGACGGTTTGCAAGAAACGGGGTTGAATAATTGGCACCCTTTCATGAAGAGCTTTGGCGTGGGTTAACACTGCCAGCACGCTTCAGGGAAGTAAGACTTAAAGGGGGTATGACTATCTGGACATTATGCAGAAAGCAATATACAATTTCAACACAACAAGGAGCTCTGCTATAGGAACAACGACCACTGGGGGTAGATGTTTATTAAAACCTTACCTGGTCCAAAACGCGCATTTCGGGTGTGAGGAGCTTGAGGTTGTGGCGAGTCTTGAAGTGGCGGTTCAGTTCCCACTTGGTGTGGTACACATAGTCACATATAGGGCACTTCACCCCACCTTTGAGAACAACAAAAACACACCACATATGCTTGTGTGTTAACGTGAAGAGTAACTTTGTGATGAGATTATTTAACTGGATTCACACCACGTCACGTCGCATCATAATGTCTGTACACATGGCTCAAGCTGCTACACGGCCCAGCAGAACATGGCAATTGTGTTAAGTGGGAACAATAACCTTTTATAAAGAAGCAAAACAATTGCTGCCGATCTCTCACCTGGACTCAGCAGCTGGTGCTGGCTCTGGTTGCTCTTGGCAGAGTTCGTGTATTCCCGGCCTGGGTGCTTCTTGTGATGGTGTCTCTTCAGGGAGCTCACCTGGTTGCATGAGTAGCTGCAATGCTCACAGTGGAACGGCTGAAAATCAACGCAGAGGTGATGAGTGGCTTCACCACACGCAAACACTTTCGCCAGGGATCAAAAGGCGTTTTTATCAGTGGTGCAGTGAGTAGCAGGGTTCTCTGTGTGGCGTTTGCATGTTCTCCCTGTGTCCACGTGGATTTTTACCGGATTACTCCCACAGTCCGAAGACATGGTACTATTGCCTTGGTCAATTGGCATATCGAAATTACAGCAAGTACTGTGCGATGGCCTGGCGTAACACCCTGCGGGTCAGTGGTGCCATGCCGAGACGTTGGCTCTCTCTCCCGATCTGCGTCTGCACGGGAACATCTGTTCCCTCCTTGCTTGTTGTAGAATTATTATTTTATTTTTTTCTGCTGTCTTTATGTCCTATGTCCTATAATTTATCGCTTTTGCTTGACTCTCAGTTAATCTGTCTTGTTGTTGACATGCCGTTCTCTCCACGAGCCTTGTACAGCGCTTTGCGACCCTTGGGTGAAAGGCGCCCTATAAATGCTATTATTATTATTAAGCGGGTAATCATAATGAATGAACATAGTTGTTCTGTGACCTGACACAAGCTGCAATCTCTCGTGTGAAATCATCGGCGTTGTTTGTCGCGCGGGGGCCAGTGCTGATGGCGAGCGCTCACCTTCAAGCTGGAATGCTGCTCCATGTGTCGGGTGAGCTTGGACTTCACGGACGCCGAGAAGTCGCACAGAAAGCACCGGAATTGTTTCTCTGCCCAGTGCAAAGACAAAGATCCCCCATATAGGCTTAACAGACTGTAGGGGCAAGTGCCGTTAGCGAGCACCTATGAAGGTCGACACGGCACACGAGGGGGTGGGTGACCAGCACCACGCCCGGCCGCCTTTGTCTCCCTAGTGGCGATATTTGCACATTGCACTATGTACTCATTTGAGGCTGAGTCGACCTAGGGGAGGCCCAGGATCGGTTCAGAAAATCGTCACTGGTACTGGCCGTGAGCGGGATTCGAACTCGGGCCGCCAGATTCGTAGCCCAGTGCGCTAACCAATGGGCTACCGCTCCCCACTCTGCCCAGTGCACAATGTGGGCAACACACACTCCTCTGCAACACTCGCGAGAGGCACCAATTTTAAGCCTGCATGTCTTTGGTATACGTGACAGAAGCTCTTCCATGACCTTGTACAAAACAATAACTTGTCTCATATACAAGCAATAATTGATTGCTTTTAGGGTCCTTCAAACACAAACAATTGAAGTGTAGAGTATTTCAGGACTGCATTCTGAAGTAGCATAGCTCTTGAGTCAACCAATCTATAGATTCAGAGAAATCAATAAATACATTTGGAGATGACAAAGAGTAAACACCACTGTTACGTTCACACCACAAATGCTGATGGAGTTGCACTGAACGTTGCAGCCAGACATTCTGACGGTGTTTACCTTTCTGCACGTGCAGACGCTTGTGGTTGGCCAGGTTTCCCTTGGTCTTGAACTTCTTGCCGCAGATGTCGCACAGGTGGGTTTTCTCCACGCTGTGCGTGTTCATGTGTGACGTCAGATTGCTCTTGTTGCCAGTCGCATAGGGACATGTGGTGCACTTGAACGGCTTCAGGCCTGGGATGTGCAGATGAACGGACCACGCAGTTTATTAATAAAAATATGTCAAAGTCTCTGAAATACTGCAGAAACCTGCATGGTTATTAAAACTGTATAGCTATATACATGAGAGGGATGCTGCTGTGGTGTAATGGTTATCAGACTGCATTTAAATTCCAGAGATCCCTGTTTGATTTGACCTCCTGATGTGGAAATTTGCAAAAGGCTAGTTTTTTTATTCCATCCCGCTCCCTCCCTCGACCTTTGTCTACCAAGCAGCATGGATGGATGACACCACAGTGGACCAGTAGGTCACGTGTTAGGGTAAAGTATGTATACTCCAACCCCTTCTAAGACATCTGACCAGCCAAATTCCATATAGAATGGTCCTTCAGAGCACTCTTCTTCCAGCAATGGTGTGAGCAAGCAATTACATTCTTTCTCCTTCGCCTCCCACATTGAAGGCACCGTTAGGTGGTTCTCTACCTACATCGGTTCTCTACCCACATCAGTAGATGAGCTGTGTACATTTCAAGCCTGGACCGAAGGAGAACGTACCCTCGTGACACCAGATGTGGCGCTGCAGATCGCTGCCGGCTTTGTGGAAGCGTTTGTCACAGTGCGGGCACTTGATGGCACGCTTTCCCATCAGTCCCTTCATCTTCACAGGCTTGCCGAGCAACTTCGCGATACTGCTCGCCGGCACCTCTGTGCGTACGCATGTGTGTGTGCACGCGGCGTGCGTTCGTGGTCATGCACAAAACTGTCACCGCTTGGGCAAAATAAAGTCTATTACGCTCATGGTACAAGTATCACATAATAATAATCTACTTTTGTAACGCGCACATTTTCTCCGGGCGCGTTGCACCCGTTATGCATACATTTTGGAAATTATACATACATGCTCATATTCCTTTAGGCTCGTGGATGAAGCGAGCTAGATTAAGACAAAAAATTGTAAACACTACAAACGAAACAGTAAGAATAACGCAAAAAATATACTGATTCCTGCATTGAATCGCAACCCTGATGAGTGACAATCAGTATATGCTTCATGTTTCTAGCATCACCATTCATGGGAGTGTGCTCAAAACTGATAACGTTGGCTTCAACCAGGTCTCACACACTCGTAATGTATGAAAATTGACTCGTAATGCACGCAATCTATTAGCACGGCCGCACATACGTCCACAGCGACAAGTTCTGTTGCGGAACGCATGCACCACACTCACCTGGATGCAGCCTAAAGATGTGGCTCTTGAGTGCCCGCCCGTCCATGTGGGTTTTTTCACAAGCCGGACACTGGTACAATTGTTCCTTCTGTAGTGCAGGGTAATAACATCAGCAACACAGTGACTAGTTTATAAAACGCTGCTCCACCAAGTAGAGCTATCCTCACTCCAGGTGACCAATCGTGTGTGCACGGCTTATGATCAAACTACTCGGATTGCACCGGATTTCAAAAGCAAAGCATGTTTGAGCCTGGATAGAGTTAGTTCAGATGTGTCACCACTACACACCAGCAAAGGGTTATTTGTTTAACCAGGTGAGAACTCAAAATACAGGCAAGTCTCAATTGCAAGAGTGACATGGATATCCACATGTATTTTTAAAAGGTCTGGGAACGCCTGGGAATTCCCCATGAAGAGCTGGAATCTGTTGCTGAGGAAAGGGATGTCTGGTCCACTCTCCTTGGTACTGCTGACACTGCGACCCTCACCAGGACAAGCGGTTTAGAAAATGGATGGATGGATGGAAAATTAAGTACAATAATAGACGCATACAGAACATGTGTTGCCCTGCATTGTTACCGTAACAATGCAGGGCAACACTGGTATAGAGCAGGGGTTTTAGTGAATTGTGTGGAGCCTTTGCACAGAAGCAGCACATCTCAGCTGCCCCGTCGGCAGACACCACCTAACCTCACTCTCGTGACAAGAGGGGGTCGGCTCGTAGTGGGAAAGGCCACGAGCCGTTCATCCTGACGTCACTTACTGCCCGGACCCTGTACAAAGCCATGCAACCAAGTGTGATACGGCAAAAGTGATAACGAGATTCAACGATTCGTAGAATTACTACGAGTGTTTAAATCCTAAGTGGGTTTTTTTTAAATGTGGAACGGTGTCAGTTGCTTAGTTTTAAAACGTTACCCATCTACCGAGAAATTTGTAATTATTTGGTTTAAACTCCATGACCAATTTAGTTCCTGTGCAGCCATAAAATATACAAGAATACTCATGGCACTACATGATGGAACAAACGCAGCTTTGTGCTCGGATCGCTGATTAAATGTAGAATAACCAAAAACTAATCCTTTTCATTAACAGTACAGTGGGGGGGGTATATTTAGAAATTCCCAGCCAACAACTTCCAATGCCTTTGTAGACTGTCCTATGCTTGGCCGGCCATACCTAAGCTTGGCCGGCCACGCGGTACACAACGACACAGGCAAATCGTGGTCAGAATCGGCGACGTCAATGGCACCGCTCATCTGCGTTGGCTTCGTGGGGAAGGAAGGAAAACTCACGTTCTCCGAGTGCCGTTGCTCTATGTGCCCCTGCAGCTTGTACTTGTCGGCCGTGGAGAACGTGCAGCCGGGCTCGCTGCAGATCATTTTCTGCTGGACGTGCTTGAGCGTCTCGTGCCGCTTGAGGCCGTTCTTGGTGGCCGACGAGTAGTCGCACTGCGTGCACAGGTAGGGGTGCTCACGCGTGTGCGTCCGCGTGTGGGTGTCCAACATGCTCTGGTGCCAGAAGAGTTTCCCTGCGCGCAACGGGAAAACGCAACGGAGATTTATGAGATAAAAATGAAAAGTAAAAACTCGTTCGGGTTCTCTTCACGTGAACCGTGTTCGTGTTAAAATGTAACGGTATCTTCTGCAGTTAGAATCGGCATGAGATTAAACCAGCAAAGCAGTATTAGCAAAAAGGATTTTGTAATAAGTGTAAACAAATGAATGATTGGTGCCTTATGTTAGGCACACTCAATATTATCTCTGGAGAACTACTTAATTTTTTTTGGATTGCAGGTTTTATGAAAATGTAAACATCTTTAAGTAGCAAATCCACAAAGAAGCATAATTTACTACGTACAGTCATGCGTCGCTAAACGTCCACGATACGTTCTGTGAAATCGGACGTTACGTTATTTGGACGTTGTGCGAACACCATATTATATACTTAGCAAAGCTATATTGGATACTGTAGTGGACCTGTATTGACTAAATAGCCAATATACTGTACGCATACAGTACATTATTTAATCTAATGTATCTGGCAAGGTAATATATGGGTTAAGTTAATGACTGTATATAGTGGGTTACGAAGCGACACGTTGTTACGACCGATGATCCTACCACAATGTTCGCACTCCCGGTCTCCGAACTCCCGTCTCAGCTTATCGTAAACAGCGCGGCTTAGCGGCTTCTTCGGCAGCTCATTGAAGATCACGTCGAACGCGGACAGTCCCTCTTGTTCCGCACCCACTTCCATGGCCACGTTCAAACTCTCAGAGTTCGCTCCCGCATCGGAAGATCTTGGCTCCGGGTTACTACTGCTCATCGCCTCAGGCTCACTCTGCAGGTCCGCTTTGACGTGAAGGCGTTCGATCTCCCCGCTCGTCTGCAAGCCAACGTTCAAGAGCAATGCCCCCTCGTCGTCCTGGCCGACCTTTCCGCCATCTGCTTCGTGGTACGGCGAGTTCTCGGCTAGCGTCTGGTCGTCCTCCTCTTGATCCCTGACGTCGGCCGAATCCTCGCCGATGCCCGGCTCCATGAGGTAGAAGCTCCGATCGAGGGATTCGTCGAAGAGGGTGTCGGACGCGAAGCGCGGGTCGTCGGCGTGCTGCTCGGCCAGGTGCGAGCGGAGCCAGGCCGCGCTCACGAACTTGCAGGCGCAAACCGCGCACGTGTACACCACGCGGTGCCTGTCACCGTTCAGAGACGAGCCGTTAATCGAGAGCACGCCCGCGGGACGATCGGTGCAGTTTGTTACGATCGCAGCGATGTTTAAGCCGTGCGCGGGGAATTACCAAAAAAACCAATGCCAAAATAAATTTCTAGATTCGAATTCGATTCGATTCTTCGAAGCGTGATGGTTATATGACAGTTTCCCATTGCAACAAGTTCTTCTTTAGTTGCAGACAGCCCTTCAACATTTAGAGATATAATAGTCAGTGCTGGCCTTAAAGGCAGGCATTGGCCTCTCTTCTTCTTGCTCCAGACTGAGGGGCTTCTGCCATCTGTCGAGCTTCTGGACATCGTTGTCTTTCAGCTCCTCGGCTTCGAAGTGTTTAGTAGAATTTGCAGGTAATACCAAGTATTACTTGAAGGGGATCGCGACGTGAACGCTTCTACCTTGATCCCTAGATGTAAAGGGGACGTAGTATCTAGATCGAAGTGCCTTAAAATATTTTTGTAAGGAAACTTAAAACTTACAGTGAACGTCGACGCATGAAACAGAACTGGGAGACATACATTACCTCATGTTATTTACGTTTCCTACTTCTCACAGCGGAGCTGCGCGACTAAACGGTTAGCACAGAGGACTTCCAATCCACAAACCCGGTGGTTCGATCGAGTCCT
This sequence comes from Geotria australis, assembly GCA_036362915.1. Taxonomy (NCBI): domain Eukaryota; kingdom Metazoa; phylum Chordata; class Hyperoartia; order Petromyzontiformes; family Geotriidae; genus Geotria; species Geotria australis. The sequence goes on from JAZEWU010000021.1 coordinate 2,095,052, forward strand.
ACCCGGGTGCCGGTTGCAACGACGCGCACGTTCCCTAAATCTCTCCATCTCCCCACCCACACGCACCCTGGCAGGTCACCCGCGACCGCACGGCTTAAGCGGGGGAAAAAAAAAAGCGCGCTCGCTCGCCTGTGCAGGTGGGACTTGAGCACGGAGAAGCGGGACGCCGCGTAGCTGCAGAGGTGGCACGAGAGCGCGTGGCGCACGCCGGGCTCCGCGTGGGTGAAGCGGTGCTGGTCGCGGCCGTACTGCGTCTTGAAGGCGTGTCCGCACACGGGGCACGTGTAGAGCAGCTGGCGGCGGCCCTCGCGCGTGCGCAGCCGCAGCTCGTCGTAGGCCGCGCGCACCGCCTCGTCCTGCAGGTCGTGGCTCTGCTCCAGGTGCTTCAGCAGGTTCTTCAGCTCGGTGTAGCTGCCGCGCGCAAGCATCGCGGGTCATCGCGGGTCATCTTTTAAAAAGTGACAGCCATCTTAGGGGACGCTGGCAGATTTTTTGCCGCTCTTAAGATTGCCAGTTTCACGACTTTTCAGAATATTCGAAGCAGCCTTAATCAATTATTTTTTGTTGCTTTGGTTTTTATTGGTTGTTTTTTTTTTTCTTTCGTTGTCGACATGCCGTCCTCTTCGCAGCCCTTGTGTAGCGCTTTGTGACCCTCGGGTGAAAGGCGCTATATAAAACGCTATTATTATTATTATCTCTGCCGTCCGTCGTCGGTAGTCTTTGCGTTACGCTTCGGGTTTTGGGGCGCGCCGAATTCAAGTATGGGGAAGCTGCAGCTCGCAGGCCGGGTGATTTCACGCTGGATCCGTGGGCCACTCAAATATTAGGGAAACGTTACGAATACTTCTGAACACCGAGACGTGCGGGAAATAAAGTTAATCCTCGATACACGGCGTGTTTACGTTTGCATTATTCCAACATTGGAAATTGCTCTCAAGAGCTGCTCTTTTGAGATAGCAGTGTTCAGCGATCCTCCTCTCTCCTTCGTGACGTTTTGCCTTCCACGTTGGAGGCATCACCAGGCTAGCAACGCAGGACGGCAAAACATCGCGACGGACAGGAGAGGAACGCTCGACGCGGCCATCCCGGGGAGCAATTCTCACCCATCGTGCTACGGGAACCTTCTTCTTTGCGATTCTTCGAAGCGCGATGGTTAAATTACAGTTTCCCATTTCTTTACAGTTCTTTGCATTTTTATTTAACTCCGAAAGGTCTTTTGAGCTCGCAGAGGCTGGGTAGTAGTGCGCAACCCACGTCGATACACTGCTTCTAGAATTTCCTAACATGCATTTCAGAACGGCTCGGCGGCTAGGTGCACGTACCGCATCCTGCAGAAGGAGCACGCGTGCTTCACCCTCTGGTGCACGCGCTCCATGTGCACGCGCAGGTGCCCGCGGTTACGGCACGTGAAGGTGCACGTCTCGCAGCTGAAGGACTCGCCCGTGTGCTTGCGGATGTGCACCACCAGGTTGGCCTGCGTGCCGCGCGGTCGGACAAAAAACGATCAACGTCACTCGCGGCGGATTTTTCATTTTTTTAAGAATTAAATTCAACTTTATTGTCAGTTCTGCCATATGTACAGAACGTAGTGGATCGAAATGCCGTTTCTATCAGACCCCGGTGTTGGCATATATACATGGACTGGAACACAACAACAAAGGTTTAAAAATACTAGGATAAAAAACTAAATACTAATGTTTTTCTATATTTACAAGTTAAGCTAAGCTGGGGGTCGG
>JAZEWU010000021.1:2096796-2121165 GCA_036362915.1 Geotria australis
TCCAGGCCGGATATTGAGTGGTTTGGTGGTAAGGTTCATTCACCTTGATGGCACTGGCGTAGTCACATTCGAGGCACTTGTACGGCTTCTGCAGGGTGTGGACACGGAGGTGGACTAGCAGCGAATACTTAAACTTGAAGACCTTTCCACAGTACTCGCACGAGAAGATCTTCAGACTGGTTGGCCTGCAGCCAAGGCAAGCAACGCGTGGGGAATAGCGAATATACGTTTTAACCGTATGCTACGCAAAATTGGTCAGCATCACAGACACATCCGCTACGCAGGCATGCGTCATCACTCGAGAGGATTAGAGAGTAAATAATATAGGCAGTGCAGTGTTCCCTCGCTTTATGATGGCCTCACAATACGATGAAATCACTTTACGATATACGCTTTCTAAGAACATTAGTATCATATTACGATCAAATTTCACTTAACAATACGTGTAACCATATGCCTGTGCGTGAGAGTGGGTGGCGCAGCACCCAATCAGTGATGCAAACGCATGCCGCTTGGGTAGCTTCTCAGCCAATAGTAGCACTTTTTAGTGTTTACATCTCAACTTCCAAGATCCTGGAACGAATTTCAATGTACAGTGTTATTGGTCTCACTTTACGATGGGTTCACATTACGATACGTGCTCTGGAACGGATTAATATCGTAAAGCGAGGGACCACTGTATCAGCATCTGGACCAAAACGTGTTCATTGCGCTGCGAGGTGCTTGCCTCGTGATGTTGTTTTGTCCGGTGCACAGCTGTGAGATGCAGTATTCCTGGAAGCCTCGTTCGTCCATAGCTTGCACGGCACCACGATGCATCACTGTATGAGCAGGCGCCTCTGGGACAAGCGCTGGCACGATCCTCGTTACATCCGCTTTGTGGCAATAATGGAATTACAAAAACAAGGTTACTTCTCGTCAATCATGAAGAGTGCTTTTTCCATTACCTAAAAGAAGCTTGCGCATTTGCACTGATCCTTATACTGTAAGTGTAATGCTGATTTTGTGCCCTAGATATAATGATATTCAGCATGTTCGTCATTGACACTGCTTTTACATAACAATGACAAAGATCCCCCACATAGCCTGAGCAGACTGCAGGGTCAAGTGCTATTAGCCAGCACCTATGAAGGCCAGCATGGCACAAGAGGGAGTGGGTGGCAAGCACCAAGCCCGGCCTACAACGTGGGAGGCGAAACGTCACGAAGGAGAGATTTTCCAGCAATGAAAACCTACAACAGTAGGTACAAGAAATTTTTTTTCTAAATTCTGTAAGTTCTAACGTGCGCAGAAAACTAAATTAACGACATAAACGGCAAAAATCCAGCATTTTATTCTCTTGAAAAATTGGGACATTTAAAAAAATTACTATTCCCATAACCGGTCTGGAAAAGTGCATTAGCTTTAAGTCTGAGTCGCACCTGCTACGGTGTCCTGGGGTGTCAATAGCAAGCCAACGGGAGCATTGCTCTCCTCCATAGGTACAGTCACGTCTTCTTCTACCATCTTCAAAATGTTCGCCGGCTCTGCTCGAGCCATTTCTTCGTTGACGTTCTGCTGCTCATTCAGTTCTCCAGAGTCTCGCACATCTACAGGAATAGAGGACACTGCTTTATAACAAGCAGAACCACGCTGCTTCTTAACCCAGTACGTTTATTTAAAGTAGAATAACAAAGAATCATAATAAAACACAAACACTTTATTTATTGGAGAGGGCAGCCTTTACCTTTCTCCCTCCTCTCCTCCATATCATCCCTGTCTTCGCCCGCGAGCGGCATGCAGCGGTGCTTTCTCAGCTGACGTTGATTGGAGAATCTGCGCCGGCATTTTGCACAGTTCATTTGATCGTGAGCCACATCCTTCTCAGGCTCCGTCTCTCTGCCTGGGTTGATTTTGACTGAGGCCCCATCACCACTAAAGTCAAGGCCATCCTGTAACTCTTCTGTTACGAGTGTGCTTGCAGGATTCGTCTTTTCGGAGTCAGTCTTTGCCTTCAAATTGTTCTCCACCTCCGAGGCCTCGGCAACATTAACGCTGGATTTCTTGCGTGACCCCTTGGGCCGCCCCCTCTTCTTCTTCACGTCTGTAAATCCACAAACACACACAACGCATACGTGCCCAATCACTGCAGGTAACTTTTCACTTATCTGAGTAATTCAAAGAAACACTGCAAACACGTTTAAACTATAAAGAGCTGTTATTGGTACAATAACGTCACTAAAGTAAAAAATTTAAGTATTTATACAGCACAGTGGTCCCTCACTTTACGATATTAACAGATTCCATAACACGTATCGTAATGTGAAACCATCGTAAAGTGAGCTCACGTCGCGATCCCTGTCAGGTAATACTTGGTATTGCCTGCGAATTCTACCAAACACTTCGAGGCCGAGCTGAAAGACAACGATGTCCAGAGGCTGACCATCGTGCTTCGAAGAATCGCAAAGAAGAATAATAATACTGTACACGTGTACATGTGTTTCAAACAAAAGAGAAGTAAACACTAAAAAGCGCTGCCATTGGCCGAGAAGCTACCAAGCGGCATGCGTTTGCATCGCTGACTGGCTGCTGCGCCACCCACGCTCATGCGCAGCCATATCGGAACACGTATGGTAAAGTGAAACTTAATCGTAATGTTATACTAATGTTCTTTTAGAGCGTGGATCGTAAAGTGATTTAATCGTATTGTGAGGCCATCGTAAAGCGAGGGACCACCGTACTGTGCAATGTCTTCTCAATCACAACAATGCTGAGCATACCCGGTTGTCCAGCATCGGCAACACCGGCCTCAGACAGCGGGTGGATTAGAATGACGACGCTGCCGGGAGGCTCGTCTTCTCCTGGGTGGCACACGGTCACGTGTGACAGTAGCAGGGTCTTGTTGGGTGAGAATTGGTTACACAACCGGCACATGTACAAGACTCCACCTGCAATGCAAGCAAGAGTAGGTTTAGGCTTCAGCACACTGACAAATTCTGTAATGTACACAATGCGCCACTATGAAGTACATTTACCCAGATGCTTTCTAAAATGTGCTCATTTATACAGTAAAGCCGCACTGAGTCGTAGGAATCTTATTCAGGAGGGTCATGGATTGGGTTTTTATTTAACGATTTTAGAGAAATGAGTGTTAATACAAGCGGGAGGAAACCAGAACATGTGGCGAAAACTGACACATGCGAATGGAAACACTATCCCCGTATAGATGTAAACAGATGGCGATTGGTCCAATTGTTGTACTGCCTTCTCCTGGCGAGACCCAGTATGGCACCTGGACGTACAGGGGAATGGGGTGTTTGTGCTATCCACCAATTCTGACCTCCAGTGTCGAATTACAGGCGTGTGCCACCACCCCTCGGCTTACCGAAGTTTTGTTCAAAACTAAACAACCGTTGCGTTCCTTCCAGCTTGGATAAAAACTGACTGAAAACGATGGCACTTTATAATGGCAAAACAACCTGTCATGAATACTGCTCCCAAAAGCAATTGTGCAGAGCCCTAAATAGGCCTACGTGGGAGGCGAAACATGGAGAGGAAAAACACTCGACAGTGCTATTCCGAAAGAGCAACTATTAAGAACAATTCTCATTCATCGCGCCGTGACAACCTACATCATTATAAACACTCTAGTACAGTACTTCGGTTCTTATTCTTCTTTGCGATTCTTCAAAGCACGATGGTCAGCTTTTGGACATCGTTGTCTTTCAGCTCGGCTTCGAAGTGTTTGGTAGAATTCGCAGGCAACACCAAGTATTACCTGACAGGGATCGCGACGTGAACGCTTCTACCTTGACCCCCAGTACTTCGGCTCAATACATTCATCCCTATGGGCACCTTTTTTGCCAGTGTACAAATTCATCCGTCGGTCGCCGATTGAACAAGTATTGTAATAATCATGATGTACTAATCCACTCCTGAATTAAAATGGCGTTGTCAATACTCAACAGTCTTTAATAATAATAAAACAGAATTCACCCAATGTAACAACAGCAGTAACACATGGCCCATGTGCTTGCTGTACGTGTACAGTAACATCCTAACACGACGCTGCGAGTCTAAACGACCGTCATTCAACAAGGTGGCGAAAGCATTGTTCTGCTGTAATAATAAACATCTATTATTAACACCAAGCGGCCTTATTAAAGCAACACAGTAGACGGAGCGAGTAAGTTGGAAACGAGAGGGTTTGATCCGATAAAAGGTTGTGTTTGTCTACTCCGAGCGGCCGACATCGAACCGAGTCGCCTATTCGCGCCGCCGCCATTTCCTGGCGACGCCGAATTTCCGACTCACCGGAGGCCATCGCGCGTTCCTCCCCGGCTCTCGTGGCGATCCTCTCTCGAACGGAATTAGGACTGTGTATTTTTCCCTCAACTTCTTTCCGCCTGTATCGAGATAGTTGGCAATCGTTCGCTCGCGGTCGTATCGACGAATCTGCTCGTTTGAAACGGGTCGAGCTTTAAACGCGGCCGATCGGCGCGGGCAGCCCCCCGGCCGCTGGGAGGGGGGGGGGACGGAGGCGAGAGGCCCGGGGGAGGCTGAGGCAACCATCATACTAAGGGAAGCACTTTGCTAACCATACATTCATTGTCAGATGGACTGGCGTCGCAACCATCCATTCATTGCCCTACCTTGCGCCTTGTGTCTGCCGGGATAATCTCCGGTTCACCGCGACCCTGCACATGATTAAGCGGTTTCTGACAATGGATGGATGGAAAACTTCTCTTTACGTGGAAAGGGATGTGGAGGCATTGAATGGACAAGGTATCCGCCCGCCATATTGCTATGGGAGAGTCTCCTATATACAGTATCTGTATGGCGACCTGGGTGAACGTCACCAGACTTGGGCAGACACGGTCCTCAAAACATTAACACGTTCTTTCCAAAGCATCAGAAATGTGTTCATGTACAGATATAGGTTGTGACGGCGCGGTGTATGAGAATTGCTTTCCAAAGCTGTTCTGTTGGGATAGCCGTGTCACTGGGCGCGGAAGGAGCGCTCTACACGGCTATCCCGACACAGCAGCGATAGACTGTGTGTGTAGACTATATATGGTACAGTATAGACTGTATGTATAGACACGGCTATGCGAGATACGAACCCGGGCCCTACTTGCTGTGAGGCGGCAGCGCTACTCACTGCACCACCGTGCCATTCCCCAGCCTACATTACATTTATTCAGTAGGATGCCAATAACCTGCGTATTCACCCAGGTGAACAATATTCAACTCACTGGTTGGTTATAATTTACTGGATAACCTAGCCTGGCAATGTAAAGCTGTTTAATTGGCCATCCTTGATTACATATAGCAATAAGGTCATTCCGGTCATGAAAGCCTCCGTTCTCTTTAATCTAATACCTCAATCTCGGAAAGCATGCGTTTCCACCTTTTGTTTCATTATGTAAATGGTCAGTCTTCAATTGTGGCAACTCGGTGATGATGGTAGATGGTGCGATTTTTGCTGTAGATTTCTGCATCTAGTTTAAGATCTGGAAGTGGTTCCACATAAGGTCAGTATTTACGAATACGGTTCCTCATTGCTACGCCACTACCCCCATTGTCATTTCCATTTTTATTAACAATTGTTTACCGAGTACAGTAGTTTTGAGTTGTGTACTGTCTTGTCACTCATATTTTGTGGCCATTCCTGTTTGGGGTTGTTAGCTTTGCTTTACTTCGCATTACACTCCGTGAGGTCAAATTGTAATGCTGGTTAATTAAATAGTAATAGTGGCATCCTTTTCAGGACCTAATCACCCATAAAGCAGATTGACATTTGACAGTGTGCGAATACGGCAGATGGGTCGCAAAAAACACCAATTGTGAATAGACAATGTTCACGGTTGTGCAATGTTGAGCAGCTAAGTGCAGTGTAGTTATGACCATTGCACTGTACTCTACGCACCCCAGCGTCACGAACCCTTGCGAAAACGTGGTTTGGTATGGTTAATGAACCCCCACCTCTTGGAGGGGGGGTACTCATTCAGCAGACAAAAAGGTGTACACTATCACTCGTGTTTTCTTTATGCAAATATTTCTGACTAAATCTGCATTCTTCCACCCGATTGTTTTAACATTTTGCCAATGATTGACGTAGCCTCGTCTCGGTCTCAATGCTTCCAGAAAGGACTTCAATCGTTCACCGAGATCTGAATTAGCGTGAACATTTATTTTGAAAATTCTCGACATCTTATTTCGATCGTCTTAAACAGGCTCTGACTGGCTTAATTTTATTTAGTCATTGCTGAATGCTTTTGCTTGATATGTGCAAGTCCACAATTTACAGGGTTTATCACTTTAAAACGCGTAAAGATCTGAAAGTTCAAAACTAGAGACCATTAAATCAGTAAAGACCAAAGAAACCGAAGTTGATGCAATGAGTGGTTTAATGCACAACTACAAGCAAATACTTACAAGTGAAGCAAAAATCCGTAAGGCAAAACTACAAAGACTACAAAATATTTTTAGATGCGGACCAACACATTTACAAAACGGCCCTTTCAAAAATTACAAACTGCATTGGTCCGTAAACTTTTTATTTTTTTACAAACATTAAAGGCAATTCTTTTTGCCACAATCCTTTGTTAGAACACAGGATTGTTTAATGTACAGGCCAATCTTGTGAAGCCATCTTCATGAGTCACTCTTAGAGCTTTTGTTTCTTCTTTACAGCACATGTACCAAACAAGCACTTTTCAACCAAAGCATGCATAAACTATACACTATATCTCAACGCTTCACATGTCCACTTGTGGCCATTTACATTCTTAAATCATACAAACCTTGCGTTTCTATCAGCCCTTAACCAACTTTTCAACGTGAGGGAAATTATTGGGAAGAAAAATGGCATATGTACACAAATAACTGGCAGATATGGGCATTTTGCCATATTGTCTTGTGCCTTGCTTTTAAGCTTGAATAAAGAAAAAATACAAAATCAATGCTTAAGTCTGTTGCTTATGGGATGGGTTTGGATTTTGTATTGTTTATTATGGTGCTGGTGTGTCCCAACCTTTAATATGTCACTTTTTACAAGAGCACATCACCAGCAACATTACTGATGTGGGCAAATCTGTAACGTTAACGCTTTCAAGGCCGAGCTTTGGTGTAGAATACACCGGACTTACATATACCACGATCTCAGCATCATTATGCCACCATCTCCATCACACAGCAACAACATTAATAGCTGTGGTTTAAAACAATTTTTTTTTTCATTTTATACAACAGGCTACAAAGTATGGCCTTTCCCCCCCCAGCCCCCAATGATTTCTAGAGGCAACACACAAAATGGGCCTTTGACGAAAATATAAAATGGCACTACCGTTTCATCTGTCAACCACAACAGTTCACATATTACTATGCAATTGATGTGCAAGCTTTTGTTATATAGTAGTACAAACCAGTCTGAAAGGCTAGGGGCTAAACACAAGGCCGGCCTGTTATCCCCTTGGGCTTGACAACCTGCAGCAAGCATGTTAGCTTGTAGCCGTCCCCTCCATCACCTGCTGGGTCTGCTTCTGACCCATGCAGCATTGTGCCACCGATTGAAAGAGCCTGCAAACACGAATAATCATATTAAAATTGTACAACACAAAAGTGATAACGGCAAGCGAAACTGAAAATTAACCATATCACAATAGTAAACCACCAACGATCAAGAACTCACTTTTGGATCTCTGGGGCACAGTGCACAAACTCGTGGTCCCAAAATTTGAAGGAGGGATTCTTGATGAGCTCGATAAAGGTGATCAGCAGGCCCCACGGATGCGGACGGTTCACAATCAGTCTCTCCAGTAGTACCCTGCAGCATAACAGACGTCAGAATTACGGATATTTTGAGACGACACACAACAAATATGTATACCGACAGGACGTACGGTGGATAAATGACAACAGTATCCTAATTTGGTAGGGATTTCTCACCGGGTTATCTGTTCCTGAATTGCTTCAGTGTTGGCTTCCGCAAACAGGTAGAGCATCGTGCAGCTGAAATAGTGCGTATGGCTGTTGGGGTAGCGCAGCTGGTTGGCGATGGCGTTCAGGAACAGATACCGACCTGCACACAAACAGGTTTTCATGAATCCAATATTGAGAAAACATTTCCATGCATACATCTCAAATTATAGCACATCGTACACAATGCTACAATGGATACGCAGTACAAATCAAATACCGTGCTGCATTTCACGGCTCTGGAATGAACCCTATATATATATATATTTAGGTTTTAAAAAGTCTTTTATAACTTTGCCTTATATTTAGCTGCATGTGACCCTTCTGCAAATGGAAAACATGTGAAACCCATTAGGCTTGGGCATTCACCTTCAGTGTCAAGGTCCACAGCCAAGTTCTGGAAGATGTCCATGTGAGCAGAGTGGGTGATGGTGCCCATGGATGGAGAGCTGCCTTTGCTGTTGATATGTGCAATGGCTTGGGTGCCCACGTAGAGCACCAACGCGTTGATGAGTGGGATGTTATAACGCATGCCTGGCTCAGTGGAGATCTGTTTCTCATACACACACACACCCCAATTTGTAAAATTCCAACCATCGAGCAAACTACACAACTGTTAATTAATATGGAAATTTCATCACTGCCGCACATGGAATAATCTCTAACGTTTACATACGGTGCAGAACGATGAGGTGTGGTTGGCACTGCACCTGTAGGTTGCTGCGTAGCTCCGAAAGGAACGTGACGGGTGAGCGCGTCTTCAGATAAGGATCGAGATCCTTCTTGAATTGTGGCGGCATCACGGCCGTGAAATTCGTAAGGATGCGAGGAGGTATGTTGATCTCGCTCAGCATGTCCACCTGCACAGTTGTCAAACCAGATACAAGCAAGAACACTGTTTACATTTTACGAATATATTTTATGAATTCACAAGCCGCTAGTACATTCGTTGCCATTTTTAACTCCAGAAAAGGGTCAACCCTTACGGATCTCACACACTGAGAGTTTGACATAAGATTTAAGTTACAATGAGAGTGAGAGAGAGTTTTTGCCAGCACGTTACCTTCAGATTGGGAGTGAAGGGGTCGGGCAGGCGCATGTTGCGCGGGAAGGCGCTGAGGATCAAGTTCCTCAGCTGGATGCAATTTGGTGGAATGACATCGCAGAACCCATAGTGGTAGTCACAAAGGAACTCCGGGAAGTCATGCAGGAGAACAAGCAGGACTCGCAATGTTCCCTGCAGGGGGGCAGGCCATAAAATATGTTAACTATATACAACAAATGCAACTACATTGTGGGGTCGTGGCTCAGTGTTATTGTAGAAATCAAGCCACTAGTTCAATTCCCAGCCACAGAGATAGAAGTGGAGAGTTATATGTTAATAGGTTATGAGTCCTCTTTTACTAAACTGGACCGACCAGTGTGCTTATTTATGGTCAAACAGTTGAATATAAGACAGGAGGGTTTCCATCCAGTGACAGATTGACAAAACGGCTGGAAATTACCGAGCTACATTACATGCTCAATATGAAGATTCCTTATCCATTCAAAACTGAACATGACGCAGTGACTAAGTTAGTTAAATCTACAATAGAAAAATAGGATGTGTGATGTTCTAGTAATGGGGTTACGTAAACATTAATTGACGCTGCATGAGAAAATAAGCAAATTCTCGATAGCCGCCCACACATGTCCAAAAGGCCCTACCTTGTAGAGCACCTGCATTGGTTTTGTCAGCTCCACATTGCGCAGAAAAGGACTCAGGTACTTGAACAGATCGATGAGCAGTTGCGCGTACATCGGCCAGCCCTGCTTAAACACATGAACGAGGAGTGTCAAATTAAAAATTCCATGACACATGTCAAGGGCAACAAAAATTGTCCTCTCTTCCAAACTTTAACGCTAGCAGTATCAGAACAGAATATGTTGAGCATGGATATACCACGAGAGATGGGATTAACTGATGACCGTAATATGTGATTTTTTTTTCTCATTTACATCAAGAGAACAGCAAGCAGTTTATTGCCCTTCACCACAGACCATTAAAAAGAGCAGATGTTTTCTGACTGACGACATTATCCAGGCAATACCTTCTGTTGTGGAGTGTGGGCCAGCATTCGCGCAATGAAGATGCGATGAGAGATCAACTCGAGCCACGCAAACGTGAAACCTGGAGCCTTGGACGGACGCAGGATGTGGAACGTATTGCTAAGAGAACACACAATCAACTTTTGGTTAGGATCAGACATGACAAGTCAAACATTGGGCGAACTAACAATAAGCCAGTGTCAGATGGAGATATATTTGAAGGTGAACAGCAAAAGAAATGTTAGCAAAGCACAGCGTGTTACTGTAATATAATTCCCCTTCTATTCTCCCCCTCCCCATAAATCAGCATGGCAATATAACAATCTGCATGGTTGTTCAGAGGCCCTCATGTGGGGCTCCAAAAAAAGTGTACTCTTCCTCACCAGAAGGCCGTCAGGGTTTGGAAATTGATGGACTCGAGCACATGTTCAGGTGCATTCAGCTCTAGCAGCAGCATGATGAATATGCGGTGGTATGGCAGCTGCTGAAAATCCGTCCGACGTATCTCGTGGTCTTGTAGGAGAACCCCGACAACGATCCCCAACACCTGCACGATATAACGAGCACCCGCAGAGAGAACGGGAACATCAGATGCCATTGCCCCTTAATATTTGTAGTAATGCAGTTGCAGAGTGTTTTCGAATACTTGCCAAAATATTTAATATACGTTTCAACAATAGCAAAATAAAAAAAACAGCCAAATGCCACTTCAAGTAAATTGAATGTCAAGCAGAGTCCAGCTGGCAGATTTTACAATTTAATTCCAAGATCACTTTTAATACGTGCATGAGGTCCCATAACAGTCATATATATATACACACACACAAACTGCTGAAGACAAGTTACATTAGAAGCATAAGCAACAAAAATTCACCAAATGGACAATATCCTCTCTGAAGACCCCCCGAAAAAAGAGTTCCCAGTTTGTAATATAACACCACAAAAAGTTATGCTAATATATTGCTCTGGTATCAGTGTCAAATGCATCACCTTATTGAGGAGGTTGATCTTCGTGACTGTGTTGGAGGCATCGCCGGAGTGCTTCACAAGCAGGGCAATGAGTCTCACAAAGGCATCCAGCGTGTGGAAGCATTTGGCGCGCGTCAGGGTGGGGTTTGCGGCCGGATTGAGGTGCTGCTCGTTCAGCGCACGGTAGCACAGGTCCACGCACATCTCCGTGCATAGCCGGAAGAAGCGTGTTATCAGATCATCAGTCTTCAGGATGCCGTGCTGGTGCATCTACAATCAAAATACAAAAACAAAGATATAATAATGTCAACCGCACGCACACAGGTGGCCCCCAATACAAGTGAAAGGTATTTGTAACGACGACTCTATACTTCACAACTAGCTTCTGGTTAGTACACTAGTGTACAGTGTTTTTAATTGCCCGTCTGGTTACTTACCCATATTTCTAGATGTACATTTTCCAGCCATGTTGAAAAGTGTTATTTTCGTGAGTTTTGGGTCGGAAAATATTTGCTTAATAAACCTTACGGTGAAATCCGTTTTACATAATATTTCACTTTGCGTTTACATTATCAATAACACAACCTATACAGAGGTATGCCCGTATGCCAAAATGTTGTCTATATATATATTCAAGCGATAAGATGTCATCATACATTGCTCCGATGTGTTTTAGGGTTGTGCTGCGCGTTGTTTGGCATAATGCCAAACATATTGTTTTCCACGTGCTAGGAGATTCTAAAGAACCAATATCTTCAGTTCCTGCAGCAGGCTTTGAATTTCCAAAAGGCGCAAAATCAGACATCGTGCCGATCAACCCAAAAGCACATCGGAGAGCCGTACAGCCACAAAACCCTACACCGTAGGAACGTCCCACGTTTTTGGGGCGTCCCCAACTACGGCAAAATCACCTGGCCGACAAAGGCAGAGAAAGCCTTAGTGCTGTCACGGCCGGCAGCGGGCGAGTGATACATGTTGACCCACTCGCGCAGCAGGTACTCGGCCTTCTCGTGCAGGCCTGGCGGGTCGTCGTACTCGCGCGCCTGCGAGATGCCCGAATGCATCATGGACGTGGGGCCGGCGTGAGTGCGGTCCATCATTGGCTCGTGGTTGGCTCGGATTAGCTCCATCAATTGCGGCAATCTGTTACCCGTGCACACGCGTCAAGGTGGGAGATGAACTTGCGTGCAAATCATTAATAGCACCGTGCATTCAGAGGGTGGGAAATAATTAATCGTAAAACATTTTTAGCTCATTGTTTTTTTTCACCGTTGTATAAGGAAGACGCGACCATATACAAGAGCTATTTGTCCTAGCGCCAAACTTGTACCAGCTTTCTAGTCGCATATAAAGTGAACTGTACAACCGAAATTACGAGACACCAACAGGGCCCCATTTGTTTAGGTATGTAGCATGAGACAAGCCATTTGTAAATGTAGGCGGCCCCGTGTTAAAAACGAACCATGAATCTCTAGACCAGTTTTAAATGGACCGAAAATTCAACTAGTTTGGTTTTTAGATTTAATTTCGTTTGAAAGTTCATGTTAAGGGTAAGACACATTTTCCTGCCCTTCCAGACCATTATTAGAATTTATCAGCCACAATCTATATGCATCACATATAAATATTTGCACGATGTCTCGGGTTGTAGAAAACAAATTTGACGCATTGGTAACGAGAAAAATGTTGAAATTACAACCATAAGTACGTTAGTGAAAATTCCGTAATCACCCATGCAAAGTTTTAAATGCCGCAATAGTGATGGCAACACTGTTGCCGACTGCTTCAAACATTTATATTTAATTTACGAACCCAGCAATAACAAAGTCGAGAAACATAACTGCGCATTTTCAATCGAGGCTTAAAGGTTATTCACTTAACGGTGGGTGGGCAAGCTTGAAACGTACCCTTCAGGAGCATTGACGCGAGAGTGGGCGTTGATTCTCATCAGTGTCTCAATGGTGTTGAAGAGGTCAGCCTCTGTGACCTGCGGGGTGCCCCGTTCATCCACGAGGTGGATACGCACCAGCTGCATGGCGAACGCCACCGCCATGTAGTTCAACCCATTCTCCATCGACTGTAGCAAACGCAGAAATGGCATACAGTTCACTTTGCTCATAACAGACGTATTCCCCAAATTATTAGTCAGAGTGCTATCGCAATCATGTCTCGAAAAATAAATTAGCATTTTAAACTCTTATTGTAATGTTTCAATATTGTACATTTTTTGTCACGAGAAAATCGCAAACCATTTTATTGAGAAGTATGCCGAATCACACACCCTCTATTAAACCAAAACGTTTAGTCTTCAAAGCTGAAATGTTGAATTACTAAGTTTAACATGCATTTCTTTACCGGGAACACCAATCACTAGTGGGTTTGTGAAAAATATTGCAAATTCCTGAGCAGTGCAAGTTCATTGCTAACATGTTATTAATTTGCAAAAATGTAGACATGCACTATAAATCAATTAATTTTTGGCACGTAATAAGATCTATAAGGAGACTCCCATAAGTTCACCTGTGCAAGGTGGATGTCGTATTGCTGCATATTGACAAGGTGGTGGCAAATGAGAAGCTCCACGGCCTCTACATTGTAGCGGTATTCATCGCGACACTCCATCAAGCACCTGACACAAAAGACAGTGTTACACAATGCACGTGCCACGTAATCACCGCAATTCAAGTTTATCATCACGGGCAAATGTACGTGGCACCGCGTATTACCTTGTGACCTGCTTGCTGGTCCATATAGGGCCATAGGCCCTGGGGTCTTGAACGGTTTTCAGCACCAGCAGGTGGCAATCCCGATAACGCACCATGACGTCAGGATCACCACCCACCGTGGCATCCAGAAGTCCTTCCACCGCCTGCAACGCAAAAACACGTGCCGAAGAAGTGCTTTAATTAGTTGTTTCTACGGGGCGTAAAACAGTGTGCCACTCAGTGTGCATGCAGGCTTTGATGGTAAAAATTGCAAGCATGTTGCAAAACAATTACACGTCAAGGTGTTCACGAAGGGCATTACCTTCTGCAGCAACGCAACGGCCGTCACAATTTCGCGGGAGTTCCTGGCCAGCAGGACAGCCTCGAGTAGCGACTGCATGGCGTTAACGTGCGGGTTCATGGTGACGGTGCCGGGCAGCGTGTGCAGACAGTGCTCCAGCTCCGCAATGCACTTGTCGTACACGGCCGTGATGTCGTCCGTCCCCCATTGCTGCTACCAGGTGGGGTGTGCCACATAGCAACGATACGTAAACAAATCAAGAACTGCACACAATACATGAATAAACTGAGGAAAAGTCAGCACCAAGACTGTTAAAACTTAACGAAATAATATTAACCGTGTACGGCGCTCAAGTCATCCACTGATGGATGAAGGCTTCCCCTACACTGTCAGTCACAGGGATGTATTTTTAACCACAATTCAACAATGCTCTTGGCGATTGGGCAAGTGATGGGGGCTGGATCGGGGCAGGCGAAATTGAACTCTGGTTACCGGATTCACTGCGTAGTGTGTTAACTACTTTACCGCCGATCAGAGGTGATAACGCTACATACATTTCCTTAGTAGAAATGGTTATCTTGGTGTCAAGAGGGTTGGGAATGTTTTAGTTAACAATGTGGCGGGAAATACCTGCATGGGCTTGGTGAGAAATCCAGTGGGCTGTGTGATGTCGTTGTTCGGCAGGAATCCTGGGATGCAACGAGCAAACTCTTCATAAACAGCCAGCTGTTTAGGGTCTACTCCACCCACCTGTAATACAAGAAAAACAACAAAATTAGTGTATGAAAAATACCCACTTGCAGACAACAACCTCACTATCAGGATTCCGCGCCTCCGAATCAACGGGTGCAATGCGCGTTACAAAAGTAGATTATTATGTGTAATAATAGCACATCAGGAAGCATGTGTTTTTCTCACTCTTAGTCGGATCTGCTCAGGCATACGTTCAGCCTGATACGTGAGCACCACAGGGTCACAGTATCTCCGTCCCTCCTGACGGGCATGCTTCCTCAATTCAAACTCCTGAAAACACGCATGCGTACACGTACACAACACCACAACTGAATTACGGGGGCAAAACAGGTCATTGTTATTTAACAATGTATAGCAGTAAAATAGGAACGTGTTGACGTGCTAACGGCAATACAAACAAAAGATTTACGGTAGCAAGTCTCTTGTCCATTTCTGGGCCAGCTTTCTCAATGGCCATTTTCTGGATGAAGCAGCAGGCCAGCTCGCAGTTGTCCTGAGCAAGCTGGGCAGCTGCTTGTTCGATCATATCCTTCTGTGGCAATGTAGCTGGACCCTGTGCAGAACAAATACATATTAACATCAAGCTAGACCACCAAGAGATTCCACAATTCGTTAGGGGTTAAAAAAAAAATGCAGGCACGTAAACACGCAATTCACAGAAATGTACATGCATGTGAGCCAATCCACATTACTACCAGGAATATTATAGCATTGTTCTTCATATAAATATATGTTATAATAGTTCATTTGCAATCTTGCGCAAATTTAATGAAATTGTAACACTGTTATTGGCTGCATGGAATTTGTTGTAACAATTACTTCCAAGGTTTCGTACATTCGATAAAAACGGAAGAACATTTTTCTTGGACACGGCAACAATCTATCGTCTCATAAAAAGTCTAATCACCAAACACTCAATAATAACGGAAAATGGTGGCATAAACAAATGCATAGTGTCGAGCAGTGTACTTGTGAAAATGTCCTCACACGTGCGAAGCAACTTACGATAATGTGCTCGTCAAGGCTCACCCGCAGGGTCGCCAGAAAGTTGTTCTTGAGGTTTGTGGCAATGCTGAGCAGCAGCGGCTCTCGGCACGTGATCATGGCCATACCGGCCGTCAGGTTGCGCATCATGTGTTGTGCAGCGGCGCGCATTCGGCTCTCCTCTGGGTCCAGCGCAAAATCTTTGCGGACAATCTGCTCGCAAGTGGTCATGGCGATCTTGATGGAGCGCTCGACGACCGGGTGCACGAGCTCCTGCACGGCGCGCTCCAGCGACGGCCGCACGCACTGTTTCAGATGCGGGTGAGTCTGGAACAGCCCGATCTGCGTAAAATAAAAACGCACCAAAAACGCATTTTAAGCAAATGTCGACAATAGTTAAACCAGACAACGATTGCATGCCCACAACCCGTCAATTCAGTGCACATGGTTTGGATTTTAACTCGAACCAGAAGAATCTTTATTGGCATGTTTAATTCTCATGTTATCCTATCTTCTTCTTCGCGATTCTTCGAAGCATAACATGATGAAATGGGTTTTATTTGTGCTCCCATCGGCCGTAAGAATGTAACTTGCACAAATAACAAATTAAAACTCACGGTTGAATGAGCATTTACGGCATGTGTAAGATCATATTTTTAACTGATGCATTATGTAACACAGCAACAACTTAGCCAAAATCTAACCTAATAGCTTGTACTGATGTTGGATGGTTGAATGGTTAGTGCGAAGGATGGTACTCACAGTGGGAGCAATGGTCAAATGAGGAACCAGACTCGTGAAGGAGTACACGTTGATGTCATAGAAATTGAACTGGGGCTGTGGAGGCCCAGCTGCTGTGGTAGTTGTGGTCGTTCCACTTGTCATCACTATACAGAAAAACAGGTAAAGAGCATTCGTGTCAGGCAGTCTTTTTCCCCACACACACTTACCAAAAAACTAACAAGAAATACCTGAAACAGCAGGCAATTTGGAACCACAATGACAAGCAGAACATTCATAATAAATTAACTTAAAAACCTTATTAAAAACATCAAAAAGCTGTGCAGCGCACAAGAAACAGTAAACATTGAGGTCTAAAATTGAGTGTATAACGGAGGTAAAAATAGAAATTAAAAGCTAGGCGATACAAGTGGGGTTCTTAAAAGCCCTTTGAAATTTGATAATGTGGCACATCGGATTTCAAGGGGAAGATTGTTCCAGAACACTGGTATCAAACTATTTAATACCAATGCAGAGACCCACAAGTAGGCAAAACTTGCTTACCGGTGGTGACGGGAGGTGGCTGAACCAACACCTCGTCTACAGGTTTCACCTCCTTTTTGGGAGCCGAAAGCTGTTCATCCACACTCTTCATGCGGTCTTTGTCCTTGAGGTAGTTGCCTGGCTTCAGCTCGTTGATGTCAAGTGCCAGAGTCTTGCACAGAACTTCTATCTCAAATTTCAGGTTCAGCTGTGGCCCAAGAAGACATACGAGAGATTGCATTCCCCAACAGGCACAACATACATCAAGCTGCCAAATCAAACATTACAAAATGTTTTTACCTTTTTTTATACAGACATAAATAAAAGGCACACCTTCAGGTCTGGTTCCTGATGCAACTCAGCAAGCACGTTCATGATCGCCATGGTCCAGGGGCTTGGAGGACGAAACACCTGCCCACAACATGCCGTCATTTGTACGAGGTCAAGAGTACACAAACACACGGCTGGAATAACACAGCTTCGGCCAGCACCCGCATTACATTGGTAAACATAGGCTTTACATATCTCACAATGTGTACCTTGTGGTTCGCACCAAATTCCTAATACATCATGTCAAAAACATCCCCAGTAGAGTTTTAACCGTAAGGTGCGTAGCAAAATGGAAACAGCATTTAAAAAAAAAACCACCGACGTTGCGTGCTATTAATATTTATTTGACCAATGCAATACAGCACAACGTTTCTTACCACACTCTTGGAGCAGGACTCCAGAACTTTGGCTACAAATGGAACAACGTAGAGTAGCTCCTGCTGTCCCTTTATGTACGCCTCCAAGAGCAGCGACTTCACATCGATATCCTACAAAAAAGTGGCCGTGTTAACGTTCAACCGTGACAAAAGTTCACCAGGCAAACCATATGCGCAATGAATGGAAATCTTTGTGGATACACTTACTAGCTGCAGAATAGGCTTGTGCTTTGCCAGGGTCACCATTCCCAACCAGTGACCCAGATTCTTTAGGAGGGAACGGTCTGAAAAGTTTGCAGCCTGCTTGTCTGATGTTAGCAACACCTACAAAAAAGTGTCATACGTCAGATACTGATCAAACTGATCAATCAGTTGGTGATATTTTGAGGTCTACCCAATGCAAAAAACTCCCCAAACGGCACAAGATTTTTTATGAAATGTCAAGTATTTCCAATGCAGAGAAATTAAAATCCCAGTACACATTCTAACCACTACATCACAAATGTACCTTGATGTTCCTGTAGGTTTCATTGAGGACTATTTTGGTGAAGTCTGGATTTTTCAGGGTGTCGAGGAAGTTTGAGTAGAGCCCGTGGAAATTCGGCTCAATGCTCACTCTCTTCATAACCAGGTACTGCGCTATCCAAGGCATGGACTCATCCTTGACACTGTCCTTCAGTTCCTCAGTCTGCAACAGATGGAAAGGTTAAACATTAGTCGTGTCATACAACCCATTCTGTGAATATGCCCACGATTTTAAAATGTTATGCACTGTACACTTTACGAAGGCAATACAGATAAACACATTGAATTGTGTGGGAGAAACCATTATCCAAAAAGAGTTAAAACAAGATAAATGATGCAAGATGATAAATTGTGACAAGTCGTTGAACACTGCTTGTTTTGAATCGTTAAATGTCTAAATAAAACAAAGACAAACCTTTTGTGCCATGTTGGACTGCGAGAGGTTGTTAAAAATGAAAAATATTTTGTCTTGAACACTCTCTTGGGGTTCAATGATGCGATCTGAGGCGTCTGTGGCCACCAGCAAAGTATCAATGTTTGTAGTGTTAATGGAAGGCTGGAAAAACAAGAACAAAGTACATTAAACATAAGCCTAATTAAAACATCTGATTTTAACATTTTACATATTTTCATACATCTAGGACAAGGCAGAATTAAAAAATAATGTATTAGAACTATGGGAGTCTTTTTGCCACTCAACACCAACATAAAATATGTTAACCTTTTCCATCATTACGATTCACGGAAAAGAAAATGTAGTTTTTCAACAATAATTTACTACATTTGGTATTCACACAAATCTTGCAGCAATGTAACACCAACGCAATGTTTCAGTGTGCAGTAATGTCTCTTGAGATGTTTATGTGTAATTGCAGGTAGATTTCAAAATTAGCGAACTTCAACTATTAAGCCGAAAATGGCAATATTGATGGTTGGCCTTCAGAGCTGCTCTTTTGAGACAAGCCGTGTCGAGCGATCTCCCTCTCTCCCTTGCGACATTTCGCCTCCCACGTTGGAAGCGTCATCAGGGAGGAAGCTCGACACAGCCATCCCGAAAAAACAGCTCTGAAGAGCGACCACCATGAATCAAGCCATGAAAACCTACATCAGTACAATGGCATCATTTTGAAACGTTACCAATTATGCCATTGTACTACTCTGAAGCCGATGCATGGCCCGTATTTCACGGTTAATATATATGCAATAATTAGAGTGCGCCAGTTCGCAAACACACCGGGGCATCCTTCTTAAAGTTGGTGGGTGTAGTTTTGGTTCCGGTTGTTGTCTTGGGGACCAGTGTATTCGTGAGGGTAGAGGGTGGTGCCATGGTAGTGATGGCAGGGCTGGGTAAGCTGGGCTTGGTGTGGCTCAGACTACTAGCCAGTGCGATGCTGCCGGGTGTGGTGATGGAGCCCTGCATCTTCACAGGCGGGTCTCGCGACTGTTGTCCGTACTCGATGTACTGTGTGAGGGAAGCAGAATCGACGGCGGCTCCAGTCACCTCCGCTCCGACAAAACAAGTGCTCAAATTATTCATTAATGCAGTCACTGTAAAGTTACTTATGTTTGCTCAAAATATGTAAAATGTTTGCAAATTGGTGCGTGTGCATTTTCAGAAATGTAAATTACTTCAGCAACACTATTTTTTTATGCATATGCAAGCAGCAGCAACACTGAAAGGGCGACCAATAACTCGGACAAGTATCACATTAGGCACCTACATTCTGTAATGCGATTATTTTAGGAAAGTAATTGATATAATTTGCCACTATTTCTTGTAAACCAGTTAGTACTTAGCAGCCAAATCAAGACATGGCACTTATCAAAATGTACAGGTGTTAGCCTTTAAATAAAAGGATAACATTTAGCTAGAAATCTCGTCTCAGTCGCCCTGTCAATGCTTAAAATACTATAACGACCATACAGTAATGTGCAGTGTTAATACACAATGGTATTGCTTTAACACAGTCATCAGCTTACCTCTATCAAATGATGTGGGAACTGGGTGAAGTGCGTAATCGACGCAAGGTGCTGACAGTATTGAGGATAATCTTTCAATCTAAAAAAACACATTTGAAAACAATTAAACTCCTTTTCTCACGGGTCGACATTTAAACAAAGGTAAACATTTGACTAATGTCTCCATTGTCCTTCAAAAGAAAGTGTCTAGAACGCCACAAAGCAACTTGGTCACGCAACTATAGCAACATGCTTCATTGCAGAAAAAAATCATTATAAAAAAAGGTACCGTACCTGTTTTTGAAACGGTCCAGGGCGGCTATGCCAAAATAGTACATCTTGGAAGCAAAAGGCTTGCGCAGAGCTTCCAACACATAGCGTAGGGCAAGGCCCAGGGCCATGTATGTCACGAGCCCCTTCTCAATAATGCCCCCAAACAGGCATGCGGTGATGTGCAGCTCCTTGTCCGGGTATTGAGGGAAGAAGCGGTACTCCTCAAATAGATTGCGCAACATGCAATTGAACACTTCACGCTCTCGTTTGTTGTTAGAGTCCTTGAAGCTCTGCAACATTTCCAGCACCTGAACAGACAGCATACATAGCTCTTAAGACAAAACCAGAGGTGAACTGTCAAAACATAAACATAATTAACACAACCAACTAACGTGCTAATCTTGAAACCTGAACATCTAGGCTGTATATCAGTTTGACAAAAATGTTTACCTTCAGGATGCTCATGACAGTTATGCAATCTGCAGTTAGCTATTTAGTTTCTTATAAACGGAGCTTCCAATGTCAGACATTCTGGGACGCAGCCTTCATACGAGTCTACAAGGAGGTATATTTTGAGATTGCAACGCCTTTTGAAGCAAGGTGGGGTTTATACAGTACGTGCCTCATCCACAGACATGGTGGGGTGGGGAGGCTGGTTGTAGATGCGTTGGAAGTAGCTGTTCGCCTCATCATCAATCTCCTTGCTGAACTGCTGACTCATCTCTGGAGATACCTGTGACAGGTCAGCTGGAGAAACACACTACTTAGTACCTCGGGAATCAGAACACCAAAATCCTGTATATTATGATTACCAATTTTTTTAAATACATTTTACAGGAATACATGAACGACGGTATGTTAAAGTAGCATTTAATGATTATACATCATACTTTTAGAGTTAACATGAAGCAAAGGTAAATTATTCATAGACAAAGCACAAATGATAACAATTTCAAATCACTCAACTCATTCACTCAGGATGGCTTGGTGGAAAGCATGAAGAGCAATGCCAAGCAAAAAAGCCAAGTCAAATGCAGTAATCAAATGATAGACAGCAAGCAATTGTCAAAAGCGAATAATTGGGAGGATGGAATGGCTGGTGTTGCACGCAAAAAGGACCTCCAAAAGCAGTGTTCTTCATCGCAAGGCCCACGAGCCATTTGTGGCCTAAAGCACGGCCCCTAATATGCAGCCCGACAATACACGTACCTTAAGCAGGTGGCTTCATGTTACACTTTTGGTTTCTAATAAGCCTATATTGGTTGCAATCCACATGCAGACTTCTATTTGGTTAACCTAATTAGGTACCATAANNNNGAACTTTAATTGTTTTAACTGCATTTATTTGCTAAAAAGCCAACGTGTAACAATAGCCACCAGGACCGTTCATGCGCAGCAACAAATGAGATGCATTGAACAAGTTTACGTAAACACAGCGCAGACAAAATGTTACCAAATAGCACCCAAATTTAGCAAGGTAATAAGACTACACATTGGAATGGTACCAGCAGGTTACAGAGATCGCCGAGCATGATATATTATGAGCATGCAGCAGCTTGGGATGGACCAAGCACACCGCCACTTACGCGGCTTCAGCTTACTCTGCTGGAAGGCTGGGGGGGTTATCCCCGGGAGGTTGAGCTTGCGCTGGCTAAATGGATCACTTGTACCAACGCCCTGCAGTCCCAGGTTAGAGTTGCTCATCGCACTCAGGCCTCCACTTCCAAGACCTTCAGATAGTGTTAACGAGTAATTGTGCAGTCAATTAACAGCACTCTAAAATGGTGCTCCTATCAGAATGCCTCTTTTTAGAAAGTGATCTCCCTTAAGAGATTTTATTTGTATTGGCAAGTCAGTGTCAAGACGTCACTTTAGCACAGGCCATCAAAAATATTTTATACAGTCAAACTGACACATTGTTTCTTACTTTTAAAAGAGTTTTCAAGTAGAAGAAAAGCCAAGAAAACCCCAGTTATAGCAAGACTTTTTATAGCACCTATGCTTGGCCTGTACCGCTACTGTTAAGAGCATGCACAGGTTCAAAGTAGGTGCAAAATACTGTAAAATAAAAGACAAGTTATTTACGAACCTTAACACAAAGGACTGGATGCACTAATTATGTTTAACACTGTTAAATCAGGATACAACATTCGGTGGAGAAAAATAATCCAACCTGGCACTGGCAGCTGAGAGGTAAGCCCCAGGCTGGAGAACGGAGATTGGCTGGGTGCTGAAAGTGGAGGAAAGGCCTTGGCTGGAGATGGAGGCGCGTTAAAGGTTGGCCCGAGGTTGGGTGGAAAGGCCTGCAAACCACCGGTGTGGGCAGGTGCTGCTCCACTGATGTTGAGAGAGGCCATACTGGAGAGTGCATCCAGCTGATGGAACAAACCAAAATTGTGACGACGTTCAGCAATGCACTGCATCACCACTATCAATAATGTAAGATTTGTTTAACGGCACATTTAAAACACAATAATGTCATGTTTTCAAACCCCACTCCCTATGCAGTTTTTCACTGCCCTCTTGAACAAATGGATTAAGCATATGTAAATTAAAAACAAGCACGAAATTACAGTAAACAAAATAAAAACGACTATATTAAATGTTGTTGCATATATGGAAAGTCAGTACATTTGCAGAGATAAGCACGCTGAAGTGTAAGTGGTCCCTCGCTTTACGATATTAATCCGTTCCAGAACACGTATTGTAATGTGAAACCATTGTAAAGCGAGACCGATAATACTAGTACAGTATGAGCAGCACACACGTGTTTCAAACAAAGGAGAAACACTAAAAAGCGCTGCAACTGGCTGAGGAGCAACCCAAACGGCCTGCATTTGCGTCGCGGATTGGCTGCTGCGCCACCCACGCCCACAGCCATATCATAACACGTATTGTAAAGTGAAATTGTATCGTTATGCGATATTAATCCTCTTAGAGCCTATTAT
Source organism: Geotria australis (assembly GCA_036362915.1). Taxonomy (NCBI): domain Eukaryota; kingdom Metazoa; phylum Chordata; class Hyperoartia; order Petromyzontiformes; family Geotriidae; genus Geotria; species Geotria australis. The sequence continues at coordinate 2,120,231 of JAZEWU010000021.1, forward strand.
CATAAAGTGATTTCATAGTATTGTGAGGCCATCGTAAAGCGAGAGACCACTGTATTAATGAAGCTGCAATGAATGTTTACTGTTGCTAAACAGAACTGGATATATGACTGCAATTCAACACTGTACATCACGTTATGAGGCAATTATATAATGAATACAACGCAAGCTTATTCGCGTGTGAGAATTAGGTGTAGAACAAAAAAGGTAATTACCCTCTCAGGCGTCCTGACCTGCACAGGGGAGATGGAATCCAGTGTGCTCGTGCTAGAAACACGGCCTTTGGGCATAACACCTGGAGGGGGCTGTCGAGCCTTATTCATCACATTACTACAGTTTGCTACCATGGTCAGTATGGTCTCTGAAAGCTCTTGTGATACACTCCTGCAGGCACACACAAACACGATATTAAGCCGAAGCCACTAATAAACACTTGCCGGCATACAACACGTCCAAGCAATAATTGGCAAAATATCCATTTAGTCAGTTTCTGTCTACAAAATCAGAACAAAACAGCATTACATTCAATCTAGCTGTCTATACTATCATGCAGGAGAGACATGTTCTGCAACTGTGGACGTACCCTGCGCAAGCCTGCAAACAGGCCAGCATAGCAGCCAAGGTTTCAGGTGGCAGTTGGGCACTCTTCGGTTGTTCTTTTTCAGGGGGCAGACCACCCATGATTGAAGGGCAGCGGCGCTTCAGGAAGCTTACACAAGCTTGGATGAATGGCTCCTGAAGCACACGTGGAAATATTTACGTTTGATTAGTTGGATGGAACTGACAAAACAATTAGTCCAAAACAATCAGAGTTTTACCCAAAATTGCATAACTGTGCATTCTGCGCTGTCCAGCACAAGTTTGAAGCATCACGAATAAGTGGACTTTGAAGTGTCAAAGACACAGTAATGCGTGTTACCATGGACTCGAGGTATTTT
>JAZEWU010000021.1:2129669-2139868 GCA_036362915.1 Geotria australis
GACAGGACGGCTTGAAGGCTTTACGGAACAAATAAGTCTTAAGACTAGATTTGAAGAAGAGCGCCTTTCACCCGATGGTCATAAAGCGCTGCACAAGAGAACGACATGTCAACGACATCGAGACAGATCAACTGAGAGTCGCAACTGAGAGTCGAGCAATAGCGACAAATTATAGGACATAAAGACAACAGGAAAACAATTATAATCACTCTACAACAAGCAAGGAGGGGCCTGTTATAAAGGGGCCCTAAAAAAATATACACGTAACTATTAAAACTAAATTTGCATAGTAAAGTAATTTTAAAAAATGATTTGCTATACAGCCAGTTAATACGACAAATATGTCTGACACAAGGCCGCAAAGTGTCAACTGTATACTGTACTTAACTAACTCAGTAAAGTAAAAATGTTATGAAATTATTTATTCGTATCATGTTATTGATGGCGTCCGTAATGATTACGTACCATGCAGGATTCAGCTCCCCCCGACATGTAAGCAACAGCCTTGACAGATCATGAGATGCCGATTTCACCAGACAGCTTGCAAGCATTTAGTACGGGGCCCTCGAAAATGCGGCGCCCGTAGCGTATGCTACTTTTGGTACTAGGTTAATCCGGCACTGACAAGAGGGGGATGGGTGGCCAGCACCACGCCCGGCCGCCTTTGTCTCCCAAGTGGTGATGTTTGCACACCGCAACTAGGTACTCATTTGAGGCTGCGACGACCTAGGAGAGGCCCAGGACAGGTTAAAAAAAATGTCACTAGTCTTGTCTGTGAGCAGGATTCGAACCCGGGTCGCCAGGTTTGTAGCCCAGCGCGCTAACCGCAGCACCACCGCTCCCCTCATACAATAAAGATCCCCGGAAAGCCTTAACAGACTGTAGTGTAGGTCTTACCAGCAAACCACCGTCAGGTTTATAAGTCGCAGCCACCACAAATTTGCTATATATCGGGCACCAGATACGTCTTATAATCCGAAGAATACTAACTATGTGTTCATATCGAATCCTGCTCACAGACAAGACTAGTTATTATAGTACTAATTAACAATGAATTGGCGTATGCCCCAAGTGATACTTGTGTTGAATCCCCTCTCCCGCCAAAGTGATGAGCAGCAAATGTATATTGGGATAATCAGTGGCACGTGAAGTGTGGAGAGATTAAGAGCATCATATGGTCAATTACCATTGAAAGTGATTCTTTAGTGTGTGAACTGATGGGGTGGGTTTCTGGGCTACAGGAGTGAAATTACGTGAGTGATGGTAACGTAATGTATAGTGTAAATTAGCTTAACATAATTGATGTCACTAATTGATGTTGATGTCATTCATGTGTACGTTGTCAATATAGCGAATACGGTGGCTGTAAATTCGAGCAGAGGTAATGAGTAGATAATTATACCATTGGAGTTAATTATGAGTGAGGAGAATATAAAACAGGTGACAGTGATAAGTGCTATTGTTCGATAGGCTAATTATCATCATCATTGTCAGACACCGCTTAATCCTGTACAGCGTGCCATCCTGGGCTATTACCCATGATGGCACGCCAGTCCATCACAGAGCAACAACCATAAATGTGAGGTGGTGACGATGAAATGTAGACCTGCGTTAACAAATCGCATTAGACATCCACGCGGTGTCGCTGTGGACTTTTGCAAATGTACGCAGCGAGAGAGGCTCGCGGTTTGAGTGCTCAAGCTCTCTTGCATCACGGGGTGTGAGGGTCAACTTCTGCAGAGAGTTACTTTCAGTCTAGGGTTGCCAGACTGAAGCTAACCCATTGAGGGTCCTAAGCAGAATATTTTTTGAGACGCCAGGCAGGTTTTTATCAAAATAAATACTCTCATATCATCCCATTGTCAGAAACAGCTTAAGACACAGGGCACAAGGCAGGGATATGCCCAGGATGAGATGCCACTCCATCACAGGGCACAGGGGGAAATTTAGTCAGCAGGCCAATTAACCTATGCAGAAGCATGTCGTTGGATTGTGGGAGGAAACCGGAGTTCTGTTTTTGAGGCAGCTGTTTTGAGAAATCTGTAAGTTTCCACGGAACATGTCATACAGAATCTGGGGGATTCCAGTTTCAGGTACAGTCCCCTCTCTTATTCTGTTAACCCCCACAATCTGTTTTTGTACCTCCGACTTGGCAGCTCTACTTCAGTCATGTAAGCCTGCATCATTTGACGGAATCTGCCAGTAGACTGCGAACCATGATCCACATTTGAAAACAAAAATACCTGCAAAATATTACTCAGTTGTAATTATACCCACCATTCTCAACCAGTGGGCCGCGAGCGCCATACTCCAGTGGGCCAAGTGGGCCTTGAGGTGCAAAACGTTGAGAAGCCCTGAATCATCCATTCATTGCACCACCTACTGCGAAAACCTGGCAGGACCCTCATGCAGAAGACTCTGGGTACTCAGTGAGGCCTTCCCGTGGAAACAAGCACAATACATCGAGGATAATGGTTGCTCTTCAGAGCTGTTCTTTCGGGATAGCCGTGTCGAGCGCTCTACCTAACTCCCTTGCGACGTTTCGCCTCCCACGTTGGAAGTTGGAAGGATGATGCTTCCATGAATCGAGGCAGTGATAACCTACATCAGTAAATTGAGGATAGTAAAGTAAAACTAATGTTGAATTCACTACCAGTGCAATCCATGCAGGTGCAAATGCCCGCAGTTGCACAATACATTCACCTGCGACTGGAAGCCGCGAGGTGAACTTTGCCGCAAACTTGGGCTGGAACCAGTAACTTGCCACGGATTTGCACGGCATGGCCATCAGTTAAGCCGGTAAATGCAAAGGCACGGCTCGGGTGAGAAGGAGAGAGATCCTGTGTGTGTGTGTACCTGGTTTGACAGGTAAACTTATGGGCTTGCGGCTCCACTCGCACGCGACATTTCGCAACTGACAGTTGGAATGGGGGTGGGGCAATTTACTGGATATGTTTAACCTGTGCATACTCCTGCACATAACTTTGTAGTTACCTGTGCGTCAGCTCTTGCAGTCTGATACGTTCCTTTTGCACGGTTTTGTTATCGCGTGTATTGCATTTCTAATCTTCAAAGAACTCGTTTGGTAGTTGTACTATATCTTGAGGACCCTGTAAACATTCTCTGCATTACTGATGTTGAAGTCTGTATTGTTGCTGCTGTGCGCATTCACCACAGATCTCCAGTGTAAAATAGCCACGCAACAGGCTAAACGGGATGTAACAAATGAAATACTCAAACTGTCCTGATGTAGGTTTTTTGACCACTCGATTCATGATGGTTGCTCTTCAGATGTTCTTTCAGGATAGCCGTGTCGAGTGCGCTCCCTCTCTCCCTCGCGTAAACCGGTGGGCCGTGACCCATCAGTGAGCTGCGAGCACCACCTAGTGATCCTTGGAGACCATAACCAACTGGCCTGAGGTGCACGTGGTTGAGAACCCCTGCTCTAAATGACCGTGTTTCAGCGTCGCAAAGGCAGACTCACTCCCAATTCCCGTATTATGATTCTATTTAGTAAACAACTAAAGAGCTTGTAAGCCCAATGGGTATTTTGCTGTTGTAATAATAAACATCTGTCTATGTGCATCACTGTGGCATCACCGGCATGGCTATACTTCGCGACGAAAGTGTTTACTATCCTATTGGCCAAAGGCTTTCCCCATTATCCTGCTTTCCTCAGTTCTCATCAATCGGTCTCCAAATTGTTTAATTTAATCGCGCCATCTCAGCAGCTCTCAATACTTCCCTTCGTATTCACTATGTAGTTTATTGCATTGCTCTTTCAATAGTGTAGATCTATTTGTAATTTTTTGGCATCTTATAGTTTAATTTTCAAAGACCAGGGTCACACATCTCACACATTCTACTTGCAAGATTTATTTGCGATGAGCATCAATATTGGGCACAACCAGATCACACCAAGTCATCCATCCAAATATTTGTGAAAACATTGTGGCCAGTTACATGAGAGAAATCACCCACATGCACGAAATAAATCTGCTGTTCTTACATAAGAAACTTGCGGTGAATCAACACCTGTCAGGTATGCAACATTCTGAATATACTGTGAGAAAGGCAATTCAGCTTAAAATGTAGAAAAGTTAACTCATTAAATCTTTATTGACGCCCTACTCTACCTGATGACGTTTCTATGATCAGTGAACCGATTGTGACTCCTATACCGAATCACTTGGTAGTGGGTGGTCCTATGTAATAAAAATTGGGCCTTGTCAAGCAGAACGTGTGATGTTAAAGATCAACAATATACAGACATTTTAAAGTGTAACAAAGTGCGCCAATTTCATACATTCAAGTCTAGTGTATGATCAACGTCAAAAAAGGTTGCCAGGTTCTCAAGTTACATTCCTCAATGGCATGAATGGTAAACAGGTAAATGTTTCCATCCATCCATTTTCAGAAACTGCTTAATCCTGTACAGGGTCGCAGTTGTGCAGACAAATAAATGCCAGCAGCCACATCATCGCTCGTTCTGAGCAGCGGACGATCATTCAGCAGAGCCGTCGCCGGCTTTGGTCTGGTTGTTGGGTGGGAAGGGCTTGCCGGCATGCTGGCCCACGGTGAGACCCTGAACTTTGCCGGAGAGATCTTTCACAGCGTCGTCACTGAGCACGAAGCCTTTTTTGGGGTCAAAGAGCTCAAAGGGCGCAAACGTAAGCGGCTTCTCCTGCCACACGGATGACAGTCGCTTCTCCCACGAGGCCAGCACGCCCTTGCGTACGTCCTCCGGCAGGAACACAGGACTGTACGTTATCTGTGGGGCCAGCACCTCGAAGCCGCAAAAGTGCAGCGTTCCTTGCTGCAAAACAAGACCATTGGAGAAACATCCATTAGGCATCGTACAGAATCACCGCAAAGCCCTAGTGTCCGCCTTAGACTACCTTCGGCCAATTTGGTCAGCAAAGCCATACAATCAGAATTTTTCTTACCAACTATATGCTGAATGTAAAACGTTTATTTCCATGTTTACGTTTATTTAATCTCACAATTAGCATTTGAGGTGCTCTTCAGAGGCGACATGTCGCAAAGGAGAAGGAACGCTCGACACGGCTATCCCGAAAGAACAGCTATTGAGAGCAATTCTCGTACATCATTACAATCACAACCAACCATTCAATCCGTTCTCCATTTTCCAAAACTTGCAGGTATGTCTTACCTGAATGGGCCAAAGGCTGACATTCATGTCGCCGTTGATGCCCGTCGGTCCGTACATGGACTCCATCCCGCCCGTGGTGATGGAGAGCAGAGCCTTCTTACCCTGCACAGTTGACCAAACCCAACACAAGAGAGACGCGGGCATGTAATGTGAAACCATCGTAAAATGAGACCAAGAATACTGTGCTGAAAAAACACGTGCGACACGACCCAAATACACTTCACAGCGATACCGCACGGCCGCCAAAACCTACCCGGCGGTATACACACACGGGCGACCGTCCGGTCACTGATCAAGGCAACAATAATAATAATAAGACAAACAAGACGGGCATACGTACGGCAAAAGCGCCTTTCTCATAGAAATCCGGAAATCCGTAAGCGAAGCCACGGGTAAAAACGCGATCCACCCAGCCCTTCAGGATGGCAGGCATGCTGAACCAGTACAGGGGAAACTGCACGCCACAGGGGAGACAAACACAGACACGGGTCTCATTACAGTAACTCGCAGAGTACCCGCCCTACGGGCGATCTTGTTCCGAGCGTGTCACGTTCTTCTGACGTCTCTTGTCAATGACGTATCTTGCGCACAAGACTGCTTCGACCTGGATTTGTGGACGGCGAAAGGCAAACGAGTGCTTCAGAGGGTTGATGGTACACGTTCAAAGGTGGGAATCGAAAGCTGAAACCGCGTTAACGTTTCCGAACAGTGATCAATAAGCGTGAAAGTGACGCTGAAATAAGACACGAAAGCCTTGGCGTTGTGCAGATAAAAATGTACGCTCACGAAAGGATTCGAACGCGGTATCCTCAGCGCGCAGTGAGCACCTGGAAAATGACGAGGTCGGCATCCTGCACTTTCTTCTGCTCGGCAACGATGTCTTTGCTGAGTATGCCATTCTCCCAGGCCACTGCCGACTCCTCTCCGTAGCGGAAGTACTCTTTGCGCTTGAGGTCCCCTGCCACGCGAATGACGACAGCGCCACTCGGAATCCATGCCTCACTTCAGCCCGATAACAATCCGGAAAGCCCTTCGGGGAACTACGGTAAAGTTATCGAAAAGATGGGTGTCAGCTATTTTGACAGGGACGCAATTTCAGTGCTTGCCATAGGCGCTATTTTCCGTAGATTCGCCCCTGCATTCAGAGCACGGCGTGAAGTGGTGGGGATACGACTTGGGCAATGCAGAATGCAGAATGAACCCAGCAGCCTCAGTTCGGGTTGCCGGCCACAGCTGACATCTATAGCGATCAATATCTGAACCGGTCCTGCCCTCCCCCCTCCACCGCCTCCCAATTCTATACCGACCCACACGGACCACCGTGGAGAAGTATGGCCAACAGCAAACCTCCGCGCGCTACATGCCAACAACATACCGAAGTTAGTTAATAATTGATATTCAAAGAGATATTCAAATGATGTGGTGATATTTCAAGATCGTATCAGGAAAACCATGCCGCATCCAACCAACCCAAAACCTGAGTTAACTGACAATGATGCTGTACAGTTCACAGAGGGCATCTGCTTCCCATGAGACGGCATTTTCACTGGCAGGTTTGACAGGATCTCATGTTTCCAGGCAACTTGGTCAATTGTGGCACGCACTCTTGACACTCACGGGACTGTGTAATCCCCTCACGAGTCTCCTATCAGCTCAAACTGCCCATTCCCTTGCAATTAGTACAGTACTTGCATAACCGCTGTTGATCTGTAGATAACCCCCGGGGAGTATATACGTACATTGCAGGCTGATATGATAAACCTGGACAGACCATATGTTCACTGGTAACTGCAATCAGCTTCATCAGGCACCAATTATCAGCGAAACGTCGTGTTCCATTGTAAATGTTGTGGGTTTGTTCCCCAACACACTGGGGTACAGAAGAAGTAAAGAACTGGCACGTTCTGTTCACGTGACACACCTTACTAATTGGCCGTGTTGGGTGGAGGCGAGTTCACGACACTTCATTTTGAATAATAAATAATAATAATTTTACATTTATGACGCGCACATATACATACAATGTCAAAGGTATTCATTCGACGAGAGAACGACTCAGAGGCGAGAGGAAAGCGCAGAGAGGCGGAGGAGGCAGCCAGGCGGTGACCCAACACGCACCTACGATGTCGGCCCGTGTTGCCACCGGGTTGAAGGCCATGGCGTACAGGTCAGACACCTCCACCTTGAAACCCTGCTTGCCCAGGGCCTTCACGGCGGACTCCTTGAGGGCCCCGTTGAAGGAGAGGAGGGGCTCCTGGTGAGCGAAGACGATCAGCGCGCGTTTCCCAGCACCTGCGAATCAGGGAGAGGCAGGGGTCACACACACGGACACACACGTGGTGTGAATTTCAAGACATTTTCAACAGGTTCAGCCAGAGGTTAAAGTAAGCCGGTACGGTCCAATCCCGTGTACTTTTGAGAAAATGGCCGAAGCGTTCCATAGAGTACTTTCACGCCTCGGTTAAAGGTTATACTTGAATAGGCTTGTCTTTATCGTGATAGATTAAGGTGCAGCCCTAAAACACTCACACTACTCCTGGTGATAAGGCCGCCTGTAGAGGTAGCTTCGGAGAGCCGCTCAATGGCCCACTCCCATACTGAGCAGACATCTTGTAAGAGGGGGGGAATACCCACATTTTACCCCACCATCTGGTGATTGATTAAATCCGGTGTACCGATTTATACTGCTGGTCAGATAGCAGTGGGGGGCATTTGGGAACCTTGTGCATTGGTTAAACTTTTTTCATAATTAGATTCAAGTATGTGGAGATATCATTTATCTTCTCGCTTGCTAATGCAGGTTATGTGGGATGATTTTCAGGAATACTAAGAGACGAGCCGTTGGGTTTATGTGGCTCATTTAGAGCTGCCATTCTCAACGGGTGGGTCGCGACCCATCAGTGGGCCGTGAGCGCCACCAAGTTGTTCGTGGAGACCAGACCCGAGTGGGCCAAGTGGGCCTTGAGGTGGAAAAAGTTGAGAAACGCCGATTTATGCAATAGTTATCCGTTACGCCATTACAATCACGGCACCCCTTAAATACACCCACGCAGCAAAACCAAATATTAACAATCCACACCTCGTGTTTACACACAATCACCGCGTCGAGATAAAGCCGTATACAGGCACTTATTTCACAACATGCCCTCGCAAGCCACATTAAAACATAACCAAAAAGTAAAAAACATGTTTTTGTCAACTGAAAAATAAAGTGGTAACGTCGTCAAAAGTTTACCGTGTCAACCTTGCAACATTTACGAATTAGAAAACGTTGAAAAGATTAGTCAGTCTCCGCCCCAGGTTGTTCGCCTATGAACTGAGGTGACTGTGACACAGCATTTTTTTTTGCTGGATAGAGGGGGAGTGTGGAGGTTAGGGTCGCGCACACGTTCAGCGAGTGCTGTTGGGTAACTGTGACGACGAAATCCAAGGTTGCGGTTTGGCAATGCTCGGATGATTCATGCAGATCGCATCTCTATCACATCCGCTCCGTCTAATGATGTTTCATTTTCTGTAAGTCGGTTTGTTTGTTTACGTTGGCTCATTGGCACTTTTATTGTCACTGGAATCCCGATTCCAGAGCTTGAGAGCTCACTGGGTATTTTCTGCTGGAATAAGAAACATCTAGCTATATTCATTCATTCATTTTCAGAAACCGCTTAATCCTACACAGGGTCGCGGTGAGGCGGAGCCTATCCCGGCAGACACAGGGCGCAAGGCAGGGGAACACCAAGGATAGGACGTCAGTCCATCGCAGGGCGCCTGGGGAAATTTAGTCAGTACGCCAATTAACCTGGCAGCATGTCTTTGGAGGGTGGGAGGAAACCGGAGTGCCCGGCGAAAACCCACGCGGACATGGAGAGAACATGCAAACTCCACACAGAAAGGCACCCCGAGCCGAGATTCGAACCCGGGACCTTCTTGCTGTGAGGCGGAAGCGCTACCCACTACGCCACCGTGCCGCCCATCTAGCTATATATGACTGGCATTTGCTCAATTTCCATTGTCTGATCACATTCAGATGGCAGTGTAGCAATGGTTACCAAACTATTAATTGTCCCACAATTAAATTTTGCTAGCTCCCAAGGTTAGGTCACAAACCTCACAGAAGTAGAATAGTGAAAATGGGTCTTTGCACTCGCTGATTTTTGGTTTATTGCCCATTGATTCTTGAATTGTGAGTAGAACGATGGAGAATAATCTTCGTGAAATCAATGCTGTTGTCAGAGAACAAACCGAACTAAACACTGGTTTACACCGATATTTTCACGAACCAAGATTGTGTTGCTCTGGAGTGACGCACCCCATCCGCTCCTTCCGAGTACGTTTGTAATCCTTACATTGTCTCATGGCACATTTTTAAAAGTTAATAACCACGTTCTTATTATCGCATACTGGTCTTGTTTACGACTTGACATTTTAATGTTATTGTACGGTGCCTTGCGTTCACAAGGAAAAACAATCTAAACTATTATTATTGTTTTTTACATTTTACATTACTTCACTGAGCCCCGCATCTGAAGATCGTGTTGTCACAACAGATGGGTGGGTCTCTTGTGTCACTGTGACCACTGAATGTGTTTTGGTTACTCAAATCTAGATGGGTTCTAATGGTATCTTCCACTCCTTTAAAAAACACCCCAACAAAAATCTCAGTCATCAAAGTGACGTTTCAGACAATGGTCCTTCTTCTCCAAACCACATGAAGGACGATTGTGCAAAACACAAACTGTTATATTCTTATGTAAGGGTGGTGCATTTGAGATACCTGCACCTCACAAAAATAAGTCCTGCCCGAGGTGGTTCAATTCCCACTTTGGGCGCATTTCTATGTGGAGTTTGTGTTCTCCTGTTCTGCGTGCGTTTCTTCCGGGTTCTCTGGTTTCCTCCCACAGCAAAAAAACCCACATTAATTCATTGGCCGATAACATCATAATAGGACAGAGTGTTTGGCGGGTTGGCGCCAGCGGCTGACTACACCCCTCTGCAGTTTCCTCGTCCCTCTGAGTCACTCATTGACTGAAAA
>JAZEWU010000021.1:2168970-2181822 GCA_036362915.1 Geotria australis
CAGCTCGGCCTCGAAGTGTTTGGTAGAATTCGCAGGCAATACCAAGTACTACCTGACAGGGATCGCGACGTGAACGCTTCTACCTTGACCCCCACTTGGGGACTGAAGCTGAGATATTACGTAAAAGCCTCGGTGCTTCTTCTTCTTCTTTGCGATTCTTCGAAGCGCGATGGTCAGTTTCTGGACATCGTTGTCTTTCAGCTCGGCCTCGAAGTGTTCGGTAGAATGCGCAGGTAATACCAAGTATTACCTGACAGGGATCGCGACGTGAACGCTTCTACCTTGACCCCCCCGCCTTGGTGCTTTGGAGATAACAACTCGCACTTAGGAAGGATGCGAAATCGCTACCCTCAGTGCGGACATGAACAAAAAATACTTCATCGATTATATATACTGTAGATCCCTGCCAACAGTTCGGGATAGAATGGAGGAAAATGACCCAAATAAACCAATTTCGGTCGGAATGCCTGTTGTATAATTGGCAAACCCGTCCCCGTGCGAGGGCTGTGTTTACAACTCGACGTCTTTCATAACCGCAGCACACGACACGCCGGATAATCGTGTCTCTGTGTTACACGAGCTCACCTAATCACAATTATTAGCAGCGAGTGTAGTTTACGATGGCAATCGTAAACTGCTCCGGTTATCGATGTCCCATGCTCGCTTACCGGGTGCTTTGTTACAGCTGGTCGCGCGTGTGTGTGTGTTCCACGGGGTGATGCGTGGGGAGCGGTAGCCCAGTGGTTAGCGCACTGGGCTACGAATCTGGCGACCCGAGTTCGAATCCCGCTCAAGGCCAACACCAGTGACGATTTTTTTTTACCTAGTGCGGTGTGTAAACATCGCAACTAGGGAGACAAAGACGGCCGGGCGTGGTGCTGGCCACCCACCCACCTCGTGTGCGGTGCCAGCCTTCATAGGTGCTACTCGCTAACAGCACTTGACCCTACAGTCTGTTAAGGCTATACGGGGGATCTTTGACTACGATGTGCGTACACGCTTCGCAGTGTGTACCCAGTGTGCTTGCACGCTGATGGCGTGTCGTGAAATACATACAAGTTTATATTATTATTGGTGCCGCCAGTCTCAACGGGTGGGTCGCGACCCATCAGTGGGCCGCGAGCGCCCTTGTGCAGCGCTTTGTGACCCTCGGGTGAAAGGCGCTATATAAAACGCTATTACTATTAATGCAAAATCTATCTGTGGCAGCGTCCAAGCGCTCCACACTTTCACCAAGCCGCACTGACCAGTGTTGTCATCCACGGGCCTCGTGGCTCCTGTAACCCTTGTGGCGTGAGGGGGTCCTCATCCTACCTCGACTCTACCCAGCTTCTATAGTGAGGACGAGCTGGATTGTTTGTCGATGTGACTGGTTCTATCGCCGCGCAAGTTTAACCGATCTCCCGCCGGAGCCAATTGCTCCACGTTAGAGAGTCGAGCTGGGCACTGGCCCTAGGGGGGGCGAGCAAAGGGGGGAGCTGGGGAGCGAGGTGGGGGTCTCGCTGTTTGCCCAAAGTAGTGGGATGTGTTTGAGCAGGATCTGCTTGTCATCTGTCACGAAGGGGGGGCGGGGGGCTGCCAATCCCACGTGCAGTGACGGATGGCCTCTCAGCCCTTCCTGTTTGCCTTGCCTTTTAGTCTCCCCGTGTTTGTGATGTTGCTCCGTTGTCTGTTTAGGTTTCAACAAGTAAACGCTTTGGTTCTGCTCTGATATGACCCGAGAGCGGTGGAAGCCCCGTTGCTGCGAATTAGTTGGTTGGCGCGAAGCGCGCTCCGAACGCCCCCCGGACAGCTGAGTTGGATTCCCGGTCAGGGCTTGTCGTCAGCTGCGAGCGAAACCCACGCCTGGGCAGGAGGGAGACCCTCTCATGAATTTGTACCGGTGATTTATGGTCAAACGGCGAATGTGGAGGCCTTCAGCTAGCCGTGAACTTTACCAAGGGTTGGCTCAAATTTATTTTCAAAACATTGTCATTTTGATAATTTTGACTGAAGACCTATGCGGGGGCATGCTGAGAGATAGGTCTAATTCTTGCGCACGGAAGCCAGGGTTGGATTTTCCGATACAGCATCATAAGCATCGTCACCATCGTGATTTATTGGAAAAGTGTGAAGTCAGCTCAAAGTGCGCGGTTCGTACGATTAGATTAAATACTTTAGATGGATATACTTTATTAGATTCAATATTCGGGGCCCACGTGGACACAGGACACATATAACGCCGGTCAATTTCCACACTCACGCCTGAGGATGCTTCCAACGTGGGAGGCGAAACGTCGCGAGGGAGAGATGGAGAGCGCTCGGTGACACGGCTATCCCAAAAGAACAGCTCGGGAGAGCAACCATCAATAATAATTTCGGTTTGAGTGCTGGCGTATTTCGCCGAAGCTCGGTGATTGAACAGCGAAAGCTTTTGTGACTGTGACACTGCACTGAGATGGTCGCTCTGCACAGCATCGATCGCTGTTCCGCGTGACGTTCCAAAGGCGAGCGTCCGCATCATTATTGGTGACGGGTAAAGGCGCTGACCTGCAATCCCTGGCCCATGGCCGCTGCTGGTGGAAGGGTCTCCACTCGTCTAAGGAGCGTTCTCTTCCACGCTGGCCAGATGTTCCTGCAAGGGGTGGCAGTACCCACACTTTATCCGCACACGGCGGTGAAAGTATGTTAAGTTTCTCACAGCTACGGTCATATCGCAAACCCCATCCTTCCAACCTGTGAAGTCACCCGTAAACGCATTAGCGAGATAAATACAAATCTAGGTGTTTTAAACAAAAATATTTGCATACGCCGCAGCATCATCTCTACACGCAACAGCAACCACCGTTCGCCGATTCGTTGCGGTGACGCCACCACGGCGCGTGTACCAGGCCAGGTGCGCTTTGAGACTATCACGTGAAGCGATAGCCTGACGGTATGTCACGGGACCGACAGAGGTGCCCCACGGGCTGCCCGACTGAGATGACCGAGACCCCCTTTTGGTGCAGCGATCAAATCCCAAAGTCGCTCTCGGGGTTTGAAATCCTGTGCGTGACCCGGGGACGTGGAGTCGCCGACCATTGTCATTGAGCCGCGAAAAAACACAACACGAGTTACATTGAGCCACGCATTGTCACTGAGCCGTCGCGACGCTTAAGGCTCGCAGGCGTAAGCGCTTCGAGTTACCTCTCTCTCCGTCTCTAAATGTCAGCCGCGTACAAAGCGAGGCATACTTGAGACGCGCGCCTGTCGTGCCGAAGTGAGGCGGGCCCGCTGCGGTATTTGCATGTCGCTTGTCAGGCAAGCGACCGCGACAATCGGGCCACGAATCGCCGCTCCTCGTGCCGTATCGAGCGCTCCCCCTCTCTCTAGCTTCAGATTGTCTATGTCCCGATGTAGGTTTCCACAGCTCGATTCATGATGGTTGCTCTTCAGCGCTCCATCCATCCATCTGTTTTCAGAAACAGCGCGATCCTGTACAGAGTCGCGGTGAGCCGGAGCCTAATCCCGGCAGACACAGGGCGCGAGGCAGGGCTATACCCCGGATGGGACGCCAGTCCATCGCAGGGCACTTGGGGGGAGGAAACCGGGTACCCGGCGAAAACCAACGCGGACACGGGGAGAACATGCAAACTCTACACAGAAATGGCCTCCGAGCCGGGATTCGAACCCGGGAAACCTTTTTGCTGTGAGGCGGCAGCGCTACTCACAGCGCCAGCGTGCACCCCGAGTGCTGCACGCTCCAACCTCTCCCTCTCGCCCCCCCCCTATTCTATCCCTGCACGAGAGCCACCCATGTCGCGTAGGCATCCTGAAAGGCACACCTCGCGTGTTTGTGGATCGCCCCGGCGTGTTTGTGGGGCCCCCGGTAAGCCCGGATGGACTCATTGTTTCTCCTGCACTCTCCACGTTCCACCAATTCCAGGCACGCGCGCGGCGCCCACTCGCGGGATGGAGGTCAAGACAAGGCATTGTCCCGAGCCTCGTTCGACAAACAACACAACCCCCACCCACCCAGCCCTCCGTTCCGTCCCCAAACGAAGCTGCGGCAGGCACGGCAGATGTGGGGGATAAACTTTCTGAGGTCTTTGTTTTGAATACTTTTTCTCTCTGCTACGAACGCGGCTTAATTGCCCCGACGCTAAATTCTTGCGGTGACGGCATTCCCCGTTTGACAGGAGGTGTCCAGCCGACCACTTCGTTGTTAAGAGATGGGAGTCAGCCGCTCGGCGTTAGAGATGGGAGACAATGTTAGAGATTCGAATTCGATTCGATTCTGCGAAGCGTGATGGTGATATGACGGTTTCCCATTGCAACGAGTTCTTCTGTAGTTGCAGACAGCCCTTCAACATTTAGAGATATAATGGTCAGTGCTGGCATTGGCCTCTCTTCTTGCTCCAGACTGAGGGGCTGCTGGCATCTGTTGAGCTTCTGGACAGCGTTGTCTTTCAGCTCGGCTTCGTATTTTCAGGTAATACCAAGTATTACTTTACAGGGTTCGCGACGTGAACGCTTCTACCTTGATCCCCAATGTTAGAGATGGGAGCCAATGTTAGAGATCGGAGTCAGTAGCTCAGTGTTCGAGACGGGAGTCAATGTTAGAGATGGGAGTCAGTAGGGGGTCAAGGTAGAAGCGTTCACGTCGCGATCCCTGTCAGGTAATACTTGGTATTGCCTGCGAATTCTACTAAACACTTCGAGGCCGAGCTGAAAGACAACGATGTCCAGAAGCTGACCATCGTGCTTCGAAGAATCGCAAAGAAGAAGAAGCTCAGTGTTAGAGACGGGAGCCAATGTTAGAGATGGGAGTCAGTAGCTCAGTGTTAGAGATGGGAGTCAATGTTAGAAATAGGAGTCAGGTGCTCAGATTTATTTGAGCTGGAAGGAAGCTGTTGAGCTGTGGAGCTCTTTTTAACAGTTGGCCAGCGGCGAGGGGGGAGAAAAGTTATAACATCTCAGGGCCACCGGGGGCAATTTAGTCACGGAAATTAACCTCGGCAATAGCGTGTCTTTAGACTCTGGGAGGAAACCGGAGTACCCAGCGAGAATGCACGCAGGCACGGGGAGAGAACATGCAAACGCCACACAGAAAGGCGGCACCTGAGCCGGGTTTCGAACCCGGGAGTTATTGTTGTGAGGCGGGAGCGCTGTTCACTCCACCACAGTGATAAAGAGACGAATGTTGCCCGCGTGAGGAGATGCGCATCTCATCTGTGGGTTTGTTGATCTTGTTGCGACATTGCAAAACAACTGCAGAGGGAAGGATTCTCTGAGATGCTGAACCATATTATTGCGATTCACGTTTGAGGTGTTGTGGGAGTAGCTGACATTTATTCGAGTAAAATCAAAACAATTGGTAAATCAGATCATTGCACGAGAAGGGTGCCACTGGAATGCTTGTTCAAGGAGACTGTGGTAACATTATATTGAAATGTGTCAGTTATATAATGAAGTAGCTTTCTTTGCCAATAACCTGGTGTTATCTCTCTCCGTGCTCGGTTTAGATACATAGATAGACGTTTATTATTACAGCAGAAAAGACCCAGAGAGCTTACAAGCTCTTTAGGGGACTCCTGCGAATTACTGCCAATAATTAAAATATATACGAGATTCATAAATAACCAAATTTAAATCAACCAACAAAAAAACATTTACGCAAAGCATTTACACATCGCATACATCAGTACAATAATGAATTGTACTTTGACAATTTATTACGCAGACAGTTGTTGTCATGTCGAAGCCATTCGTTCGAATAGAGAACGACTCGGAGGCGCAAGGAACACGCAGAGAGAGAGAGAGAGACAGCGAGCAGGGTGGGGCGAAGTGAGCCATGCAGTAATCCGGTGCCAGCATTTCCCAGACACTGCGTGCTGTATACGAGTAGGATGATGTCGCGCCCTGTGTGCCCTCAGCGTGAGTGTGTGTGTGGGTGGATGGAGGGGGTCGGCAGCTCGCGTGCCGAGGCTCACGGCCTCCGCATTGTGATCGACCCCAGCCGTGACGCGAGCGCGATTATCCTGGCAGCCACAATGCGAGCGCCTCCATCCCCCCTTCCACACCCCCCTTGCCACGAATACATACAAATACACCTTGCGGGTTTGTTTCCCATTAAAGGAGAGAGAGAGAGCGATGTTTAAAAACCCCACAACGTTTAGGCAACGTTGGGCGCCGTAATTTTCTCAATTAAGTTCGAAGGCGGGGACGTGAGAGTGAGGGAGTTCTGTTTGTACAACAGCAAACGGGCACTTTAATTAAATCAAGTAATGGTTATTGTTATTGACAGTGGGTTACCCCACGCGCTCGTATTGCCGTGGCCTCCAGCCATTGCTCGGGGCTGTGGCTGCCCTATGACACGCGACCCCACTGTGTGTGTTGTATGCGTGTGTGTGTACAAACCGAAGAACGGCGCACGGACCCAGGTGAAACCATTTCGGTTTCTCTCTCTAGGCGAGGAATCCAATATGCTCGCGACTCGATTACCGCAAACAGAGCACAACATGTATACCTAAGTGGTTTCGAGTTATTCGGTCCGAAATTAAATAATGACATTGGCTGAAGGTTCTGCACACAGAGGGGGCATTTGTTTAGGGAATGATTCATGGCCTAATTGACTCGCCGCGGGATTGGGTCCTGCAGGCGGGCAAAGCGGGCGCCTGTCTCCCGTAAACATGACGTTCACAGAAGATGAGGACACACTTTGGGTATACTGATGGAGATTGTCGCAGTGCGATGCATGAGAATTGCTTTATAAAGCTCTTCTCGCGGGATATTAATTAATAATTTGGCCGACGGTATGTCGATCATCTGTATGTCCTGTACATATGGTAGAGTTGACAAATAAAGTTGAATTGAAAGTGAAATAATACTGTATATTGGAAGCGGTGTGTGGCAATATGGCGCCGGCAAAACCGCCTGGCTGCCTCCTCCGCCTCTCTGCGCTTTCCTCGCGCCTCTGAGTCGTTCTCTCGTCGAATGAGTACCTTGGACAGTGAATGAACATGTGCGCGTTATACATGTAAAATTATTATTGTTACTGTTATAGCCGTGTATAGCGCTTCGCTTCTCTCGACGCCTGAGGATGCCTCCAACGTGGGAGGCGAAACGTCGCGAAGAATAAACGCGAAACGCTCAGTGACACGGCTTTGGAGAGCAATTCTCATACTATGGGTACCGTCCATTGTCAGAAACCGCTTAATCCTGTACAGGGTCGCGGTGAGCCGGAACTCCATCCCAGCAAGCACAGGGGGCAAGGCAGGGCTATGCCCAGGATGGGACGCCAGTTTATTACATGGCACTGGGGGGAAACTTAGTCCACGGGCCAATTCACCTATGCGGCAGCATATGTTCGGACTGTGGGGAGAAAATCGGAGTGCCCGGCGAAAATCCACCCAGAAACGGGGAGAGCATGCGAACTCCACACAGAAAGGGACGACACCTCAAGCCCGGATATAATACATTGAAATAATAATAGCATTTATAGAGCGCCTTTCACCCAAGGGTCACAAAGCGCTGCACAAGGCTGTGGAGAGAACGGCATGTCAACAACATCAACCTTGTCGCATCACTGAACCCCAGCAGGAGAAGAAAAGTGGCGTCCCCTTAAGAGAGGCAGAGGCACGGATGAACAAAGAGGCAATTCATTCGGCAGCGTTTAATTTGCGAGAGCCGCTGAAGCAGGCACGCTGCGGCCCGTAACAAGTATACGGTTCCCCGCTGCGAGCTTCAAACTCCTCCGAAACGCCGGTAGGGAAGGGAGATAAAACACCATGATCAGAGCAAAAACGTAGTCGATAAATATCGTGTTCTAACCAAACCACGACTGATATTTCCCCCTCAGAGCTGTTCTTTCGGGATAGCCGTGTCACCGAGCGATATCTATATCTCTCTCCCTCGCGACGTTTCGCCTCCCGCGTTGGAAGCACCATCAGGCTCGACACGGCTGTCCCGACAGAACAGCTTTGAAGAGCAAACCGTCGTGAATCCAGCCGTGAAAACCGACATCAAACTGCGTCTGACTGACAATACTGAACACGGCACTGCTGGCTGGCCGGTGTACAACTGCCCGGCTCATGGGCAATATTCATTCACATGTTTGTAACTTGTTTAGTTGTAAACGGATTCTGCTTAGAAGTGGATCTGATGTGTTCTGTAGTTAAACTGACACGGGCATTAAGGGTGATAGTGATACATCACTCATGGCGTATGTTTGATTAGTATAAGCATCGTTAAGTGCGTGATGTTGTCGGTTTGTCTTGTGGGCTTTTTGGCGGTGCCATCGGCTTATGTCGCAGCACAAATGATCGGATTGGGATTTGTTACCATGTTGTGACGAGCATCTGGTGCCTCGCCCGTTGCAAGGTAACGTCTGAACATTTGTCTTAGGTTTGGTAATCTTTTAATGTTTTACTTAATATATTGCTGTTGACTAGGTAAATTCGCCTAGTGAGTAAATTTCCCCCGGTGCCCTGCGATGGACTGGCGTCCCATCCTGGTTATAGCCCTGCCTTGCGCCCTGTGTATGCCGGGATAGGCTCCGACTTACCGCAACCCTGCACAGAGTTAAACGGTTTCCGGCAATGGATGGATGGATGGGATGGAGAAAACCCAGCACTTGCTAGACTGAAACTTTAACTCTCCTTTC
This sequence comes from Geotria australis, assembly GCA_036362915.1. Taxonomy (NCBI): domain Eukaryota; kingdom Metazoa; phylum Chordata; class Hyperoartia; order Petromyzontiformes; family Geotriidae; genus Geotria; species Geotria australis. The sequence continues at coordinate 2,177,594 of JAZEWU010000021.1, forward strand.
CTTGGAATTTTGATCTACCGAATCCCAGCACAAATGCGCCCCTCTCTTTCCCCGGTTCTGACGTAAGCATTTGAATAGTTTGCGTGCCACGCGAGGACATGTTATCTGGCGCGGCTGTCACCAAGGAATTCCTGCTGTACAAGCCCGGCGCTCGCCATTGCGTGCTGCTCATTCGGGGTGGGTTTTGTAAACACGCCATTCCCCTGGACTCGCGAGCCTACAAATGCGCCCGGCTGACGCAAAACGACATTCAAGTATTCGTTTATTAATAATAATAATACTTGCTGAGGAAAGGGATGTCTGGTCCACTCTCCTTGGACTGCTGCCACCACGCGACCCTCGCCAGGACAAGCGGTTTAGAAAATGGATGGATAATTTTACATTTATAACGCGTGCATATTCATTCACTGTCGAAGGTACTCGTTCGACGAGAGAACGACTCAGAGGCGTAGCGAGGAAAGCGCAGAGAGGCGGAGGAGGCAGCCAGGCGGTGTTGCCGGCGCCATATTGCCACACACTGCTTCCTATATATTATGATGTTGTCGGCCAAATAATTAATGAGTGTTTTTGTTTTAAGTGGTGTGAGGAAACCGGAGAACCCGGAGGAAACCCACGCGGAACAGGGGGAGAACACACAAACTCCACACAGAAAAGCGCCCGAGCCGAGATTCGAACCCGGGACCTTCTTGCTGTGAGGCGCAGACGTTACCACTGTGCCATCCTGCCGCTCGAGAACTTCCCAAGATGTCGTCCCGTCTCACTGTGTGGGCGGCACGGTGGCGCAGTCGGTTGAGCTGCTTGCCTCACAGCAAGAAGGGCCCTGGGTTCGATTCCCGTTTGTGTGTGGAAGTTTGCACGTTCTCTCTCCGTGTCCGTGTGGGTTTTCGCCGGGCACTCCGGTTTCCTTCCGCAGTCCAAAGACACGTTGCTGCATAGGTTAATTGGCCTTTGGAATAAATTGCCGCCTCTGTGATTGACTTGCGTCCCATTCTGGGTATAGCTCTGCCTTGCGCCCTGTGTCTAGTGCGTTGTGTAAACATTGCCACGAGGGAGACAAAGGCGGCCGGGCGTGGTGCTGGTCAAACACCCCTCTTGTGCCGCGTCGGCCTTCGTAGGTGCTCGCTAACGGCACTTGTCCCCACAGTCTGTTAAGGCTATATGGGGGAATCTTTGTGTTTGGTGATGGTGGTGGTGTGTCACAGCATTCCAACCTACAAAGCACACCCCCTTATGAAAAAGAATCCCTCGGTCAAGATATAATTTCAAACAGGTGCATATTTTTTGAAGAGGCGACTCTTCACGGAATTCGAGTGCAACAAAGATTACAGACAGCTTTGATTGTCGTGCGGATTTGGGGATTTTTTGTTGGCTTTCGAGATGCCCTCTCAACCCCTGCCACAATTCTGAGCACAGGATCAAAACAGCCACTGCTGTTGACGTTTGTAGTTTGTGCTCGCGAGGCCGGCCCGAAATTTGACAACGATTGTGGGTTAGGATAGTTTAATTATTAAGTATTCGGAGCACGTTGAGTGATGGCGCTGCAATGTCGCGGACATCCCCGGGTACAGGAATGTTTTTAATAAGGTAGTTTTTTTCAGGTGATCTACAAATGTACATTGGTGTATCTAAGGTTGTACAACAGTGGGCTGTGCGGTAGCAGTAAATATACAGCATTCGAGACAATGTCTCTGTCTCTGAGACGTGCTCTCCATAAATGTGTTATTTCGGGATATCCGTGTCGAGTGTTCCTGCTCTGTATCGATGTGGATTTTCATCGCTCGATGTGTGATAAGAATTTTTCTCAAGAGTTGCTCTTTAGGGATAGCCGTTTCGAGCGTTCCTGCTCTAAAGATAATAATAGCATTTATAGAGCGCCTCTCACCCGAGGGTCACAAAGCGCTGCACAGGGCTGCGGAGAGAACGGCACGCTATCAACGACAGAGAACGGAAAATCAGCAACATTTATTTTTTCGGTTTTAATTTAGATGTGGATTTTCACAGCTGGGAGTGTGATGAGAATTGCTCCTGAGAATATCTTCGCGACGTTTCGCCTCCCACGTTGGAGGCATCATCCTACTATTGTCATCGATTCGCAAAGAGCTTGCAAGCTCACTGGGTACTTTTCTGCTGTAATAATAAACGTCTGTCTATCTGTCGGAGGCGAAACGTCGCGAGCGGCGGAGCGAGGAGGAACGCTCGACGCGGCTACCCCAAAAGAGCAGCTCTTGGGGGAGCAATTCCCAAAACCACTTGCGTTTCTAAAACACGTCCACGGCTATTGCTATCATCCGCTGTGTCACCGTTTGCTGTCCAGACGGCGGCGACTTTCTCAAGCGAGCGTGACTTGGACACGAGACCTTGGCGAGCTTGAACGCTCAGTCCCGAGGCGTACACGACGCAGGCTGCGTTAAGACGATCTCACCCCTCCTGAAGGTGCGCCTGTGGCCTTTGGATGAAATTTCAGCGTCTAGCCCACGTGCTAAGATACATCTTACTGGGTTTCCACTCGTGGATGATTGGGAACATGCAAACACTGGCACGGAGGGGGGGGTGGGGTGTTCTTACGCAACACAGAGACGTGAGCAATCGTGACTTGTAATCAAAGTACAGGATAGTAATGTTGTAATGTACCTGTATAGTAATGTACCGGCCAAACAGTCGCTGTATCACGGGAGGATTTTTACTGTTCCGAAAAAAAACGAAACGTGAAAATCCCCGCTGGTGATCGTGACGAGGCCACGAGCCACGTGTTGGGCCGTGATGGCCGCGTGGTTTGTTTTATTGTTTTTTTTAATTTTCGGATGATGACGAGACGTCCGGTCACAATCGTGGAGCTGCGGCGATGTGTCAGGATATATCACGATATTTCACGATCTGACACGATAAGTCACGATATACCACGATAAGTCACGATATACCACGATAAGTCACGATTTGCTGCGACGTATCACGGCCCGTCACGATTGGTCACGATGGACGGCAATGTGTCACGCAGCCATCTGGGTGGTTCGCTCCAGTCCGCGAGCGACGATGTCACAATCGCCGCCGCTTTGCTCTTGACCGTGTCATTGGGTCTCTGGCTCTCTTTACACAGATACAGACAAAGATCCCCCGTGTAGTCTTAACAGACCATATGGTCAAGTGCTATTATCGAGAAACAGACCCTAGGGTCAAGTGCTATTATGGGTAGCTAGCACCACGCCCGGCCGCATTTGTCTTTTCATTTTGTTGTCACTGCAGTCAATTTCCTGTCTGAGAATCCCTCTCCGTGGCCGTGCTTTCGGGATAACCGTGTCGCTGGGTGTTCCTTCTATCTCCATCGCGACGTTTCCTCTCCCACGTCAGAGGCATCACCGTGCGTTTTTTACTAACGCGGGAGGCGAAACGGAGAGAGGAGGGACATTCGACACGGCTATCGCGAAAGAACAACTGTGGAGAGCAATCCTCATACATATTGCCGTGACAAATCTACGTCAATCTTCTATCTGTTTAACTTGCCAGCCGATAAGACTCGTGTGACGGGAGCATGTATATATATTTTAAAATATTTCATAACAAAGCATTTTTCACAACGCCTTGCACGCAACCTCGAGAGAGTGAAAGCTGCTCGCTGTCACGCCGAGATTTAAACCGTGGCGGGGAAATTCTTATTCAAGCTGGACGGACCCGTTGAGCCTATGTAGCTCGTTTCAACAGTTGTCCATCGGAGAGAAGGTTAATCAAGTTACAATATCTCAGCAACCCGGGCGGGGAGAGGGGGGGGAAATTTAGCCAGTAGGATAATTAAACCTAGGCAGCAGCGTGTCTGTGGACGGTGGGAGGAAACCGGAGCACGCGGTTAAAACCCACGCGGACACAGGGTGTGGGGGAGGCGTGGAGAACATGCAAACTCCACACAGACATAGACATGCAATACCCGAGCCGGGATTCGAACCCAGAAATTCTGCCACCCAAGTCATTCCACCGAACCCATCTCAACCCTCCGGGGTGCCAAACTAAAAAAAACCGCATCAGGTCGCGCGCGCGAGGAGGAATGCGGCAAACCAGGTTAGTCTGTATATATATTTTTTCAAACCGCCTTTACGTGTGTCACGGCGACGATAGAAAGTCACGGACACAAGGTGCGTGTTTGTGCGACCGTCCCCCGCGCACGCGAACACAGGTATGCCGCCCACGTGACCGGCCGGCCCAGGAGGGCCACCTCACCGCGGTTGCCAACCGTTCCGGTT
>JAZEWU010000021.1:2266285-2276436 GCA_036362915.1 Geotria australis
GTCGACTCGGCCTCAAATTAGTACCTGGTAGCGGTGTGTAAACATCACCACTAACTAGACACAGGCGGCCGGGCGTGGTGCTGGCCACCCACCCCGCTCGTGTGCCGTGTCCTCCTTCATACCATCATAGGTGCTGCACGCTAACTGCACTTGCCCCAAAAGTCTGTTAAGGCTACACGGGTGATCTTTGTGTGTGTGCAGCCCCCTAAGTGAATCGGTTGCTCGATTGAAGGCCGTCCTCCCCCAACGCGCCCCCCCCCCTCTGGCCGCGCTGGGGGTCGTTTGACCATACTTCACCACGCTGGTCTCAGTGCCGTGTTGGGAAAGGGGGGAGTCGGTACTCACTGATGTTAGCAGTGGCCGGGAGTCGAACCGAGGTATAATATATTAAAACAAACACACACGTACACACAATATCATATTACACATTTGCAACGGTCGCAGAGATAGCCGTTTATGTGGCCTGTACGTAATTATATAACGGTATGTAGTGTACGAATACAGTAGTATATACTGTAGGTCATGTGTAACAAATATATACACGCTTGCAATGATAATATTATATACTGTAGTGTAGATCTGCAAGCCGTATGTAGGCAGGCACTCGGCTACAGTACGGTTTGGAAGAGGGAAATTAAACTTACGTATATATACACAAAAAAATAGATTAAGTACTGATGTAGGGTTTCGCGATGGTTGCTCTTCAGAGCTGTTCTTTCGAGAAAGCTCGACACGGCTATCCCGAAAGAACAGCTCTGAAGAGCAACCATCGTAGATTAAGTCTACCGTTTTTTTTCTTCATTAATTACTAAATCACGTTCTTGTAAGTTTACAGTCATGCACACGCGCGTCAGTCGTAGACGAATTCATGCCGGCGTGTTGTCACAGCTCACAACCACTCACGCAGCGAAATCCTTCCCGCGCTCCACATCTTTAAGAGAAGAAATATGCGAATATTAATATTAAATATGTTAATATTAACCGAACATTAATCAGAGAGAGAAAAAAAAACTCCACATCTCGCCGAATCCCTTCAGAAATATTCAATTGCGCATTTATTATTAACGATATTTTGGAAAAATAAAAACATACCAGGGCGTGATAACTTCAGTATAGTGCGAGCCTTTTACCACTCATAGAGTATTTTTTTTTTAAATATTGGAGGTGGGTGGTGGATTTAAAAAATAAAAAATCTTCAATTTCCAAAAACCCGTCCAGCCACCCACCTACCCAGCCCGGGCACCCAAAATCAGAAAAAAAAAAAACTTGCTACCTGCAAATCGAAACGGTGCCGCGTTCAGATCACAGTCCGGACATCATCATCATGATCAGTTGGCGCGCAGCTGAGCCGGGGTTGCGTTTTGGCAGAGTTTCATCACGGGCAGGAGGGGGACGCGCGTCTCGCAATCGCCTCTTGCCGCGGTCGAAAAAAGCTAATCACAGCGCTCCCCGGCCAGGCCAATAAAACGGGTTGTTTGTCAGGCCCCGCGTCGCCTCCGCCAACGCCGGTGCCGCCGCCTCCAGGGCGTCTCGGAGCCGTGATTCGGCCCGGCGGACTCGAGCCGGCATTGGCCGAGGCGTCACGGGCTGGGAGGAGCCGGGCCGGGGACGTGCCTCGAGCTGCCGGGACAGCCCCCCGTGAAATGACCGCCGCAGCTCACTAACAAACGCGAAGCGTTCGCGACTGCCGGCTGCTGCGCGGTGGTGGTGGTTGCGGTGGTGGCGGTTGCTGCTGATACTATTACTACTGCTCGCCACTGCTCCGGCTTCTGAAGCGGCGCGACCGCAGAGATCGGAGGCAGTTAAGTTACCCCGATACGGGCTGGGAGCTACAGCGAGACGGAGTTATTATAAGTAGACGGAAAGACAGACAGAGCAGAGCAGCGCGGCGCAGCCAGGCACGCGAGAGAGAGAGAGAGCGTGAGAAAGAGCGAGCGAGCGGATCGGAAAGCTCCGCGCAAACTTCACCGCGGCGGACAGCTCGCAGACGATGTCCGCGATGCAGGCCCGCTACCCGGTGTCGAACGCGAACGCGCTGGGAGTGATGTCTCCGTACCTGAGCGAGCAGAACTTCTACCGCTCGGCGGGCGGCTACGCCGGCCTGCCGGCCGCGCCCGTCGGGATGTACTCCGCGGCCAACGCCGACCCGTACGCGGCCGGGCTGTCGCGCCACTACGGGCCCTACTCGCACCCGCACCAGGCGCCCAAGGACCTGGTGAAGCCGCCCTACAGCTACATCGCGCTCATCACCATGGCCATCCAGAGCGCGCCGGACAAGAAGGTGACGCTCAACGGCATCTACCAGTTCATCATGGACAAGTTCCCCTTCTACCGCGAGAACAAGCAGGGCTGGCAGAACTCGATCCGGCACAACCTCAGCCTCAACGAGTGTTTCGTCAAGGTTCCGCGCGACGACAAGAAGCCGGGCAAGGGCAGCTACTGGTCCCTGGATCCCGACTCGTACAACATGTTCGAGAACGGCAGCTTCCTGCGGCGCCGGCGGCGCTTCAAGAAGAAGGACGTCCACCGCGACAAGGACACGCAGCAGGCGGGGCAGCAGCCGGGCGGCAAGGAGTCGCAGGGCGAGGAGGCGACCAAGAAAGAGCACGGCGCCCTGCAACAGCAGCAGCAGCAGCTGTGCTCGGAAGGCAGCGGCAGCGAGGGCGGCAGGGCGCTCAGCCCGCCGCATTCCCGCGGCTCCCCGGCCGCCGTGCTCGTCGTGCCCAAGATCGAGAGTCCGGACAGCAGCAACGTGGCGCAGGACAGCCCGCGCAGCGTCGCATCAAACCGCTCGGGCGGCTCCATGGAGGGCGGCCTCGCGGAGTCCGGCCACGGCGCTGTCGGGGGAGGCTCGGGCGGCGGCGGCGGAGGAGGGGTAGCGGGCGGCTTCGGCGTGGTGGACAGCCCGCCGGGCGCCGCGATGCTGAGGGCGGCCGGGCTGCACGGCCTCAACGGCGCCGAGCTGGGCCACGCGCTCGTGTCTCCACCGAGGCCGCTCATGCTGCCGCTCATGTCTCTGCACTACGCGCAACCTCAGCAGGCGTCCGTGTACAGCCCGTGCGGGCAGGGCGGCGAGGCAGGCGGCGGCGCCGGGGTGGTGGTAGGAGGAGGCGGAGGCGGCGGCGGGCAGCCCTACCACTGCAGCCTGCAGACCATGAGCCTGCAGTACGCGGCTGCCGAGCGCGCCGAGCAGGGGCCGTCGTCGGGCTCCGTGTCGCTTCACGAGGACGCCTCGCCTTCGCCAGATCACGCCATCACGTCGACGGTGCCGCACCTGGGCGCGCTGAACCTCAGCTCCGGCCAGCATCACCACCACCAGCAGCAGCAGCAGCATCAGCAACAGCAGCAGCATCATCACCATCATCACCCGCAGAGCCATCAGGACGGCGGCATCTTAAGCGCGCTGCAGGCGTCCCACCACGGCGCGCAGGAGCAAGGCGGCGTGTCTCGACTGCCGTCCTGGTACATGGGGCAAGAGTCCACCCACGGCGCGAGCGGCGGCGGCAGCAGCTTCGTCAGCCAGCAACAGCAGCAACAGCAACAGCAGCAACAGCAGCAGCATTTCGGCACGCGTGACATTTTCGACCCTCCGTCTCGGCTGGGACTCATGGAGGGTCTGGCCGCGAGTGCCGCGGCGGCGCAGGTGAGCGCCTCGAGCAGTTGTCAGATGTCTTTCCGCTCGGCGAGTCTGTACCGCTCCGGCACGTACCCCGCGTATGACTGCAGTAAGTACTAGCGCCGACCACGACGTTGCCGCAGCCTCGCCTGCCGGTATTTGATCGAAAGTAGCAACACCGAAGCGCCCCCCGCCCCCCGTTGCTGAGGTTGTTTACGCGCCGTTCCGATCGCGCGAGTAATATATATATACGCACACACACGCGTAGCCAGGAGCGCACGGGGGTTGGCGAAGTTTTAGGGGTGTTTTGGAGCGGTCTCGAGCCCGAGTTCGAATCCTAAATCCCAGTGCTCGGCTGACTTTCCACTCTGAACGCCGTGATTGTGTCGCCTGCGTTGAGCCGCCTGCCTCGCCAGCCCGCCTGCCTGCACAGATTGCATCCTCCGCTCGCGTGAGACCGACAACGCACGCGTGCATAATTGGGTCTCGTTATTTTGCATGCGGTAATTAAGGGGACATTGCCCGCTCCTGCCTCGGGCAGGAGCGGGCAATGAAGAGGGGGCAAGGCCTGCGGGCACGGTTTAGACTCTGATGTAAATATCGCGCACGTACGGGCCACGACTCGTGCGCGGAGGCGACAATCAATCAATTAATTAGTGGCATAATATGAACAAGATCTCGGAAGGAGGCTGGGTGTCGGTCTTGTGGATTCTGGAGAATGGCTCGTGGCGGGGGGAGTCGGTACCAACCATCGCTGACAGTCCGCCACCGTCTCTCGACAAAGACGGCTGAGAGACACAGAGAGAGAGAGAGACACAAAATGAGACCAAGTCAACAAACCGACACCAACACACAGCAGAGGCAGCGGTGTGATCTGCCCGGCCGTGTATTTATTTTGTTCATTCACGGCCACACGTGGAGTGTCGTTTCGCCGCGTTAACAAAATAATCCTGCCCAATATTTGTTAATATCCCCCTCCCCCCAATATCGCCCCCCCCCCCACGTTACAATCATTGTAAACAAAGAATTACTCATCATGAATTTGGTCAACATTGTACTTGGCTGATTTGAGCTTTCTGCTATTGCGTCTACATTATCCAACGGCAAGTGTACTTTTTATTGAGAATAATAATTATAACATTAATAATAATTAATAATATCGATAGATTAATTAACAAAAAAAAGGGGTCGATTGTTGTACATAGGACTTGCATCTTGCTAAATGCACACCAGTGTTCTATTGCAATTTCTAGCGATGAAACGGATGGACTGTATGGGAAGGATAATATTTACGTTGCATTTTTTTCTCTCCCAACGGATTTGCGTTCTAAACATGAAAAAAATAAAAAAAATACGTTACCACCTAATTTATTATTTATAAAGCCTTTATCATGGTAGAGTTAAAACAAACAAACAAACAAAAAAAATGCTAATTTTTTTTTTTCGCTACAAATATAACATTACATTTCTAAACTATATGAATCAGAGACTAATTTATTGAATAATTGTTTTTCGTGGCACAATCATCACTTTGATAAACTATATAATGTTCAATGGACACATACTACATCCAGTATCGACGTCTGTGCCCCGTGTATATGAGTGAACACACGTACATGGCCCTATATTGTAGATGCGCGATGGTTCTATCTTGTAAATAAATAGTTTGACTGTGCCAATACCAAATGTTTGCGGGATTTTTTTTGCTTTTATTACTCGTGTGCAGCGACTAGAGGAGGAGAAATCGGCTCAAAATAATGGGCTTCCAATACAGCATTATATTCACTCAGTGTGTGCGTATATATTTATGTATATGGGTGCCGCCGCGGCGGTAACGGAATTACAGGACCAACGCGGGCATTTTAGCCACGGCGATTAAATGTATTTTATTTTTGAAAATATATACAAGCAATTATACTGTTTATCGAACTATTAGGATTAAACACGTCTCGTGAGAATTTGTTAAAAAACTATAAAAAGCACTCTCCTCCCTCCCCCCCACGAAAAATTGCTCTTGTTAAATGTGCACGATTACCAGATTCTGTCCCCCACGGGTGTAATTCCGTTACCGCGCATGTATACACAGAAACCTTTACGGCACTCCCCATCCCACGCTCTTGACTATGCCGCACGCAAAAGGCAAAGACCCCCCGTATAGCCTCTAGAGAACATTGGGGCAAGTGCTGTTATCGAGTAGCACCTATGAAGGCCAGCACGGCGCACCAAGGGGGGTGGGTGGCCAGGCCACTCCAAGCTGGCTGCCTCTTTCTCTCCTCCAGTGTTGATGTTTTTTTTTTTTATCCCCCAAATAGCCTTAACAGACTGTTTACACACACACACACACCGTGCCAGGTTTTCATTTTATGCTGAGTCGATCTAGTGGAGGTCCAGGAACCGGTTGCCATTCTGTCATTGATACTGGTCGCGAGCGGGAATCAAACTCTGCTTCGCCGCGTGGTTCGCAGCTCGGCGCGCTAACCGCCACGCGACCGCTCCGAGGCGCCACGCGTGTGCCGGGTGTGTGTTCTGTATAGTGTGTGTGGTGTGACCCTATAGTCTGTTAAGGCTATACGGGGGGTCTTTGTATTTGTATAGTATATGTGGGGTGTGTGTGGATAGTGTGCGTGTGGTGTGTATGATGTGTGCGGTGTGTTGTTGTGTGTGCCGCTAACCCGCCGTGACAATCATCCAGCGAGGTGACGCAAGATGATCTCCGATTTACAGCTTTGTTTAACTTTACACACACGGCCAGAGGAGAGCACTCTACCTTGCCCCGTCACTCTATCCCACCCCGTCACTCTACCCGACATGACTCGATGAATGAGACATTCCCTCCGCATGCTGTTCTGTCGGGGATAGCCGTGTGGAGCGAGCGGGAACACTCGACACGGCCATCCCGAAGGATCAGCTACGGAGAGCGATTCTCACTCCACCACAGTCTGTCTTCACGCGCGAAGCTTCTATCGTCCCCGTGAACACGCGGCGCATGCTGGACTCTTGAGATCACAAGCAATAATATTAATATTACAGTTTATAACGCGTGCCACGGTATTCGTTTAATGTCAAAGGTTTTAAGAGCGAGGGTGGGCAGTGAAGGCAGCCACGCGGTTATCCGGCGCCAACGTTTCGCCAGACACTGCGTCCTATATATTACGATGTTTTCGGCCAATTAACGAGTGGTTTTTTTTTTACTACGGTGAGGAACCTGAGAACCTGGAGGGAACATATGCTGAAACATGGGGAGAGAACACACCAAAGCCGTCTCACAGAGAGGCGCCCGAGGCGGGATTCGAACCGCCTCGGGCAGGACCTTCTGTCTGCGACGGACTGACGCTCCCAGGCGTGGGTCCCAGTAAAAGCCCGTCAAATTCGGCCGCGAAACTGAAACCCAACACGGGCCCTTGCCACGTGGCCGCGCTCAGCCCCGCGTGGACCGAGCGCTGTTTCGACAGAGACGCGGCCATCATCGCGAGACGGGAAAGACACACACACAGCGAGTGACAGCGGAGACGTAGAGAGAGAGAGCGAGAGAGAGAGACGTGGAGAGAGCGAACAGAGAAAGAGATGTTCTTTTACATGCGGCGGTGCTCGCGCGGGCGTGAATAACGCGCAGTCACAAACATGTCAAAACAAATCGCGCCGCACAATGCGCCGGAGACTCGGCCGCGCACGCATTAACAGCCCGCTGTCGCGACTCTCCTGGCGAACGGCACGGACCGCGAGCCGTTCCACCCGCGCCTCTCTGTCTTGCAGGAGAAGTGAACGCACAATTAACCAGGCAGGCCGGGGGGGGGGCGGTGTGGAGGATGTCTTCGGCATAATGAATGGAAAGGTTCGCCCGGAGGGGAGAGACACACAGCTTCCCGACCGAGACACCGAACGACGTGCCGTACGGACACGGTGGCGCCAGGCATTGTTGGCTTCAAGCGAAGTGACTTTTTGACGCGCGTGCGGCGATGTGTATAATATGTAGTGCGGGTTCAGTCTCGGGGAATGCTGCCGTAGGAGACGGTCCTCGGACCGTTGGGTTGGCGCGGCCCGGTTTTGTGATGCGCTGTGATGCTGAGTCTGAGTGGTGCGTGTGTGTGTGAGTTTCCTCCGGGTGCTCGGGCGGTGGTTGTTACCGCTCAGCGCGCGGGCGTTGTTTGATAGTCGTTATTTTATAATCCATCCGTCCATCCGTTATCAGAAACCGCTTAATCCTGTACAGGGTCGCGGTTAGCCGCAGCCTATCCCGGCAGGGATAGCAAGGCAGGGCTATACCGATGATAGGACGCAAGTCCATCACAGTGCATCGGCGGAAAATTTAATAACCGTTGTTGGGGAATTGCTCTCCCTTGCTCTGCATAGTTATTCTTTCCCAACAGAGCAGCTATGGAGATAAATTCTCATACACCGAGCCGTCACAAACCTACATCAGTACAGTAATTGTTATCGATGGCTTATGATTTGTGTGCATGCATCCTAGACGCATCCCACATGAATGCCACACGCACCCTACATACATCCCCCCACATGCGTTCTACACGAATCCCACGTGAATCCCACATTCATCCCACATCCATCTCGCGTGCATCCCGCACGAATCCCACATGCACGCTACGCGCATCCTGCACGCGTGCCATGTACACCCTGCACGTGTATTCTACGTGCATCCTGCGAGGATCGCGCGTGAATTCCACACGCATCTTACACAGAATCCCACACGAATCGAATCCCACACGAATCCAACATTCATTCCACACGCACGCACGGCACACGTGCTCCGACGTGTCGGACAGCCTCTTCCGATCACCCCCGCGTCCTCACTCGTCACGTGTCAAGAGCCGCGCGTGTCCGAGCACGAACTGCTGTTAGCGAGCTCCAGTCTCGACGCAGTTTCAGCGACACTTGACCCGTTTCCTCGCCCCCCCCCCCCCGGTACCCTGTGATGGACTGGCGTCCCATCTTTAAGGAAGTGACGATCATCTTTGGGGACACTGGCAGATCTTTGCTGCTCTTAAGATTGCCAGTTTCACGACCTTTCAGTGTATTCGAAGCAGCCTTAATCATTTTAATGTTTTGTTGCGTTGGTTTTTATTAGTTGGGTTTTTTTCTGTCGTCGTTGACATGCCGTTCTCTCCGCGGCCCTTGTGCAGCGCTTTGCGACCCTCGGGTGAAAGGCGCTCTATGAAATGTTATTATTTTAATTATCATGGGTATAGCCCTGTCTCGCGCCCTGTGTTTGCCGGGAAAGGCTCCGGCTCACCGCGATCCTGTACGGGATTAAGCGTTTTCTGACAACGGATGGATGGATGGCCTAGCTTGTGTATCAATGTTAGAATGCTCGTGCGTTGCTAATTGTCGGCGAGAGTCGCTGTCACGAGTGTGGCCACTCCGCGTTAGTTACGGTGGGAGAGACGAACGCGTGGATCACAGGGCAGCACGCCTGTTACAGTCGGCCTGCACGCACGTGGGTGGGCTCCAACCGGGCGGCGTCGCTCACAAGGAATGGTGGCAGACGGGCGAGACCGCTTACGGGAATGCCAACCTAAGAGGGGGATGAAAGCGCCCAGGAGTTAACGACCAAACTTTTCAAATGGAGGCGATCAGACCACCAGACTTGTTTCTTCCTGAGCGGAACTGTTTTTGTAATTTAGTAATTTTCTAAACCGGTGGCTGGTTGCGTCGACGTGAGAAGGCCTTCATCCAGCAGTGGATAAAACACGGCTGCCGGTGATCTAGTTGTAACTGGGTGGAGGTGGGAGGAACACGTGATCGGGACTCCGTCCAGATATTCCATTTCTCTACACAGACGCGACACTCAACACAGACGCATCGAAAAACAATAGTCGCACACATTTCCCCGAAATACTTTAATCGTGGGACGGAACGTACACACGCGCTTAAGCGAACAAATAAACACGGCGCGCTGGTGGTGGGGGGGGGCGGTGAGCTCAATGCGCTGCATTGGACCTTAATTTATTTACATCTCCGTTTTATTTTTGCTGCCAAATAGAACGTGCGAACTCCTCGAGGTCTAGGCGGCTGGGCCGCGGATCCGTCACAGGAGACCGCCGGTATTTACTGCCATTCCCAGGACGGCGGGTACGCGCGGCTCGCACACAAGCGAGTACCCTGTGCCCGGGCCTAATTGCCCTGCTATGTACGCGCAATTACGCATTTAATGTGAGCTATATGTGTGTCCACCCCCGCGCGCGTTTCCCAGTACATTGCCTGCTTCTGTTCACCCGAGAGTTCATCATTCATTTAGAAAAGTCACTTTTCCCCCCGGCTACTTATGTGTAGTTTTTTTTTGCAACACGTATTTTACGTTCGAGTTTACTGTACTTGATTTACCGATGTAGGTTTTCACGGCTCGATTCGTGACGGTTGCTCTTCAGAGCTGTTCACTCGGGATAGCCGTGTCGAGTAATCTCCCTCTCTCTCGCCTTGCACGTTGGAGAGATAAATAGATGTTTATTATTACAGCAGAAAAATACCCAGTGAGCGTGCAAGCTCTTTACGGGACTCCCGCGACACAACAAACATGCGA
>JAZEWU010000021.1:2359826-2383561 GCA_036362915.1 Geotria australis
AAAAAAATACAGCCATAACTCGCCCCAACGTCACCAACCGGCCCCAAAAGCTGTGACGCCACCCGGTTCCCGACGCAAACCGGACGCAATGCCCCCCCAAAAAAATGCCCCAAAACGAGGACGAACACCGCAAAACACCATAAACACCATAAAAACCAACGCAAACAGCACGCGAAAAAAATAAAACTATTTGCTAAAACATTAAATAACACTAAAAACACATCCCAGCAATACCTCCTATGACGTAGGCGACGTCGCTGAGCGACGCAACGCCGAACCGAAATCCACCCCAGAAAAGCAACGCAAAGGCGAACTCGACGCAGGCCGAAACGACGCAAAGCGGGGCACCACCGTGCTAACATTTGTTTGGCATTTTAACGTTAAGGTAAGCTGGGGGTCGGGGGCAGTTTGGCCGACATAACATAGGCCACATGAGCAGTTGATGCGGTAGACACCCTCCGTAGACAGCTTTTTTACCGAGTCCTTAGAGTTGGCCACAATTCCCTCGATTTTTCGGGCTGTGCCAAATCTCACTCGGATGTTTTGCTTCAGCGGTACTCTGGCGATTTTGTCAGTGACCCCCGCGATATACGGTAATTTGATGGTTTTGAGGACGTCAATTTAAACACAAAGGCCGCCCGAGGCGGGAATCACACCGCTTTCGGGCAAGACCATTCTTCCTGTGAGGCGCGGATGTTACCGCCGCACAGACACTATCGCTGAACGACGGCACCGACTATGTCCGACGATGAGGAACGGCGACTCACCGGCCAGGATGTCCAGGATGTGCTCGCGGTTAAAGACGGAGCCGCACGGGTTGGACGGGTTGTTAACCACGACGCACGCCGTGCGGTCGTCTATCAGCGACTCCATGTGCTCCAGGTCGATTTTCCAGCCCTGGTCCGGCTGCGGTTGTGGGGGGGGGGGTGGATAGAGTTGTTCGGGTCGCCACCTCGGAGCCACAAAACACCGGGACGTACCCTACGTGCGTGTACTAAACGGAATAAGAGAGAATGGATTGATTCTTGTGCGACTGAAAATTAGAGTAGTAGTAATAATAGCATTTATAGAGCGCCTTTCACTCGAGGGTCGGGGATCAAGGTAGAAGCGTTCACGTCGCGATTCCTGTGAAGTAATACTTGGTATTACCTGCAAATTCTACACAACACTTCGAAGCCAAGGAGCTGAAAGACAACGATGTCCAGAAGCTCAACAGATGACTATTATATCTCTAAATGCTGAAGGGCTGTCTGCAACTAAAGAAGAACTTGTTGCAATGGGAAACTGTCGTATAACCATCACGCTTCGAAGAATCGAATCGAATTCGAACTCGAGGGTCACAAAGCGCTGCACAGGGCTGCGGAGAGAACGGCACGCCAAAAACGACAGAGAACGGAAAATCAGCAACATAATAATACGAAACACACGCCGGATTTTGGAATGGTCTGTTCTCTAAAAGGATCCTCCTTTTTGAGGAAAACATGTAAACACCTACACAACATTCAGGTACCTGCGAGATGAGAATAACCCGTGATGGGGTAAATCTCTTGCTCTCATCATGTCCAACACGGACACACTTTACAAAACACGCGGCGTCGCAATCACGCCCGATGATTGACGTAAGGGCGTTTTAAAACGTTTTAAAACGTTTCAAAATTCCTCCGTGCCTGAAAAAAAAAACCCCACGGTTGATACGCACAATATTTGACTCGTAGCGGTCAAAGTGTTTTGTTCCCACACTGCCTCTTATTTAAGCAAACACAGTCGGTTTGTTAGTTTTATCAGCAGAAGCAACATCCAGAGTTTTATTGGCTGGATTAGTTTTGTCGGGCCGTTAAGAGTCTATCGCGAGAGTTGACGGCCATTGTGGAGTGGCCAGTACATTACGGCGCAATAATCCTGCCAAGTTTACCCTCATTCATTTTCACTCGGACAAACTTGTGTCGCTTTTCAGGCCCCGTGTCGGGGGCCTGATGTATAGCGGACGAAACGCGACAGAGAAAACAAATAACGCCGACGCGGTTAACGTCTGCGTTACATCAAACGCTGGGAATGGAAATCTTTAGCTGTGAAGCGACCTAAGTTTTCTTGCATTTGTCGTAAATTCGAAACGCAGTAAAACGCTGTAAACATACACCGGGCCACGCTAATGATTGTTTTTATGTGCTGTCCTCGGACTATCTTTCAAATGCGGGGGGGGTAACAAATATTTGGGCGTTAAACTAAACATCGTAATTTTTTAAGTAGTGTTTTTGTTCAGTTGTTAAAATGTCCTTCTGAAATATCACAATTCACGCATTATTTATTGGGGTTTTTTTTTTTTACCCGCTTAGGGGAAATGTTTGAGCTTTGTGCAGCACTTTGTGACCCTCGGGTGAAAGGTGCTATATAAATGCTATTATTATTATTATAACACTGATTAATCAAGTCACAGTTAATAATGTTGCCTCACAGCAAGAAGGTCCCGGGTTCGAATCCTGGCTCGGGTGCCTTTCTGAGTTTGCATGTTCTCCCCGTGTCCGTGTGGGTTTTCGCAGGGCACTCCGGTTTCCTCCCACAGTCCAAATACATGGTGCTGCATAGGTTAATTGGCCTGCATAGGTTAATTTGCCTGCAGACTAAATTACCCCCGGTATAGCCCTGCTTTGCGCACTGTGTCTGCCGGGATAGGCTCCGGCTCGCCGTAACCCTGCACAGGATTAAGCAGTCTCTGACAATGAAGACGACAGTTTATTATGTCAAACAGATCACTCTCAATTCTCTTTTTCAAATTCGGACAGGATAGAAAGTTATTTAAATGTCTTTCTGGTACGGTCTTATCACAATCCCACTTCCCACCTGTACTGTATTGAATTCCTTGGCTGCTTTTCTTACTGGTATGCTGTACCAGACCACGCCGGCTTCCTGCATCTCTCAATAGAGGTCATCTTCGTTGTTTCCACGTGTGTGTGTGTGCAAATTAGTGAAATTAAATAAAGAAGAGTCGATCATTATTGACCTCGCAAATATTTTAGAAACGGATCGATAACAGCGCTCGTTACAGTACACACACACACACCGTGGTTAAGTGATAGGATAAAGCGTGGGTAACTCCCATCCTCTTCCTAACGGTGTCAAGCCGACGTGGAAGAGCAGTCCAAATACCCCCGAGAGCCGTCATTCTCAACAGCAGAAAAATACCCAGTGAGCTTGCAAGCTCTGCGCGGGATTTCTGTGACAAAACAAACACGCGAATTTACAATAAAAAGTAAAAATAACCAAACAAATAAAGTGGGTCGCGAGCGCCACCTAGTTGTCCGTGGAGACCAGACCCTAGTGGGCCGTGAGGTGCAAAAGGTTGAGGACTCCCTCGTATAGAGACAAAGTTCCGTCTCGCGAAGGACCTTCCAGCAACACCAACGTGAGGCAAGACCCTGCAGGGCTGCTCCCTTACCTCCCACGATCACAGCGTGCTGCTAATCGTGAGTTTTATTCTGCAATTCACGGTGACGTTCGGGTAAAGTTGTTTTGTTGTTGTTTGGTTGTTGTTGCTGCTTCGCTGTTGTTCTTTACGAAGTTTGGCCAAGAGGCGCCGGTCGTAATAATGGTACGAAACACATCAGAAACGTGATACGTTTCGCATAAACATGCCACGTGTAAGAGCGACACTGCCCGCTGCCATTGGCTGAGGACGACGCACCCACCGTCCCCGCCATTGGCTATCGCCGACCGGCCCAATGCCACGACTGCAGTATGAGCATAAATGCAGGGGACTCTGAAGCTGTCAATCCCCGTCTAGTAGTAAACAGCGTGTAAACTATTATGTATCGACTCCGGTTGTATAACGAAGGGAGGCACGGGCGAGACGCCCTTGCTGCCGTGCGGTTGTGACATTTTTTTACCCCCCAACAATATTGTACATGGAAATCATGCGCACGTAGAGACAAATGACTGTGTATGTCTTTAATTAGCACTAATGGTTTACAGCCCTCGTTGATAATGGGTTTGTATCGACCTTTCTCCCCGCGGGGCCCCTCCCAGGCTGTGGGGATTCACTTCCACGGGAGAGCAGCTCCGCCGTTCAGCTCTCACATCGAGACTCAACCCTCGAGACTCACACCGGCTCCTAAGAGCGTTGTGGGACTTTCATCCATCCATTTTAAGACACCGCTTAATCCTGTACAGGGCCGCGGTGAGCCGGAGCCTATCCCGGCAGACATAGGGCGCAAGGCAGGGGAACACGTTGTGGGACTTTCTTAGCTTGTGTTATTTATTTAGTTTAAATTTATTTGTCACTTACGTTCAATGCTTGGTGTAAATGTTCTTTTTTGTTTGTGTTTGGTTAATTAGTTCGAAGACATGCTGCTGCATAGTTTAATTGGCCTGCGGACTAAAATGCCCCCGGTACCCTGTGATAAACTAGCGTCCCATTCTGGGTATAGCCCTGCTTGGCTTTCTGTGTCTACCGGGATAGGCTCCGGTTCACCGCAACCCTGTACACGATTAAGCGGTTTCTGACAATGAATTAATTAATAATTTGTAATTTCATATTTTTTATTTATTTTTGTAAATGTGCGTGTTCGTTCTGTCGCGGGAATCCTGTAAAGAGCTTGCAAGCTCATTGGGTATTTCTCTGCTTTAATAATACACTTCTATTTATCTAGCTAGGGGCTTTATCAGTTTCGTGTTTATCAGCCCGTGTGCTGTCTTTTCTTCCAATCTTCGTTTTTTTACAGCGCTTTGTGAGTTTTTGGATACAAGGCGCTGTAACAAAAATAATACAAATTATTATGAATGGACTATTCCAGCCATTCGACCGGTGAGTCGCGACCAATTAGTGGACCACGAGCCCCACCTAGTGGTCCATGGAGTCCAGAACTAAGTTGGGCCTTGAAGTGCAAGAGGTTGTGAACCCGTGGACTAAGGGATGAAGGTCTTCCAGTGTCACGTTGTTTATCCAGGTTGTTTGGCCATACTTCATCACGCTGGTCAGCGTGGCACGGTCAATGCCGGGGGCAAAACTCGTCTCGATGTCACTCGCTGCCGAAGTTAGCCGTGGCTGGGAATCGAACGTTTGTCACTCGCCAATACACAGGGAATGTTGGCCCAACGTTGGTCCAACAATTCAAATCATATGCCAATGTTGGCTCAAAGTTGCATGGTTTTAGGCAAGGTTTTATTAACAACTGTGCCACATGTCAGTCCAAAATATGTGTTTTGTTACATTTTTTCTGTCTCATAAAGCCTTACACCAAGAGTGGTCAATGTTTGTTATTGTCCCATAAACCTGTATGAACTGAGAGTTCCTCCCTCCGCAAGGTAGGTCCTTAGCTTTAACAAGCGTGGAACACATACCTCTGCCGGTGGTGTTCGATGTCATTTTTTTCAAGCAAGCCAAAGAACAGCAAAACAAAATGTTTCCAGCAGCTTGTGTGAGGGGGCGGTGCTACCGCCGAAGGGCACTTGGTCACAACAACCAAATTGGACGGAGAGTCGACGGGGGGCGGCCTTTGCATTCTTAGCGCAGCCGGGGCTCAAGCCAACCGTTTCACGTCGGAAGGCAGGTGGCTATAAATGCACCCTCTATTGGTTTTTAATGTGAAAAACAATCAGCTCCACGGAGGACACGTGCCTGGGTGCCTGTTGCTATAGCTCGCATTGACCGAGCAGGCGTTGTCAATCATTAATACTCACACACACACACGCACTGGAGCGCGCGCGGGTCGCAGAGGCGAGCCGATGGCCGGTTTCCGCGGGTAACCTTGACGCGCGGTGCCATCGTGCCGGCGCTTCTAAATCATTAGAACCAACTGTTGATAACGTAGGGCGGCACGGTGGCATAGTGGGTAGCGCTGCCGCCTCCCAGCAAGAAGGTTTCCCAGTTCGAATCCCCGGCTCGGGGGCATTTCTGTGTGGTGTTTGCATGTTCTCCCCGTGTCCGCGTGGGTTTTCACCGGGTACTCCGGTTTCCTCCCACAGTCCAAAAAACATGCTGTTGCTGCTGCTGCATAGGTTAATTGGCCTGCTGACTAAATTTCCCCCCGTGCCCTGTGATGGACTGGCGTCCTGTCCTGGATATAGCCCTGCCTTGCACCCTGTGTCTGCCGGGATAGACTCCGGATCACCGCGACCCTGTACAGGATTAAGCGGTTTCTGATAATGTGCGGATGGATGGACGGACATAGACACGGACCCGTATTGTGGCAGCGCACGAGCCGGACACGAGGTCACGCAGCGGGGACCTGTGTTGACGCACAACTGACCAGTAGGTCGTAGTACTTGACGTCGATGCCCTGCGAGATGGCCAGCGTTTTGTAGAGCGAGAATCCGGGCCGCGGCACCAGGATGTTGTCTCCGGGGTTTGCCAGCACGTTGATGGCGAGCTCGATGGCCTGGCTGCAGCCGCTGCCGAGGATGACATCCTGCGCGAGAGCGAGACGGCGTCTTAGTCCATCCATACATCCGTTTTGAGAAACCGCTTAATCCTGCACAGGGTCGCAGTGAGCCGGAGCCTATCCCGGCAGACACAGGGCACAATGCAGGGTTATACCCAGTCCATCACAGGGCACCGGGGGCAATTTAGTCAGCGGGGCAATTTAGTCAGCGAGCCAATTGGACAGAAATTGTCAAAATAAGTTATTTTTAACAACAGTAGCAGCTGCGTGTCTTTGGACGGTGGGAGGAAACTGGAGTACTTGGCGAAAACCCACGTGGACACAGGGAGAACATGAGCCTCTATTCTCCATAGCTCTGCTCATTGCTTCTACTTTGAATGATGTCAGCGCATGCCCAAACCATCAACCTTCCGCATCCCTTACCTCCTCAAGAATATAAGCGAGCCTTCGCTGAAAATCTCAAAGAGAAATTGCATCAATGGTTTGTAGTTATTTTATGGGGACCGAACCGTATCTTAGACGGCTCTGTGAGCTTCACTTGGGTGGAGGGCTCGGTGTGTTTATTTCAGAGTTTATGACTCCATGCTGGATTTTTATTGTGTGCACACATATGCAACTGTTAAAAAAATAATATAAGTTTAAAGTGCCACTCTAAATACTGAAATGTGCTATATCCGTAAGAGCAGTTGTTAAGCTAAATCCTAAATATTTATCGGTCCTTTTATTTGCAGTAAAACAGGCAGCATTTTGCGGCGTGAGTCAGCCTAGAGATGTTGTCTGAGATCAGACCTATTTACCAACCCATTTCACAACATCATAGGGCCCTTGTTTACAGCGATTACCATGAATTTAAAGATCGGCCGCAAGTGCACTCTACTATGGTGGTGAAAAAAACATCGTCATCCACTGTGATCGACCCACTGCTGGATGAAATTGCTGCCAAATCGCAGCCCGTCTGCAGCTGGATTTGTTTTGACAACTTCACGACCGTGTGTTGGCTGTTATTTTGTATACACAGGTTTAGAGTTTCTCTTAAGAAGTGCTCTTTCGGGGTAGCCGTGTCGATCACAGCTATCCGTAAAGATTAGCTGTCAAGATTAGCTGTCAAGAGTTATTCTCATCCATCAAATTGTTGACATTTACAAACCGTGAACATTTGACATTCCTATTTCAGATTCCAAATACTTTTGGCAAAGTGCATCCTTATGAGTAGCCGTTAATCAGAAATAGATCGCAAAATATTTACACGCAACTTCTCTGCATGAAACAAGCCACCAGCATTGCATCACGTTTCGGGTTCAAGTTAGGCAAGAGATGTATTTCTCTGAGATTCATTCTTTGCCTTTCCCAATTCTTCCTTCGAAAACAGTGCTAATAGAATTACAGCGGTGTAAGGGAATGTCTCAATGTCCCACGACTGCCAATTGCGCTGCTGGTGCAGAGCGACCAGAGGGAATTCACTGCCATCGTGAACTCGTTTCATCGCAATTCAAGACGAGGTTGGAAAACTCGCCCTTTTCGAACCTTGCGCAATGTTGTTGCCGGTTTAAACGGCCGCTCTCCCGATTGACCTGGGTTGGCCGATTTCCCCGCAATGGTGGGGGTATTGGAATAGAATGTTACGGCTGGGTGCCCTCCCTGACACCAACCTCCTTTAGTCAGAGGGTCTTCGGATCGTTATTTGTGCTGGACTCAAGACCTATTAAATAATAATAATTTTACATTTCTAACGCGCACATATTCATTCACTGTCAAAGGTACTCATTCGAGCACCGTTTTGCCAGTATACAGATAATGTAATTCACGTTACAAGGTTTTAGCTTTTCTTGCGACGAGGCAAGTGTTTCGATCTTAAAAACACCAAATGGACACCTTGTTACAAAGGCTCCAGTTTGCAAGATGCCACCACATGCTTGTGACAAACAAGTGCAAACAAAATTCTTCGATAACATCCGCATCGTCCTTGTCAGTGTTCCTCGGTTGCTCATCGAACATACTGACGGAACACCATTGTGGCGACCTGGTCCCACGTGCCACGACCAAACGGATCCACAGCGCGTTGTGACCCTCGGGTGAAAGGCGCTCTGTAAAATGCTATTATTCTTATGTTCTTTTTTCACCGCGCGTCGTTCGCCCCTATATCCGGGCTCCCCGACGGGACCCGACGTTACCGAGCCACAGCCTCCACCGCAGTCGATCGGGGAAGCGAAGCTTAAAGCGACGCGACGGGTGCGCAGAAGCGGATCCGTGCTAAATATAGGCGGCGCGTCCGCCTCTTGTTTAAATACACGGCATTATAAATGAGTCGGAATTGGCAATGAGTTCTCCCGGTGCGTGGTGACGGAATGTGAGCGTGCGGTGACTGACCCTGGCCTCCAAAGGGGCTTCGGCGCAGGTGTAGTATTCCGCGATCGCCTCCCGCGCTTGCTGGTAACCTGTTGAACGCGACACAGATTTAGAATCGAACGCGGGCACGGAAAGAACCAGTTGACCGTTTAGATGCGATGCTTTTGTGGTTTCCAACTGGTTTTCAACGCAATGCTTTGGATCTGTACTGATGTAGGTTTTCACGGCTCGCATCATGATGGTTGCTCTTCAGAGCTGTTCTTTCAAGAAAACCGTGTCAGAAACCACTCGATCCTGTACAGGGTTGCGGTTAGCCAGAGCCTATCCCGGTAGACACAGGGCGCAAGGCAGGGCTATATCCAGGATGGGACGCCAGTCCATCACAGGGGACCGAGGGCAATTTAGTCCGCAGGCTAACTAACCCATGCGGCAGCATGTCTTTGGACTGTGGGAGCAAACTGGAGTGCCCGTCAAAAACCCACACGGCCACGGAGAGAAAACACGTAAACTCCACACAGAAAGGCGGCACCCGAGCTGAGATTCGAACCCGGGGACGTTCTTGTTGTAAGGCGGCAGCGCTACTCAACGGGCCACCGCGCCACCGTGCCGCCCTCACGCACAAACACCTGCTCCGTTACATAGAGATCCCTGTGCCCGGGCCCTGCACGTTAGGTGGGGGACGAGGCTCGCCGCTCACCGATGGAGGGAGCGTAACCGTCGTAGTTGCCCGAGTCGACCGCCTCCTTGACCGCCGAGCGCACCTCGGTGTCCGTGGGCAGATTGCGGAACACGGTGGGGTCGCCTGGCAAGGATCGCACGGAGGGGAAGTTACACGTCGGCCAGGCGGTCAGCCGGCGCCAACCCTCCAGACACTGCTTTCCTATATGCTATGATGTTATCGGCCAATTTATTAATGAGTGTTTTTTTGGTTGTGGGAGGAAACCGGAGATCCCGGCGAAAACCCACGCGGTAACGGGGAGAACATATCGCTCGACTCTCAGTTAATCTGTCTTGATGTTGTTGACATGCCGTTCTCTCCACAGCCTTGTGCAGCGCTTTGCGACCCTTGGGTGAATGGCGCACTATGAATGCTATTATTGTTATTATTAACATGCAAACTCAACACAGAAAGGCCCCCGAGCCGGGATTCGAACCCGGGTTTTTCTTGCTGTGAGGCGGCAGCGTTACTCACCGCGCCACCGTGCCGCCCTGTATTTTGTGCGAGTCAACTCAATGCCCACACACGTGCCGATACAGCACCAGCTGTTCCTCTGCTGCACACAATGAAATATTATTGAAGGTTTTTTTTTGTTTTCGGAACATAATCTAAATGGTAATGTCACCTTTATTTGCTTTGAACTCCGGTAAAAATAAAAACGTGTCATGAATATTGTGAGAGCCTCCCTAATGAACGCATACTTTATGATGCCGCCACCACATATGTTTCTCTTAACGAATAGGGGATTTATTTAAAATTCTGAGTGAAATATATATATATAAGATAAAGTATCGCAGAGAAAATATATTTGTAATGCATGCTGTGATTAGACCTTGTTGCGTTTCCAATTTATTTATATATAAAAACATTAAAAATCAGTGTTACATGTCGCATTTAAGTTTGTTTGGGAAAGCAATTTTGTAAGGACACAATTGTATACATACTTCTAATAAAATACTTTCGCACCCGGACACACAACGTCCAGGATACACCTCTCGCAGTCAGTGCGGCTGCCAGTCACGTGCCGATTCCAGAAATTTTACGGCCCGTGTAATATTCAGAGAAAAATTATCCATCCATCCATTTTCAGAAACCGCTTAATCCTGTACAGTGTACAGGGTCGCGGTGTGAGAAAAATTAACCTGCCCGTAATGAAACACGAGGCTATGCCCACGTGGATGAGGAGGGGGAGCGGTAGGACGCATGCATAGAGAGCAGCCCTCTCTGTGGCACCGCTAGCCCTGCGACCTGTGCTCGATTTACGATGATCTTTTCGCGTATGTCTTCCCACGACATGATGATAATAATAATAGCATTTATAGAGCGCCTTTCACCCAAGGGTCGCAAAGCGCTGCTTTCTGCCAGTCGCATTGTCAACACAACGCTGGATTTCTCGACAGATATTTTACGGAACACAGAAGGCCTGCTTTTTGAGTAGGTATTATCGGCACAATTCACTACCACGAGAGAACAAGCTGCGTGATTCCATAATGATCCTATACTACTATACCGTAATTAGCATCTCTATAATCCTACGAGTACAACATAATGTAGCGGTTGCATGCTGTGCGGCCAAAATAATTCTGGGATCCGTGTTTTCCAGACCGTTCCAAATCAAGTCAAGTTTATTGATCACATACGCGACAGTGAGATTCTTTGTTACGTGCGCAATAACATATACGCTTGAGTATTAAAGAAAAAGTCAAGAATACTACGATATGAAAACGAGTACAAATAGCGTATGCATAGGGCAACAAGCGTTAAGTTCCAGCTGTAATTAAGCGCGGGGCTGCCCAGCACTCACCGATGGACAGAGATATCATGGCCTTCTGCGGGTTGGGCTCGATGTGCATCGTGTCCACGATGGCTCGGATCGGGTTGAAGGTCCTCATGGCCATCTCGGAGGCCTGAACGTTCCAGCGCCGACGCCCTGCCGTTCCGGACAAGGGCCTTTCCCGGTGGTGCCCGTTCCCAACGGAGCCATTCGCCACCGCGAGTCCGATGATCGCGGCTCCTCCGTTCGTCGTCGGGCTCGCCATCGTCTGGAGAGACAACGCAGATCAAACGCAGGAATAGAATGTTATCGACACTTCGGATTTTTTTTTGTACTGGTGTTAGGTTTTCACGGCTCGACGCGTGAAAGTTGCTTTTCAAAGCTGTTCTTTCTGGATATCCGTGTTTGCTGAGCGCTCCCGCTCTCTAGCTCCTTCCCGATGTTTCGCCTCCCCACGTTGGAGGCATCCTCAGGAACTCGTGTGAAGATGCCTCCGACGTAGAATTTTTTTTTACGAATTTGTAAAAGTTTTAAAAAAGTTCGGAGACCACTGCAACGGCCAGTAGCTATCACTAATAATTCCAATATGTGATTTGGCAATGGTAGCATGAGACTTGCAAAATCTGTACTCACAGCGGGAGGGAGAGAGAGAGTGCAAAGGCTGAGACCCAGGGCTGATGATTGACGGGTTTTTGGGGACGGTTGAACCTGTTTAGCTACTTTCCCAGAGGAATTCATAAATAGTGACCGTGCTTGATTTGCCGCCACATTTGGATGCAGTTTCAATCTTCAAACTCAGCCAGGCAAGGGAGATTTTAATAATTAATTTGCCCAACACAAAAATACTTGGTGCAATTTAACCAAAAAAATATAAAGCGCAACTTTAAGGCGAAAATTGCTTTCTTTAAATCCCATGCGACACTAATAATAAATAATAATAATATACTTTTGTGGGCGGCACGGTGGCGTAGTGGGAAGCGCTTCCGCCTCACAGCAAGAAGGTCCCGGGTTCGAATCTCGGCTCGGGGTGCCTTTCTGTGTGGAGTTTGCATGTTCTCCCCGTGTCCGCGTGGGTTTTCGCCGGGCACTCCGGTTTCCTCCCACCGTCCAAAGACATGCTGCCAGGTTAATTGGCGTACTGACTTAAATTTCCCCAGGCGCCCTGCGATGGACTGGCGTCCCATCCTCGGTGTTCCCCTGCCTTGCGCCCTGTGTCTGCCGGGATAGGCTCCGGCTCACCGCGACCCTGTATAGGATTAAGCGGTTTCTGAAAATGAATGAATGAATATACTTTTGTAACGCGCGTTGTTTCAGAGGCGCGGAGCCCTGCTCAGTCGGTATGTAAGGTGGTCAAGGTAGAAGCGTTCACGTCGCGATCCCTGTCAGGTAGTACTTGGTATTGCCTGCGAATTCTACCAAACACTTCGAGGCCGAGCTGAAAGACAACGATGTCCAGAAGCTGACCATCGCGCTTCGAAGAATCGCAAAGAAGAAGGTAATATTTAAGGTAATTTAATCATTGCCGTCACATTGCAACATATACTACATTAAAAGCGGGCAGCACCGTGGCGCGCTGAGGAGCGCTGACGCCTCACAGCAAGAAAGTCTGGGGTTCGAATCTTTGTGTGTGGAGTTTGCACGTTCTCCCCGTGTCTGTGTGGGTTTTCGCCGGGCACTCCGATTTCCTCCCATAGTCCAAATACATTTTGGTTTATTGGCCTGTGGACTAAATTGCCCCCGGTGCCCTGTGACGGACTGGGTTCCCATCATGGGTGTAGCCCTGCTTTGCACCCTTTGTCTGCCAGGATAGGCTCCGGCTCACGGCAACCCTGTACAGGATTAAGCGGTCTCTGACAAGATAGATAGATCGATGTTTATTATTACAGCAGAAAAATAGGATGACACAGCACTAGCGTAATTTATACTCACATGCTGAAAAACAAGGGCGTTACGTTGCCTAACCACGCAAATGTGTTCCTTTTAAAGTCACGGCGTTATTGACGCAAGTGTCTAGTTTTATTGCAATGATTCAGGCTTGTCATCTCAAGCCCGTCCAATGCCAACATTGTTCGGGTCAGCCTAAAGGCACAGCGTGGGGACGGGAGGCGTGTACGGACTGCAGCAACGATTGCATCATGCGGTTCAAATTGTCATTCCCAGATTGTTCGAGACACGCCTCCCCGTCACGAACATACAGAACGTTACAGGACGTAGGTTTAAATCACGGTGATAGAGAGATGTTTATTATTGCAGCAGAAACAAATACCCAGTGAGCTTGCAAGCTCTTTACGGGATTCGGGTGACACTACAAACACGCGAATTGATAAAAAATTAATAAAAGTAGAAAATAGCAAATTAACCGAACACAGGTCCAGGCAATTACGGTCACAGCTGGAAGGTCGGGTCCCCACTCAAGGGCGATGCGCCTCGCTACTAGGGTTGCCACCTCGGAGGCACACAAACCCGGGACATTTCGCGGAGGTAAACTGAATAAGAGAGAGGGCCACACGAGTAACTGGCAACAACCCGGGATCTGAGTGACTTGTTCCGTGAAAACGTACCGATTTCCCAGGACAACTGCTACAAAAAGGTGGACGATCCCAGAAAACACCAGGACAGGTGGCAACCCTAGCCTCCACTAAAGTGATAGATGCCCTCTCTTTCGGACATGTATGGCCTACTGGGCCTTACTAGCAGAGGTTGAGCTACCCACGCTTTACTCCACCACACGAGAGCTTCTGATCGACCCACTGTGGTACAAACTTTTCTCTCGTCCACCCAGTGACATTCTGAAAAGTAAAGGGGCAGGGCTACTCTTGCTTGCTCACGCTACCGCGGGCGAAAGGGAATCCCCTGGAGGAAGCTTCAGAGAGCTTCGCTAAAGGACTTTTTGATCAACTCGTCCACGAACATATTGGAGCCAAATGCTTGATCATTCATAAAATGTAAATTCGTTCATTCATTGTGAGATACCGCTTAAGCCTATACAGGGTTGCGGTGAGCTGGAGCCTATCCCGGCAGACACAGGGCGCAAGACAGGGCTATACCAAGGATGGGACGCCAGTCCATTACAGGACACCGGGGAAACTTTAGTCTAACAAGTAAATATTACATTATATTAATTCTCATTCCACTGTAATGGTGGTAATTAAGACAGCATAACTCCGAATGGATTTCATTATTATCTATTAAAAGCGGTTTAAACTATTATGGAAATGTGCGCGTTCGTATGGAGATTCGGTCGGTGCATGCGCATCCCTCGTTAATAATACGCGTATTTACATAATCTATTTAAATCAATGCGTTCCGAGGATTAATTGCAGGTAACCCGCTGGCTGTTGCGGCTCACGCACGAGTGCAGATTCCCAACTAATCGCGCGGGTAATTCTCTGCGGAGGATCAGTGTGGTTGTCAGTTTAGACCCGGCTCGTCAACACCCTCTCACAGCTGCCAATGTTAGGTCCATCAATCCATTGTCAGAAACCGCTTAATCCCGTACGGGGTCGCGGTGAGCCGGAGCCTATCCCGGCTGACACAGGGCGCAAGGCAGGGCTATACTCAG
The DNA here is from genome assembly GCA_036362915.1 of Geotria australis. Lineage (NCBI taxonomy): Eukaryota > Metazoa > Chordata > Hyperoartia > Petromyzontiformes > Geotriidae > Geotria > Geotria australis. The sequence continues at coordinate 2,374,601 of JAZEWU010000021.1, forward strand.
ACGCCAGTCCATCACAGGCAGTGTTGGTCCAGTCCTGGTCATGACCAGCTCCACGCTTGGTAGATAACGCGTGTAGTCAAAATGTGGGCATCGTTATCTCTCGTGGTCTAGCACACCCATAACCCAACACGATCGCTATCATCAATGTGTTAGAAGATAAACAACAACACAGATGAGCAGATACATACGTCACCGGCATACTTCTGTCTCTACTTAAAGACACGCTGCTGTTGCCGCCTCGATAAATTTCTCCTGCTGACTCAATTTCCCCCTGTGCCCTGAGATGTTGCAACTCGCTTAACCCTTCCCTGCTGGACAACTGTTAGAAAGAGCTACATAGCTCCAACGGTTGCTCCCGGCTTAAGTGTTCTAATGCCTGCAATGTAGGCCACGACTGATGATCAACAAGCAGTACGCTACACCAGGGGGTTCTCAACCTTTCGCTTTCAAGACCCACTTTGGTCTGGTCTCCACGGACCCCTAGGTGGAGACCACAATACATATGGAACGCCCTGCGGGCTACGCATTCCCAAATTCCGTTCCTTATTCGCCGAGGCGTTGTTTTTGTTTGCGCCCTGTTTGGTCATTCAACTGGCTAGGGCGCGTTAATTTACATTGGAATGGGTAGAATTAATTACGGAAAGGTGGCCAGTGGCGCTTCGTGGGCAGCTGAATTGGGGAAATCTCGCCTCTTAAAGTGGCCCTTCCTTGATCAAATATTTTTGCAAACACGCGAATTAATTTCTAGTAGCGATAAATCATTACCGCTACTTTGCATATGCAGCATGTCGCGCTGGATGAACTATCAAACAAAATGTTGTCTAATATCCATAATAGCCTGCTGACTAAATTACCCCTGGTGCCCTGTGATGGACTGGCGTCCGATGCTGGGTATAGGTATGCCTTGCGCCCTGTGTCTGCCGGGAGAGGCCCCAGCTCACCGCGACTATGTACAGGATTAAGCAGTTTCTGACAATAGATGGATGGATACATCCATGGATTTGTAAATAATACATGGATTATTTACAAATATATTATGCGGACATCCCAAGCACGAGTTCTCTTCTGCAACGCGATTAAGTTTCACCAATACTTTTTCTGGAGCAATGGCTGAAACTGTTGTAGCGTAGTCTGAAAATACACTTCGATCATTGCAACAGTTTGATAACCAATAACAAGTACTACACACTTTGAAACAATGCATTTTGTGCAAGTTTATAAATGCATTTCATACGTAAAAAATCTAACTAAATCTGTACACTACTACCGGAAACAACAGAACGACGTAACAAACTCCTAAATCAAACTTCACATTTTATTTATACTTACCGATCGTGTAAACAGATGTCAGTCAACGCACAGCAGCAGCTCGGTCGAAAACAAATACGCAGTTATGACGAGTATCGCTCAGACTTTATCAAAGCAAATCAGAACAAAAGTTTGGTCAAACACACACTTTGCAAATCGATGCTGTGGCAATTTCTTTGGAGAAGAGGTGGATCACTCCAGTGTCACGAAGGTGAGTGTCCTCAGCTTAAATAAAATACGCTGTGGGCGGCAAAAGAACTGCGAGTGGAGATTGGTGGATGGTCTGGGGGTGTGTTCGCATGCCTGTGAGGGTGTGTTCCCTAAAAAGGCCCAGTTTTTTTTCTCTCTTCTCTGGTTTTTGAGCCTATAACCCCTATGGCTACTGGTGCCACTTTTGAATGACGGAACAGGCTTGTTTTGAATGACCTAACATGACCTGTCTTGAAATTCACGGACTAGCGTTAGTTTTGTTTTCAACTCCGAGTAATGCAAACTCTCCACGCGTCGTTGTTAGGGTAGACACCGGGAGAAGTTGAGATGACACGTTTTATTTGGTGACAGTACAATACGAACAAGGGCGGCACGGTGGCGTAGTGGGTAGCGCTTCCGCCTCACAGCAAGAACGTCCCGGGTTCGAATCTCGTCTCGGGGTGCCTTTCTGTGTGGAGTTTGCATGTTCTCCCCGTGTCCGCGTGGGTTTTCGCCGGGCAATCCGGTTTCCTCCCACCGTCCAAAGACATGCTGCCAGGTTAATTGGCGTACTGACTAAATTTCCCCAGGCGCCCTGCGATGGACTGGCGTCCCATCCTCGGTGTTCCCCTGCCTTACGCCCTGTGCCTGCCGGGATAGGCTCCGGCTCACCGCGACCCTGTATAGGATTAAGCGGTTTCTGAAAATGGATGGATGGATGGACAATACGAACAAGTCAACTGTATTAATAAACGCCTGATGATGCTTCCAACGTGGAAGGCGAAACGTCGCGAGGAAGAGAGGGAGATCGCTCGACGCGGCTATCCCGAAAGAACAGCCCGAAAGAGCAACCATCCTCGATCGAGCCGTGAAAACCAACATCTATCAAGAAAGGCCCCGTAAAACAAAAACATGATTTTTTCATAAAGAATAGTTGTTGTTCATCCCATGTGTGTGTGTTAATATTTTTTGGAGTATTTGGCAAACTATTTTGGGGCCACTCATAGGCTCTCGGTGTTCTCTGGCAACGCTGTCGTCGGTGGGAGGCACCCGGCTGATGACTGAGCGGCATTCCTTGTTGTTTCAACAGTGATGAATAACACAACGAATCTTGTTAATGTGATGTAATAGCTGTAATGGATCTGCAGGAACAAATAATAACTGATGCAAATCCCAAGCATCACAGTTGGATTGATGTTTATGATTACAGCAGATTATTCCCAGTGAACTTACAAGGTCTGGATGCGGGTTTCCTGCGTTACAACAAATGTTCGAACTAACCAACGCAAGCAATATCTAAAATCAAAAGATAATACAACGAACTCACAGCACCGAATTGTGCAAGGATGTTATCCTGGGCATCGGCCTGCCTTGCGACCTGTGTCTGCCAGGATAGGCTCCAACCCCCAACGACCCTGTACAGGATAAAGCGGGATATGATAACGACGGGAGCCATTGTAACGGCCTGGATTGTTGCAATCTCGTGCAAAGTGTCTTTAAATGTAAAGTTAAGCGGACCTGTATCACTTAAGTAATTAAGATTTGCCAGTAATATGCCTGCAGAATGCACGCTCGCATTTAGTTCAATTCAAAATAAACATGAGCGTCCCTGTGGAGAATATGATTATCAAAATAAATACGCATCCAATATCCTCTTCATATATTCAAACCCTGGGCGGCACAGTGGCGCGGTGAGCAGCGCTGCCGCCTCACAGCAAAAGGCCGCCGGGTTCGTATCCCGGCCATGGTGCCTTTCTGTGTGGAGTTTGCACGTTCTCTCCCCGTGGCCGCGTGGGTTTTCGCCGGGCACTCCGGTTTCCTCCCACAGTCTAAAGACATGCTGCTGCATAGGTTAATTGGCCTGCGGGCTAAATTGCCCCCCGGTGCCCTGTGATGGACTGGCGTCCCATCACGGGTATAGCCCTACATTGCGCCCTGTGTCTGCCGGGATAGGCTCCGGCTCACCGCGACCCTGTACAGGATTTAGCGGTTTCTGAAAATGGATGGATGGACTCAAACACCGCTAAGGTGACGTTTTCTAGCAAACAGCAGGTGGCTTCATCACCGACCGCCTTACTGAATGATAGAACCGCACACGGCCACCTACATCAATACAAAGTGCCTACATTAAAGGCGTAATGATGCATCAATATCGATCCTCACGGCTCGCGTTACATTGAATTACTCGCACGAGATTTGATGTTGTTATTTATTTACACGAACCGTGTGAAAATAATATGCTGTTATCATCACGCCGTCGCACGAAAATACAGGGTGCCGCGTAAGTCGCCTTATCGAGAATAATTATTTGATTCTCCAAGAGTTCGAGGCGTTGAATAATAACACAGAACTGTGCCGCAACTGCAGCGCTGTGTTTTGTTCACTTGTCAAAAGATGCAACCACATGTATTGAACATGATGGAGGACACTGGACAAGTTCTGCAATAACTAATACATGTTATCGATGGAGGTTTTCACGGCTCGATTCATGATGGTTGCTCTTCAGAGCTGTTCTTTCAGGATAACCGTGTCGTGCGATCTCCATCTCTCCCTCGCGACGTTTCGCCTCGCACGCCTGATGATGCGTCCAACGTGGGAGGCGAAACGTCGCGAGGGAGAGTGGGAGATCGCTCGACATGGCTATCCCGAAATAACAGCTCTGAAGAGCAACCATAATAAATGTTATTCCTCACACAGTGATTTCATTATTTTCGGTAAAGTGACTTGTGCCGCACACTGTAAGCGCTACGCAAGAGGGAAAACAAAAGAGTGGAAACAATATAAATGCGATTCAAAAAGATGAGTCAACAGTGATTGATTGGACAGCCGTATCGTGGCCCTGAATCACGAGAGTGTATTGAATTGTTGATGTGAGTGGTGAATTATGGCACCGCTAGTCTTCTTGCTCAGCACACATTCACTCCAATCACTCGCACTGCTCATTCATTCATTTGTTATCGGTTCCAACTTAATCCCTACATAGGGTCGCAGCAAAGCCAGAGCCTATCCCGGCCAGACACAGGGTGCACGGCAGGGCTATACTCAAGATAGGAAGCCAGTCCAATGCAGCTAAGCACCGGGGGGTTTAATCAGATAAATTAATCTATGCAAGCAGCATGTCTTTGGACTGTGGGGAAAAACCGGAGTGCGCGGCGAAAACCCACGCGGACACGGGGAGAGAACGTGCAAAGTCCACACGACCCTCCGAGCCGGGATTCGAACCGGGGTATTGCTTCCTGTGAGGCGGGAGCGATACTCACCGCGCCACCGTGCCGCCCCGTGCTCAGGAACCGTGGTTTTAAATAAAAATAAAAAGCATTAGCTACTCGACTATATTCTTGGCCCTCCGCCCGTGGCGAAAAGTCCACTGCACTACGACATCGGCCAGTTTACTCACGAAAATAATACTCCTCTTCATTGTGGTTCATATGAAGTTCGTTATTATATAATTAATGAATCCTGGCAACTCGGAGCTTTAATGAAGATTTCTGAAATCCTTGCAAATCCATGCCCGGAAGTCATTTTACTTTGAATGCATTCATGAGCACAGATTTTAATGATACATGACTTACTCAGAGGCGACACGGTGGCGCGGTGAGTAGTGTTGTCGCCTCACAGCAAGAAGTTTTCTGGTTCGAATCCCGGCTCGGGTGCTTTTCTGTGTGGAGTTTGCATGTTCTCCCCGTCTCTGCGTGGGTTTTCGCCGGGCACTCCGGTTTACTCCCACAGTCCAAAGCCATGCTGCTGCATAGGTTCCATTGGCCTGCTGACCCAATTGCCTCCGGTGCCCTGTGATGGACTGGCGTGCCATCCTGAGTATAGCCTTGCCCTGCGCCCTGTGTCTGCCGGGATAGGCTCCAGCTCACCGCAACCCTATACGCTGTGTCTGACAACGAATGAATGAATTACTTCCTCACCTGCTCCCCCTAGCCCCCCAGACGCTCAATATTTCGAAGCAATATTAATTCTCCTCGTGTCACGTCGGTAAGCAAACGGGGCATTGCGAGCGGCAGCCAAAACGAGGCCTTGTTCATTTCGATTAGTGTGCGGTTATTAATAACACCTGGTGGTCTCTTAAATCATTCACGGGCCTTTTTTTTGCAAAGTCGAGTCGTGTTCGTAATGATTTTCCACCCGCCGTGATTTATACGTTGTATATTCACGCCTAACGAGAGCCACAAAAGGCAGCACGATGCCAAGAGCCGGGAGCAATAACGGAGATGAGGAGGTGACCACAGGTGTCACGTCGCGGGTCGAGGGTCACCGTCTCCCGTCAAACTATCAACGCGTGCGTGCTGCCATAGGCAGTGATGATTTTTATGAACAGGTTCATGGGTTTCCACCTAGGTCGATGCAGCCTCAAATGGGTACCTGGCGCGGTGGGTGAACATCGCCACTAGCGAGACGAAGGCGGCCGGGCGTGGTGCTGGCAACCAACCTTCTCGTGTGCTGTGCCGGCCTTCTTGCTATGAGGGGTTCTCAAGATTATGCACCTTAAGGCCCTCTTGGCCCACTTGAGTCTGGTCTCCGCGGGCCACGAGGTGGCGCTTGCGGCCAACTTATGGGTCGCGACCCCACCGGTTGACAATGGTGATACGATAGCATCCAAATTATCCAAAGATTATCGTTGGTCATGGAGCAGCCCTGAAATATCTTGGTCATGCCTCTGCTGGTGGAAGTGCCTCGACGTGAATGATAGTCCCTATTTGAGGGTATTTGGTCTACTCTTTCATTATCGCCAGACGTCTTGGAAGAGGAGGTAGTACAGGCACATTGAAGACAACACATTCGCCTTTAAAGTGAAAGAATAACAGGCGATGTTTTGGCCAATGGCCCGTTTGCATGGCACGTATTGCACATAAATATTTGCAGAAAGAGGACCATTGCCCAGAACGTCACCTCATGTATCTTCGCTTCCATGGCCACAGTGTTATTGATGAATGTGTTGAGTTTGTTGTTAATTGTGCTTGTGCACCACTGCCAACGCGGTGGCAGCAGCATCGCCGGATATGCAAATGCATCATTTGAGACATTTCTTAAAATTAGCATCCTCGGATTTGCTGACACTGTGTATATTTGCATTGATTTTTTTAAAATGCATTTTCCACCTTGTGGAGAACATTGTAGTTAAAACACGCAAGGCAAAAGCGGTCACGCTCCGAGGGTCTCCGCGGCCCTTGTGCAGCGCTTTGTGACCCTCGGGTGAAAGGCGCTCTATAAAATGCTATTATTATTATTATAAATCAAGCTTTGAAAGTACTTTTTCTCATGCAATTAACAAATAATGTGTTGATGTAGGTGTGCACGGCTCGCTGTATGCGAACTCCTCTAAAGGGCTGCTCTTTCCGGATGCCTCCAACGTGGGAGGTGAAACGTCGCGAAGTAGAGAGGTGGAAAGCTTGCTACGCATATCCTAAAAGGGCAGCTCTTAAAAACTATTTTAAAACAATACTACACTTGCAAAAACCACCCCACTGCTTGTAAAAATAAAACATAAAACCCATTTTGCTCTTTTGCAAGCAGATGCCAATACGGCTATCTTCGCTGGACATTGCATAAACTGTGTCAGCAAGTAAATAGTGACTCGTTCTTGTTATGGCCGGTTTGAACGGCCCGTGTTCAGGTTGACCCAGTTGGCTGGTTGCTCCCATGATGGAGCAGAATGCTATGGCCAGATGCTGATCTTCTTTAGTCGGAGGGTCTTTGGATCGTTATTTGTCTGAAAACTTCCCCCCAGACCATATCACCAAGTGAGACCCTCGCAGGAGTGCTAGACTGCACATGACATAGTTCTGGGGTTCATTGGAACGTGCAAACTCCTCCACCACGTTTAAAAGCACCCTCTAAAGGGGCTTTTTATAGGTCACTTTAGTGGACGCCCTTCCGCAATCAGTGGTTTGACTGAGCAGATGCAGGGCGGCTCCTTTACCTCTTCATTAGTTCATGTTCCTAGTCATTAAAAAAAAACTAGAAAAACCTTAAACACTAGCAGTGTACGCAGGTGAATGCTATACCACAGAAATACCACTCGGTGTCAGGGTGGCCTTAGCCAACACAAAACGGCCGAGGCGATCCGGCGAGATGTTCTAAACACTGACACTACAATAAAGTCTCACTACCATGTGGCCAGTAGGCACAGGCAAGCCAATGGGCAAACGTGACGGACGTAATCGCGGAAATTGTGATGATGGTGATTAGGTGCAGAGTAGCGCACACCTGTTATTTCATCCGTCCATTTTCAAGATGCCGCTTCTGCTGGAGAGGGCGGCGGCAGCATGCTGAGTCGGGCGGAGCAGACCTCTCGCTCCGTAAGAGACAGACTCCCGCTCCTCCTGGGAGATTCCCAGGCGTTCCCAGTGTAGAGAGAAATAGTGCCGCCGGTATGTCCAGGGCAGTGGCGTGCAGCGGTTTGGTGATGCTCGGGGCCAACTGCGACTCCTTGATTGTATGCCCCCCAAGACTCAAGTATAGGGCCTCTAGCACTGAGAAATGTGAGAAAGGAAGACAACTTTGGGAACTATCATTCATTCATAAAATTAGTTGGAAGGCAGTACTATAACGCGTCGACGGTCGTCGACAGGGCACAGTGGACGATGGAAAATAATGTCGAGCGGCGTCGACAGGGCACTGAAAGAGTTCATCAGCTTTACGCACAGTATTTACTTGTAACAGGTTCTCTACTCTGGTCTCGCTTATTAAAACACGGATCCACGTTCACACCAGCTTGTGGGACTGTTTAATTTCACTCTTTGATTGGATGCCCCCCCCCTGAAATGGATGCCCGGGTCCGTCGTCCCCTCTGCCCCCCTGTCTGCTCGCCACTGGTCCAGGGCCGGCCTCAAGGCCTCCGCCCAGTGGGGTGAGCCAGCAAGGGGATCCCGCTAGAGTCCCGCATGAAACCTACCTGGGGGCGTCCTTCCCAGGTGGCGGAACCACGTCAACAGGCTCCCCTCGACCTGGAGGAGTAGCGGCTCGACTCCGCGTCTCGCCCGGATTGCCGAGATCCCGTAAAGAGCTTGCAAGCTCGCTGGGTATTTTTCTGCTGTAATAACAAACATCTATTTATCTATCTCGCTCCTCATCTCGATCGACACACATGGTCTCCTGGAAGAATCTTGTCGAATAATTATTCCGTCCGTTTCTAGGAAAGATCTTTCTTCTCGCTCTCACTCTCTCGCTCTCTCAGTGCCGCAGAGAGAGTCCGGCGACCCTGGCATAGAAACCTAATCTCGGCCAAGTTTCTCTTTTCGACCATTAATCAGCTCCTTCGCCCTGCCAGTCACTCAACCTCGTCTCCCGTTACTATCCCCAGTACTGATGTCGCTCCACTGGTTACCCGTTAAATACAGGATTGAATTCAAGATCTTCCTGCTCACTTACAAGGCTCTCACTGACGCAGCTCCGACATACATCTGTGACCTTCTTCAGGCACCCTCCTCAACACGACAACTACGATCCTCCAAT
>JAZEWU010000021.1:2425529-2443193 GCA_036362915.1 Geotria australis
CCCGCCTTGCGCCCTGTGTCTGCCGGGATAGGCTCCGGCTCACCGCGACCCTGTACAGGATTAAGCGGTTTCTGAAAATGGATGAATGGTCCCTCCTTGCCGAGCAGGGCCGCGGCGTCTCGTGTCGAGGCGTCTCTGTGAAATGATCGACTGCTTTTGTGCCGCGTGATTTTGAGGTTAAAGCGGCAAAGGTGCAGCCCTGAAATTGCTTGCTCCTGCTCCTGCTGGCTCTAGAGACCCCCACCCTCCCCTCCCCCGCTCCACCACCCACCTCTTTCTCCTCAAGGATATTTGGCTTACTCGTCCACGCTGGCCAGGCGGCGTCTACATTATCATCCGGCGTTATCAATCAGGCGTGATGCGTGATGCTTCCAACGTGGGGAGGCGAAACGTCGCGAGGGAGAGAGGGAGATCGCTCGACACGGCGGCCCCGAAATAACAGCTCTGAAGAGCAACCGTCACGAATCAAGCCGTGATAAACGACGTCGGTACAAGCAGAAACGTGGACAGAGACAAATGAAGAGGCACGGGGAGAGGCGGATGCTTGGAATGAGGCTCAGGGACAGGAAGAGAAATACAAGTGCCAGAGGAGGAGCGCGACTAAATACAGATATTGACTTGTGAAGGGACGTCAGTGGGACGGGGCACGTTGACGGAGGGTGGCAGCCCGGAGGAGTTACAACAGAGTCGCGCGTTCGAGAGGACGTTCATCACGGAGATGGACCGATGGAATCGGCTCACCCGCCAGCACCCAGATAAAGTGCTGCATTGCAACACCACCAGCGATTGCAATTGTTTGGGAAGGCCTTCATCCAGCAGTGGCGAGATCATGGCTGATGGCGAAGCTGATTTGGGTATGACTTGTATGTGCGTGCTGTAATTACGCGGTAACAATTCACCGCGCACCCCCTTCCTCCAATAAACTATGAATATTCACGATAATGGACCAATCCGATGCAGAAACCCATTGTTATTATTTTTGTTTACATTGTAGTGACTGTATTGGTTTACAAATGTCACATGAGTCCACCACGTAAAACACAGACGCGTACAGGAGGACTTCGCTGAATGCGGGGGTGGGTTCCTGAGAAACCGGTTTGGCAAACCAAATCCGTGAACCGGTTCGGCGACAAATCCGTGAGCCGATTAGGGCAGTGGTTCCCAAACGTTCTCGGCTCACGGCGCCCTTAGCGTATCCCCTGTGAGTTAACTGCTGCGCCCCGGAGCACCACGGAGCACACTTTGAAAAACCACTGCATTTTGGGACACACAGACGCGGTCGGTGAGATGTTCCTGTAAGTAAAAATATATATATCTATTTTTAAACTCGCGATTCGATGGAGCAGTGGTAACATCTGCGCCTCAAAGCAAGAAGGCCCCGGGTTGGAATCTCGGCTCGGGCGCCTTTCTGTGTGGAGTTTGTGTGTTCTCTTCCTGTTCCTCCGGGTTCTCCGGTTTCCTCCCACAACTTAAAAAAACACTCGTTAATTATTGGCCCATAACATCATAATATATAGGAAGCAGTGTGTGGCAATATGGCGCCGGCAAACCGGCCTAGCTGCCTCCTCAGCCTCTCTGCGCCTACCTCGCGCCTCTGAGTCGTTCTCTCGTCGAATGAGTACCTTCGACAGTGAATGAATATGTGCGCGTTATAAAATGTAAAATCATTATTATCTTGAGCTTACAGATGTGTCGATGCTCATCGTTACGCCCCATCTGTACATAATGCAGCAAGTGACAACGCTGCAGAGGATCTCGCCAATGAGCCATAGGCTGCTCTCTCGGCTCAGAGGTGATCGTATCATCGCCATCTGGCGGGGCTTGTGAAAAACACAGCACCTCGATGAGACGAGAGCATCGCTCGGGTTGGGGAACGTTGCTCTGTGCCTTTCCGACTCGGTCAGCACAGATCTGGCCGACTTGGCCGGAGACCGCTCTGAAGGCCAATAGTTATAACAGAGTAATCATTAGTTTGGAAAGATATTCTCTGCAAACTGGCACGTGTTGCTGGAGATGTGTTTGCCAAGTGTGACCCCGCAATGATTGACCCCGTGTTATTTGATCTCCTGCTCGCTCGTGGCTTCCCACTTGGATCTTTAGATAGACTCTTGGAAATAGTGAAGCTCTTACAGAATGTGCATTGATTGGGTCCAATGTCACATTTTGTGTCAAAAGACGTGATGTATTGATGTAGGTTTTTACAGCTCGTTTCATGATGGTTGCTCTTCAGAGCTGTTCTTTCGGGATAGCCCTGGGAGGCGAAACGTGGCCTGGGAGAGATGGGGATCGCTCGACACGGCTATCCCGAAAGAATAGCTCTGAAAAGCAACCATCATGAATCGAGCTGTAAAAACTTACATCAATACATCATGTATTTTGTCACAAAATGTGACATTCGACCCAATTAGTGCACAATCTGTCAAAATATGTGATGGCTTAACAATGATGTAAAAAACAATTAAATCTGCAGGAAATGGCACCAATTTTACACGGATACTTTTTATTCGGCAGAATTGCATGGCAACTCAAATAATTCCATGTGCATTTTCTCTTACGCTTTCCGAGAACCCTCCATATATCAATTTGGAGTAAATACAAAAGAGCCACGCGATACATAAATGTGTATTTTTTTATGCTGATCGTTTTAACATTTCAATAGTAGCCTTGCACAATACTCAGCATATTATGTATTACATTTCATTTCATGACAAGCAACTCGATGCGGTGCAATACATATTACAGCTCTCATTTACATGGGTATAAAGGAGATTGTATAATTCATGTTGTGCGCACGGAATTGTTGAAGCTGTTAAACAAGACTATTCAATGTGTGCATAAGGGTTCTTAAATTGAAAGCATTTATTTTTCTTTTAATGGAATGGGACTTACCAACACTTAAGCGCATTCGGCACGGGATGAGTTTTGTAGCGGGGTTTTTGTGTACGTCTAACACTGGCGCACGAGCACAGATAACAAAACGCAACACGCTTGCCAATAGAACTACCTTATAATCAGAATATATATAGAATAGAGGACAATTCGGGCCCTTTCTTCATGGCCGAGGTCCTTCACAGCAGATTTCCGTTGTGAAAAGGTGCCACGGCTCTATTTGTCTTGAAGAGCTATTACCCTGAAGCATGTCCTATTATAACCCATATCTCTTTTCTCTTTGAGAACACTATTATTGAGAGATAACATGCGTCGGGGTCTATTTTGTTCACGACTCTTCCGATCGGAGTGCCAAACCTAATGGACACATTCCTCGCGAGCCTATCACGCAGGGTGGCGCAGTGGTTACATCCGCGCCTCACAGAAAGAATGGTCTTGCCCGAGGCGGTTCGATTCCTGCCTTGGGCGCCTTTCTTTGTGGCGTTTGTGTGTTCTCCCCCTGTTCTGCGTGGGTTTCCTCCGGGTTTTCCGGTTTCCTCCCATAACTTAAAACAAACACTCATTAATTAGTTGGCCGATAACATCATAATATATCGGAAGCAGTGTGTGACAATATGGCGCCGGCAAACCGCCTGGCTGCCTCCTCCGCCTCTCTGCGCCTTCCTCGCGCCTCTGAGTCGTTCTCTCGTCGAATGAGTACCACCGACATTGAATTAATATGTGCGCGTTATAAATGCAAAACGTGTTAATTCTATTTGTATCCATTGTCGTGTACACCGTGGCTTTGTCGTTGGCGCTGTCCAACAGGTGAGGGTGCTGATCGCCGCTGCCGAGGAGGGCTGGGTGGGTGGCTGGCTGGCTGCACGCGACGCCGGGCTCTGGGGGTCAACGAGCGGGCGCACAGCGGCGACAACAAGCGGAGAAGGCGCTCGTGGAGAAGGGAGGAGGAGATGAAAGGGAGGTGAGAGGGAGGTGAAGGACGGGAGAGGAAGGAGGGGGGGTAGAGAGAGAGAGAGAGCAGGACGGCAGGAGGAGGAGACCGATAGAGAGAGGAGGAGGTTCGACGGAGGAGGCGGATGACGGGAGAGGGGAGGGACGCCGTGGTAGTGGGGGTGCTGCTGCTGGCCGTGGTGGTTGGTGGTGTTCCCATCTCCACATAATTACAATGCAGCAACCGCGGCCTCGCGCCGCGTCCTGTAATTACTCCATTATGGGATGATTGATGGGGCCACGCGGCCACGTGTCAGGACCGTTCACACCCCGGCCGGGAGTGGGGCCCCCCTGGACGGCTCCGCGCTCCCGCTTGAACCGCGCCTGCAGAGATGCCGAAGAAAGTTTCGGCTGCCAGAAAGTTGGAGCGGTTTGTTTTTATTTGGTTGGTTGCCCAAAGGGGTTTTTTTTATTTTGTCCCCCGTACTCTAATGAGCTTTCTTCTTTCTCCTCTCGCACACCCTTCGTGAGAAATGCCGTTGCTTGTTGGGGCTCTTTAAGTGAACGGTGTCTCTAAAGGTGTCATGACGAATTAACCACGCGTTACCATTAAGGCACGCGATTAATCCAAGCCTCTTTCGGGATAGACTTGTCGAGCGTTGCCTCTCTATCTGTCGCGACGTTTTGCCTCCCACGTTGGAGGCATCTTCTGAACGCCCGACGCTTCCTGCAACGTGGCAGGCGAAACGTGGCATGGGAGAAAGAGGGAACGCTCGACAGGGCTGCCTCAAAATAACCGCTTTGGAAAGCAATTCTCATACATCGAGCCGTGACAACCTACATCAGTAGACAGCCTTCATTATCATGGAAATGGCTTTTTGCGGTGGTGACTCCACCCTCTGTCAAACAAGCATAATGCCTTCAGTCATTCTGACTTGGACAGATGCTTCCCTGGCCTTGAGGCCGCACGAACACGCGGCTCGTGAAAACCCGTGACAGCCCTCCGAGTGAAAGTCACACGCGGCGCTTGATGGTGCATAGCAGAGCTTCAACAAAAACGACGATCCATTAAAACTCGTAGCACTGCCCCCCCCTCAACCCTCCCACAACGTTAACACTATTTCAGGTTTTAATTCCCAATTTTGCACCAGTGCCTTCAAATCTCTAAATCACCCTTTTCCATAGTCTAGTTCTTTTTATGAGTTAGGTCACTTGAAAAGAGCATGTGTCGTAAACCCGTCGGTATGTTGGAGAGCGAGCGAGCCCACAAAACTTACAGACGGTACGACGTTTCACTGATAGTTGCAATAATAATAATAATAGCATTTATAGAGCGCCTTTCACCCGAGGGTCACAAAGCGCCGCACAAGGCTGCACAGAGAACGACATGTCAACAACGACAGAGAACGGAAAATCAGCAACAATTTTTTTTTTTCATCAGGAACCCTTCCCCCTTTATCATGACATCAGAGGAACGTGTTACACGCTTCGAACAAGATCGCCCGTAGGACGGGTACTCTGCTAGCGTGCAGAGCAGTAACGCGAAACAGGGGGTGGGTTTCAAGGTGTCCTCGCTGTCACCGCTGTCGCTTGTTGTGCACAAACCTGTAAAGGTGTTGTGTGTGTGTTATTTTTTTTCCTCTCGTCTTCTTCCTCTTAAAATGATTGAATGAAGTTATCGGGAAAGGTTCAGGGTGGCGCCGCGCCTCGCTCAGCGTGTAATTGCTTTTATCTCGCGACCGCGTGCAGCGCGTCGTGTCTCCCGCAACTTCTGCCACTTCTCTTGCCCGCGATGGGACGGCGCGCCCGGGCAAAGGCGCAGCCCCCGCAGTCGCTCGCTCGTCGCACTGCTGACAGAAGGGCCGTCCGACTCGAGTAGTGGTTCTTAACCTTCAGCGCAGCGCTGTGGCGTAGCGGTGAGTGGCGCTCCCGCCTCGCGGCCAGAAGGTCCCTGGGTTTGATTCCAGAATCGGGTGCTGCCTTTCTGTGTGTGGAGTTTGCATGTTCTCCCCGTGTCCGCGTGGGTTTTCGCCGGCTATTCCCGGTTTCCTCCCACAGAGCAAAATACATGCTGATTAGATTGCCCCCGGTATCCATCCTGTGATGTTGTAACTTACTCCTCCCAGCTGAACAACTGTTCAAAAAGAGCCACATAGAGCTCAACGGTTCATTGCAGCTTAAATACTACCCTGCGGGCTGCACCCCGTTGGTTCTCAAAATATGTTCTCGCACCCTTTATTAATAAATACATATACAGTGTATAATGCAATACATATATAATGCAATGAAGACAAACATCTGGCACGCGTTGCACCTCCAGCGAGGCCATCTCGCACCGCAGAGTGCGCGTGCTGCAGTCCAGGTTCAGAACCACTGCTCTGGAGGAAGCTCCTCTTTATCCGCTTCTCGACCAGCAGCGGAGTTTATGTGTGTGCCGTAAGTTGTAATATTATTATTTTAACTGGCCTATACAATGGCCTGCGGCCGCCTAGGGCCACGTTAGTGTCTCACAAGCACCACTCGGAGGATAGTCTTTGTCAACGCCTGATGAGGCTTCCAGCGTGGGAGGCGAAACGTCGCGAGGGAGAGAGGGAGATCGCTCGACACGGCTATCCCGAAAGAACAGCTCTGAAGAGCAACCGTCATGAATCGTGCAGTGAAAGCCTACATCAGTACAGGCTTTACGTAGCTCTGTGTGTCTCTATATAATAATAATCTACTTTTGTAACGCGCGCATTTTCTCCGGGCGCGTTGCACCCGTTGATTCAGAGGCGCGGAGCCCTGCTCAGTCGGTTTGTTGTGAGTTGGTGAAGAGGTGACTTTTTAAGATTTTTTTTTGAAGGGTGTGGGGTACTGTGTTTGACGCAATAGGTGTGGCAGGCTGTTCCAGGTTGTGGGTGCCGCGACCGAGAAACACACGGGTCCACACTCACACCAGCTTGTGGGACTGTTTAATTTCATTATTTGATTGGATGCCCCCCTGAAATGGATGCCAGGGGCCGTCGTCTCCTCTGACACCCTCTCTCCACGCCACTGGTCCTGCATATACAGCACACTGACCACTCTTAAAAGTCAATAGGACGCGTCGCTCACCTACGCGCAATCTCTGATCTATGTGTTGCTATTCCTGTCTGTGGGCCCAACGCCGAGGGTGCATATCCCCCCCACCACGTGTCCGCGCGCTATTCTCGCCAGCTATCTTATGTCCTGTTGTCAATGTCTGTGTTACGAATCTTTGTCAGTCGGGCATGTTCAGCCACGTTGAGATGTTTTCCGAGAGCGTTCGATGCTGCTCTCATTCACCTCTTTTTATCATTTTTGATCTAGGTCCACCCTCAATAATCGCCTCGGGTATACACACACACACTCATACATTGTCCAGTTGCGTCCCTCCAACCATTGGATTATTTTCGTTGGAGAACGTTCAATGTCACCTCGTTTTTTTTTATTCGTAATTATCTTTGGCTCCACTGTGCAGCCTTCTTTGTTAAATGCCGCGATCACAACGTTAATTTTCATCAGTTGTTATAATGACTAGCTCATCGCTGAAAGATGGGTAATATTTTTTTTGCCGTTGATGTTTTTTTTCTCTCCCATGCAATCCAATTTTCTAAAAATATCTTTCCGGTCATAGCGTAACTCCTTTCCCGGATCCTCTCTCGATGTCTTTCGCATTTCTTGTTCACATAGCCTCTGTTTAGCTTGGTATATATCAACATGTAAACATGTAACAAAATATAAAACATTACACATCATTGAAAGCAATAACATAAAACAACTTGACAAGGAAAGTTCGACGAGAATTTAAAGCAATAATTCTCTTTGTAACGACTACAAGCGCTTGAACTGAATGATGCCTGCAGTGGCGTAATTTTGTGACAATTAAATTGCTGCTGACAGAAAGTAAAAATGTCCTTGACATGATCCTGTATTGCACTGAAGTAACGTTGGAAGCAACGTGGGAGGCGAAACGTCGCAAGGGAGAGAAGGGAGATCGCTCGACAAGGCTATCCCGAAATAACAGCTCTGAAGAGCAACCATTATAATAACAATTATCTAATTATTGTAACGCGCGCATATTATCCGGGCGCGTTGCACCCGTTGATTCGGAGGCGCGGAGCCCTGCTCAGTCGGAGCCTGTATTGTTTACACACTTGATTCCGTCACTCGCTGCTCACAAATCAACACCGGGCGACTCTCGGCTTCTCGTTCAACAAACATTTCAGCAATGATTTGGTGCGAGCTGGCACGGAGGAGGGTTTGTAATTACCGCCTCCCTCCATCAACAACCACTCGCCCACCGTTAACTCTCTCAATTCCCGCGCATTGCCGCTCCGAGGTTCAATTGGCACTAGATTTTCATTTTGCTGTGACGGCCGCATCAATCAATTGCTTGCGGTGACTGCATCTGCCTGCCATAATGGTTGCAAAGAGATGGGTATCGATCGGAGAACGCCTCGTTTGAGGGGGGGACAATGCCGCTCGCGGTTAACGCAAACAAATAATAACGAGCAGTTCTGCCGCAGTGCGATGCGCCTCTGACACACGTTGAAATACGTCTGTGGGTAAAGCGGCAAGAACCCACGAAACATCGCGAGGGAGAGAGGGAGAGCGCTCGACACGGCTGTCCCAAAAGAACAGCTCTGAAGAGCAACCAGCCTAAATCGAGCCGTGAAAACCTATATCAGTGCAGAGATTAAGGTTACAATTTATAACGCGTGGCACAGTATTTGTTCAATGTCGAAGGTATTCGAAGAGAGGCGGGGAGAGGAAAGGCAGCCAGGTGGTTAGCTGGCGCCAACCCGCCAGACATTGCGTCCTATCTATTATCATGTTATCAGCCAATTGATGAGTGCTTTTTAGTTATGGGAGGAAACTGGAAAACCCGGAGGAAACCCATGCAGTACCGGAGATAACACACAAACTCAACAACGAACACACAAACTCCACACAGAAAGGCGCCCGAGGAAGGAATCGAGCCGCCCCTGGCAGGACCTTCTTTCATAATGTTACCACTGTGCCACCCTGCCGCCCAAACACATCCATATAGATTCCTAGAACGTATCTCTGAACGAAAAAAAATACACAACACAGGCTGACCAAGGCCTTGCAATGAGACCTATTATATATATAATTGTTTTACCTTTTATGATTTGATAGATGTGTTCAGGTTTTCATTCCCTAAATGCTCACTGTGATTAATAATAAAAGAGCAAGGTGGGTTTTGGCCGTCAATTCGATAAGTGACTGTGGCTAAAAATAATAATAATACGCGTCACAGCGTGTCCTTAATTGGGTGTCTGTTTCATACATCGCTGGATAATCTGTTGAACTCATCGGTCGCCTTGAAGTTGCTCGTGTAATTTACTGCCTCTGAAAAATATCTTCCACAAGTCTCTTGAGGGTGGTCGCCACTCACCAGTGGCTCGCGGGGATTTTTGGTGATCAATCAACGTCAGCGTTGCGAAGATGTGTTGCGAAGATGTGTTGCGAAGATGTGTTGACCACAACACGGGGGCCTTGGTCATCAGTGCCTGCTCGAATAGATGCCATATTGATTTATATTCACTCTGCTGCAACGTGTTACGTGTAATGTTACTTTCATTTCTACCAAGAGTTTGCTGGGGTTTTTTTTCTTTCAAGCTGCAATTATGTATATTTTTTATCAAGCTGTCACAACCAAGGTCAAGAGGTCATCTGGGCCAATGCCGTTTGGATGCCACCATAACCCCATCATTGCTTCCGTCCTTCTGCTCGAACCTGCAGCTAATGCAACTGGTTGCCAGAGCTGTGGTGGCACAGGCTGCGCTGTGGATACCGTGCAGGAAAAACCCCGACTACACCGGAATTATCGCTAATGCAGGGTTGCCACCTGTCCTGTTTTTTCTCAGGCTCGTCCTCTTTGTTGAAGCAGCTGTTGAGAGGAATCTGTATGGTTTTCTTGGACCAAGTCATTATTCAAAGTCTGGGGTTTTGCCAGTTTTGCGTACAGTAATCTCTTATTTTGTTTACCCCACGGTGTGTCCCGTTTTTTGTGCCTCCGAGGTGGCAACCCCAGGTTAGGAGGGTTCCAAGACTAGCGATCTTGATGGGGATCATTGTACCGAAAATAATAATAATAATAATCCACTTTTGTAACGCGCGCATTTTCTCCGGGCGCGTTGCACCCGTTGATTCGGAGGCGCGGAGCCCTGCTCAGTCGGTTGATGGTGTCGAAGGTGGAGGAAAGGTCGAGGGAGATGAGTGCTGCCGTGGAGCCGGAGTCTATCAGGGTGAGGAGGTCATCTAGAATTTTGATGAGTGCGGTTTCGGTTGAGTGTGCTATGCGGTATGCCGATTGAAATGTGTTGAAATTGGGCGAGGATGTGATGTGGTTTTGTATGCGCTTTAGGATGAGGCGCTCGATGTTTTTTTAGAAAGTGGAAAGGTTGGTGATTGGGCGGTAGTTTGTGGGGTCCTCGTGGTCCAGTGTTGGAAACGTTAGGACCCACTGAGTTAAGCCACAATGATGAGCAGGGCATTTTATTTCAATACAATTGTCTGAGTTATTTGCGTCCAGGTTGCCTCTCCTCTGCTACACGATATCCCAACTAATATGCAATTTAATACAAATATGCACTTTTCAAATGTAACTGCAAATCAAATCTTCAACTTGTGACTTGCAATATATTTAAATTTAAAAAATACACGCGAAAACCAATATTAAGGAAAAATTGTATTGAATCACTTTGTAATGCATTCTTTCAGTACAAGGAAACCTATTATGAAGTCTGCACAGCTCGCGTTTAATTACTGCCCTTTTAATGAACCTCATAATTTTCCAGAACCCCTTTTTCATTTTCATGTCGGGTCCCATTAGCCAGCGCCAGGGACATCACGTGAACTTGGTTAATTTTGGGCCACCAGCCACACGGTCGGTAGCGGCCATGCGGCAACACAATTAAATCAAGGCTCCTTCAGATAAATGAGGCAGAGCCAGAATCAATTTCTTCAAAGACCGACCCACTGGAAAGTCAGCAAACTGAACATTAGCTGCCACGCTTATGGAAAAATGAAGGGCAACTTCCACGGACGGATCTCCTCATACCCGGGGTCACAAGGAGTGCAGTGGTAACATCCGCGCCTCCTCACAGAAAGTCCTGCCCAAGGCAGTTCGATTCCCGCCTCGGGTGCCTTTCTGTGCAGTGTGTGTCTTTCCCCCCTGTTCTGCGTGGGTTTCATCTTGCTTATCGTTTTCCTCCAACATATTAAACAACACTAATTCGTTAATGGCCGGTAACATCATGATATATAGGATGCAGTGTCAGTCAAATGTTGGTGCCTGCTGGCTGTGTGGCTGCCTTCCCCCCGCCTCTCTGCGGTTTCCTCGCGGCTTCGTCCGTGACCAGGCGTGGAATTTGCACGAGTTACAAACGGTATATCTCTTATTACGCATTCTATTTCTTGCATTAAACAATTTAAGGTAGAATTCTCCTCCGTTTCCGGTCTGTATCGGTGTGAACTAAGGGAACTTTTCGATGGAGGTGTTTTATAAAACTGGCAACTGGTCTTTCTTTAATAATCTTGCTTTTGGGTTGTACTGCATATAATTCTAATGTCCGACGTTTTGCTCTTCAAGGACTGAACATTCCCACAGAGTGGTATCGATAACATAGCTGAAAACCCTTTCTACTGATATAGATTTTCACAACTCGATGGCTAATTCATTAGACTCGTAATGCCTACAACGTTGGATTTGAGCCGTCGAGCAGGAAAGACACGGCTATCCCGAAAGAGCAGCTCATTCAGAGCAAGTCTGGATGAAGGCCTCTCCACACCACGGCATTCGATGGGACTGTTTAACCATACTTCACCACTTGTATCACTGCCGGTAGGTGACGGCGGAAGCTCAGGACTAGCTTTGACGTCACTCGCCACTGCTGTTAGCCGAGGCGAGGAATCGAAGCTCAAGTGACTGGATTCACAGCGCAGCGTGTGAACCACTGCGGGCCATCTTTCAGCCCCCCCTCTGTGACATTACTCCGCTCGTTGAACCTTCTGCACAAGTTGTACATCACAAGTTTATACAATGTTACATAACCACCCCAGATATAAAATTGGCTTTTCAAACTGTTGTGTGGTAGAGGAGTGAGACAAAAAGTGTAACTCTTTTACGGGACAGCGATAGAGATATAAAGCTGTTGTCTTTTTTTATGGAGCGTGTGCACCAAATAAATATTTTTGTTATTAAGTGCAATATTTATTTTTCACTTAAAGACGAAACATCACCTCCACTGGCACACAAACAAATTATTAAGCTGTTCTGTTTCCTCAGGAGTGCTTACAACTAAAAGCAATCACCGCGTGCATTTCAGAAAAACGTAGAAAAATGAATCTAATTTACAAGCATGTGTTTTCCAAAGCAGCCACTGCACATAGCTTCAATCCTGACCTGGAGGGTTAACGTACACACCTCTCTCCTGAGTTGCACAGAAAAAAAAAATGTATTTTAATGATTTTTCGAGCTTTCTTTGTAGGATGGTGGTGGGAGGGGGGAGAGTGTTCAACTCTCTAAAGCAATCTATCCATTCCCCGCACTCCAAATACCTTGTGGCCGGTCCTCTTGGCAATAGGAAGAACATTTTAACCCTAGCGCTGCAGGTTTCTAACTTTGCTATTTATTTCACAATGGGACACATAGAGTAATTTTCCCCTCCCTCCCTCCTAGCTCCCTCCCGCTCTCTCCACAAAGCTCCCCAGCCTCACCTCCACATAGCCGCTGTCACAGGTTCATCATCAATAGCCGACTTCTCCTGCCTAATGGAGAAATATAATATCTGTGCCGCTATTCCAAAATGATTTGTTTCTGAGTCGGTTTTGCTCGCAGACTGCCCTTTTATTGCGTGTTAAAAGTTGCTCGAATACAGATACTTTCGGCAAGTCAGCGCATTAAAATGTCAGTCCGGTTTAAGATTAAAACCAAAATAAACAAGAACCACTCCAACACGTTGAGTTTATTATATTTTATTGCAGAGAACGATACATTTCAGGACTAATGTGGCCACTTGGCCACCCGTGAGTGTTAATGATATCTTCAGCACAAACAATGCGATTGTATCTCAGAGCGGTTGGTCTTCAGATGTAATGTTATCTAAAGCCGCTTAACACTACGCAGCACAATCCCCTAGTGAAATTCTCAGGCCAAACTTAATTTCCCATTTATTCACTGTCTGTCACAGAATATCTGTACATTTTCTCTGAACTAGTCATTCAAAGTCCGCGGTTTTGCCAATTGCACAAAGTCATCTCTCTTATTATATTTTGTTGGATTTCGGAACGGAGGCCTTGATTAAGAGGGACTGCCGGGGACATTCGTATTGTGTCGTCTCGAAGGACAGTCGGAGGTTTGCCCTCGTAGGAAAGCCCACCGTGGTTGTAACTGTGGTTGTGGTGCCTGTGATAGTATAGTCTTAGTGCCCTGTGATACTCATCCTGGGTATACCCAGTGCCTTGCGCCCTTTGTCTCCGGGATAGGCTCCGGCTCACCGCGACCCTGTACAGGATTAAGCGGTTTCGGAAAATTGTATGGTATCTCTCTTATTCTTCTGTTTACACCTTTCACGATATGTCACACTTGCATTGCAAGGCTGTTAGAGATGGCAATGTCTTCGGGAGACCTTAACCAGCTGTGGATCGACTATGGCTGCTCCTGCTGCTGATAGATAGATGTTTATTATGACAGCAGAAAAATACCCAGTGAACTCGCAAGCTCTTTACGGGACTCCTGCGACACAACAAACATGCCAATTGCTGACAATAATTAAAATATATACAATATGGTGATGACGTTGACATTTGGCACCAGTCACTGAACATCCAGCCTCATTAACACGCTGTATTATACTCAATCAGGGCTGTACAATTAGTGGACACTTTCTTTTGTTTGCCCCAAGTATCCTTGAAAACAAGAATGGGCAAAACTATCACAGATTATTTAAAATAATGAAAAAGTTATTTAATTCATTACCTCTGTTAATCGCCCCCAGACGCCCTAGATAACTACATTCTTGCTAACTACATTCTATAGAAACACGGGAACTAATTTTCCACCGCAGCAGTGCTGTTGATAACATCTCGACCGTTGCCTTTACGAAGTGAAATTCCACTCGACGGAGTTTTCGTTCTTTTTTTTTTCATTATCAAGAAACATTAATTTCTCCTAAAACAATATTGAGTCATTTCCTCCCTACCTTTGCACATTAATTAATTGGACAGCATGTCTCCATAATTGAAATTCAGCGGGTCCACGGAGAGAAATAAAAAAAAACACTCATTAATTATTTGGCAGGTAATATCATAATATATAGGAAGTAGTGTGTGGCAATATGGCGCCGGCAAAACCGCCTGGCTGCCTCCTCCGCCTCTCTGTGCTTCCCTCACGCCTCTGAGTCGTTCTCTCGTCGAATGAGTACCTTCGACAGTGAATGAATATGTGCGCGTTCTAAATGTTAAATTATTATTGTATTAGTTAACATTCATCACGCAGTGAAAGTAGAAGCGTTTACGTCGCGATGCCTGTCAGGTAATACTTGGTGTTGCCTGCGAATTCTACCAAACACTTCGAAGCCGAGCTGAAAGACAACGATGTCCAGAAGCTGACCATCGTGCGTCGAAGAATCGCAAAGAAGAAGAAGCTCACGTAGTGTGCGGAATTCTTTGTGGCCAGAAAAATAACATTAAAATAACGGACCTCCAACTCAGCCAATCAGTTTGTATTTAGCACAGTCAGTTTGTATTGAAGGAACCCGTTGAGCTATGTAGCTCTCTTTAACAGTTGTTCAGCAGGGAAGGGGTAAGCAAGTTCCAACATCTCAAGGTACCGGGGCCGATTTAGTCAGGACAATGAACCTAGGCAGCATGTCTTTGGACTGTGGGAGGGAAACCGGAGTGCCCGGCGAAAACCCACACGGACACGGGGAGAGCATGCAAACTCCACACAGAAAGGCCCCCGAGCCGGGAGGGTTAGTGTGACACACACTACATCATTATGCACGAGGAGCATTTTGCCGGAGCCGCATGGCGGCCAAATTCACAGCCGCGAATATTCTGCTTTAAGTCCCTTGAATTTATGCCTTTCTCTGTCATCGTGGCAGCCTAAGTGCAGTGTACGGAAATAACCTTAATTAAAGATACTGGCTAAAGCGTCAAATGTCCTTGCAAATTTGATTTCTGCGCAAAATAGCCTCTTAATAATTTTACGTAAGCGAAGAACAACTCGGAACGCTTCGGAGTGCTCGCTAATAGCTCGAGCCAGAATGAAAGGCTCTTTGTGATGTGACGTCTTCGTAACAGAGCGTCTTGCACACACGCTCTTATTCAGTTGAAAGCATGAAAAGGGGCTTTGGCGCAACTACAGAATTTTCTAATTAGCGAGATGATGCAGTGTAGTATATTTTGTCCCCGCAGTATAATGGGACGTGTTATTAGGGTTACTCAGTGTGCGCACGTGCATCCTTGTTTTCACAATCCAGATACGAGTACAGGACTTGTTATCGTAGCGAAAGAGATGTGTTGGATATCAATCTATTAAAGTCTATGTAACTCAGCCACTCTTAGAACAAGTTACGTAACGATGCCAGAGCACCGGTTTTTTTAAGTTGTGAAATATAAATGTAGCTGATATGTTTAATGGGTACCTTTTTTGCCAATTTACAGATGATGTAAACAAAAAGATGCAATGTTTTCTCTTTCTGGAAATGAGACAAGCGTTAAGATCTTAAAAACACCAAATTGACACCTTCCAACGTGGGAGGCCAAACCTCGCGAGGGAGAGAGGGAGATTGCTCGACACAGCTATCCCGAAAGAACAGCTCTGAAGAGCAACCATCACCTTTCACAAAGCGTCCAGTTTGCGAGACGCCACACGTGCTTTTGGCAAAAACATCCACGTTTGCTTCATGCAAACTGGACACTTTATGAAAGTACCCATTTGGTGTTTTTAAGATCTTAACACTTGTTCCAGTGCCAGAAAGAGTAAAACCATTGTATATTTTTTTACATTATGTGATATTTTTATTTCAGTGATATTTTCGCACCATGTGAACGGTGTGTGTGCGCACACGTTCAGATATTATATATGAATCAAGTCATCGCTGTTTGCACTTTGTAAAAATACGGAGAGCAATTTTACGAAACGTAGCACCTTTGAAGCAGTACTATAGCGAGTATGCGCGTGACAGAATAACTATATGTGGCCCAGTTGTGTAGCGGGTCAAACACTGCGATCCAAGTTGAATTTCTGGTCACGGTCAACATCAATGACGAATATCTAAAACAGGTCTTGGGCCTCGCCTATGTAGACTCAGCCTTAAGTGAGTAACTGGCGCGGTATGTCAACATCAGCAATGGAAAGACAAAGGCGGCCAGGCATGGTGCTGTGGCCAT
Organism: Geotria australis; assembly: GCA_036362915.1. Taxonomy (NCBI): domain Eukaryota; kingdom Metazoa; phylum Chordata; class Hyperoartia; order Petromyzontiformes; family Geotriidae; genus Geotria; species Geotria australis. The sequence goes on from JAZEWU010000021.1 coordinate 2,441,772, forward strand.
AACCACTCCCTCACGCGTTGTACCGCCCACCATAGGTGCTTGCTAACAGCACTTCGCCCAACCGCCTATATAGGCTATACGGGTGATCTTTGTGTTTGTATCACATTCATACTTTATAAGCATAAATATGAATTTCACTCTGTCAAGTTCCATTCCTTAAGTCGCCTTGCATCACATCAAGAAGATATATATTTCGCAAAGGCAGCTGCTGCTGTGATTTTTATTTTTTTGAGACCACCCCCCCCCACAAGCCGACTCCTTTGTAAATTAATTTCCTTGCATGGGATTGTCTTTGCTCGGTGTGGGGGGGAGGCTCCTCGATTTTATTAAAGCCTGATTACAGTCATTGTGGCCTGATCCTGGCATTCTGCCCGCCATATGTTTGGCTGCAGTCAAGTTAATGTACCCGAACATTTCCGAGCAACGGAAGGTTCTCGAGGAGGGCGTTGGTCTCCGTGAACTTGGCAACGTCACACAGGTAACAGTCGATCGCTCAGGACGTTTTGTCGCTTCACGGGCGGCACGGAGGCGCAGCGGTAACCGCTCGCGCCCCGCAGCAAGAAGCCCCTGGGTTCGATTCCCGCACTAAATAGGTGCCCTCCGTTATGTGTGGAAGTTGTGTGGTATCTCAGTGCCCGCATTCGTTTTTTTGCCGGGCTACTCCGGTTTCACCCCACAGCTGAAAATAAAAACTCAAACTTTGTCCTATAATAACTTAATATATAGAGGATGCAGTGTCTGGCTGCTTTCGATAGTGAACGAAACTGCGCGGCGCGTAATAAGTTAGTAAATTATTATCACTTGAGCTTGATGCGGACACTGCGCAGATGAAATCACGGAAACTCATTCTTGATCCGTGGAGTTGTGTTTTGTCGATCTCTCTCCAGTGTTTTCACTGGGTGCTCAAGTCCATTTGTATTCATTTGGAGCCGGGGCGCATGCAGGGCAGGTGGTGTTGTCATTTCCCATGCACAGCTTGAATGGGTGGCAGGATGCAAATCCCACCAGTGAGTCTGCCCAAGGCCACTTGACGCCTTTTGTAAATGAACAACAACAAAAAAATATTTTCCTTTTTTATGCTAACCTCAATGCGCCGCTGTCATTCAGCGAAGGTCATAAATTATGCAGGAAGGCTTTCATATTCCACATTAGCAGTTTTTAAGCAAATTCGCGGTTTTTATCGTTTTAATTTCATCAGCGATACGTTTTAAAAAATTTCATGCGTTAACTTTAATAAAAACTTCTATAAGTGCTAATTTTAGTGATTAAATCAGCACTCTGATAGAAACAAGATAACCCAAAGTAACAACTGTGTGAGCTTTGATTGCTTGCGTGTATCGATTATTAGTTTATTTAATACCACTAATACATTTCTCATTATTTTTAGTAAGAGCAGAGTTACCCGCCTTATGGGTGCCTTAG
>JAZEWU010000021.1:2456477-2502658 GCA_036362915.1 Geotria australis
GCCGAGATCCGAACTCGGGACCTTCTTGCTGTGAGGCGGAAGCGCTACCCACTACGCCACCGTGCCGCCCCGTTAGTGCAGGTTGGTGAAGTGAAATGACCGGTAAAGATGTCACTCACTGTTGATGTTAGCCATGGCCAGGAATTTGGTTCATGTTAACGGGTTGATAGTATAGTGCGTGAAAACCACTTTGCCACAACTCCACTCCAACTTTATAAGTAATTGAACAAACTAAAGAAAGCAACACCCTACGTTTGCAACGCACATTTGTATCTATTACATTACCGCTTACAGTAATGGAACAGGTTCATAACTATACTTGAATTATGCATTAGGTTAAAAGAAAGTGCGGCTCCTTATAAAAAGTTACTTAATTTAAATTCAAACTAGGCTGATATATTTTTTGCAAGATGGATTGCCGTACCTATGAACTATCACGGCTACAAACCCCGTGCTTATAACTATAGAACAGCAGTAGCAACAATTACCTGTGAGCAGTAATGCGTCCAAAAGCATTCACATTTTCCACGTGAAATATATTTTCACCACACAGTCTAAAGACATGCAGCTGCGTAGGTTAATTGGCCTGTTGACTAAATTGTCCGGGTGCCCTCTGATGGATTGGCGTCTTATCATGGGTATAGCACTACTTTGCGCCCCGTGTCTGCCGAGATAGGCTCCGGCTCACCGCAGCCCTATAGAGGATTAAGCATTTCATGACAATAATAATGATGATATATTTTCACCATTGCGACTGAAATGATTGAGATGATATATTTCATCTCAGTCATCACATTCAATCAACCCATGACACCTGGGTCTGTCCCGTGACCTACTGGCAGCGAGCCTTCGACACTCTGCCTGGCCTCAAGGTGCACCTGGCCTCAAGGTGCACCTTGAGGCCAGGTGCACCATTAAGTGCCATGGTGATGTCACGGCACTTAGTGGCAAACGGCGGTTGTTGTTGTTAATTCTATTTTCTAAAAATGTGTTCCCAATACAGACGCTGTGTCAGCACGTTGCACGGTCCGCAACGAAACATCTTCAAGAAATGATTGCTATGCAAAATGTATATACAAAATGCGTTCTGGCACGCCGATGCCAGACTTAAAGATGAATATTATTTTGCGGTCGGCTCAAAAGTTTCATTCTTTCGTTGTCAGGTGTCCTAATTTTCAGCGAGTATGAAAGTTTTGCGGGGAAACTTGCACTTTCTGGCAAGCCGGTGCTCCGCATTTTTGACAGCGAGAAGGGCTTCCAGCCGGGGTAAACAGCATTGGAGGCGCGATGGAAATGAAAGGTTGACTGCCGGTGAAAAAGGCAAAGCTCTCCCGTATAGCCTTAACGGACTGTAGGGTCAAGTGCTGTTAGCGAGCACCTATGAAGGTCGGCATGGCACAGGACGGGGTGGGTGGCCAGCATCACATCCGGCAGCGTTTGTCTCCCTAGTGCAATGTTTACACATTGCAATGTTTACACATTGCACTAGGTACCAGGATCCGTTCAGAAGATCGTCATTGGTGTTGGTCGTGAGCGGGAATCAAACTCGGTTCGCCAGGTGTGTAGCCCAGCGCGCTAACCAATGGGCCACCGCTCTTCGTAACGAGCCGGAAACACGCACACACACACACAGAGAAGCCGGGTGAACCGGATTTGGCGGATCTCTGCCGATAACACGTGTCGCAAATGGCGGAGTTGGCGAGCAAGGCTTGTCCTCAAACACGACCTCTTTCTCGGAGAGTACAAGCGACTACAATTCAATTCAACTTTATTCGTCAATTCTGCCATGTGTACAGGACATATAGAGGATCGACATTCCGTTTCTCTCGGACCCCGGTGTTGGCATATACATGGACTGGAAGACAACAACAAAGGTTTAAAAATACTAGGATTAAAAAACGAAATACTAACAAGATACTACAAGCTCTTCGTCGAGGCCGTCAACGTGTGTCTGAAGGAGGTTCGTGAAGGACGCTACTGGGGCAGCTGGACGAAGTCGCCCTCCAGCAACAACAGAGGGCGGAGGAGCGACGCTCACAACTGCGAGAGGAGCGACGGGCGGCTCAACTTCAGCCATCTGACACGGTAGGGAGCAGCAACATGTGGTGCTGGCCACCCACCCCGTCCTGTGCCACGCAGGCCTTCACAGGTGCACGGTGGCCAATTGCACCTGGGTCTGTCCCATGAACTCCTGTCGGCGAGCCTTCGTCACTGTGCGTGGCCTCAAGGTGCACCTGGCCTGGCACGGGCGCCGTGGTGACGTCGCCGCCACTTCGTTGCGAACGGCAGCGGTTGTTGTTGTAAAGATAGTACGACTCTAGGTGTGTGTGTATAGATAGTACTACTTTAGAACCACGTGTAATGCACCAGCTCTCTTCGTTTCCTTCACATGGCCCAACTACACTGTGTGTACAGGGTGGTCAAGGTGTCCTGTGACCCCCGTTTATTTGTCTAAGACTTCGTAATTTTGCAAAGCAGTGGACGTGTAATATAATGTAAGCAATGCAACGATAGCATTTGGTATAAATCGTATTGGTCTGGAATAAGTGACAGTTATTTAAAACGGAAATTTAATGAGCAAAAGGAAAACACAATTAGGGTCAATTAAGCGGGGGTCACATGACATGTGGACCACCCTGTACCCTATGTCATTAATTATTTGGCCGATAACATCGTAATATAAAGGAAGCAGGGTGTGGCAATATGGCGCCGGGAAAACCGCCTGGCTGCCTCCTTCGCCTCTGTGCTTTACTCGCGCCTCTGAGTCGTTCTCTCGTCGAATGAGTACCTTCGACAGTGAATGAATATGTGCGCGTTATAAACGTAATTTTTTTATTAATCATTATGTTTATTAACGGAACCATTCATCGAACTGTGACTGTAACACAGAGACTGGGTCTGTTGGCCCTTGGATGACTTCAGCAGATGCGCTGCACTTTATTTACGTGGTTTTTGATTAGTGACGGTGCGGAGCCGTTGAGTGATTCTTTCCCTTACAAGGATGAGCGAATTGTGATTCGACAATAGGGCATTGTATAAGACAGTTCACTCGGGTGTTTAGATCGTGTGTGTGTGTGTATTTTAGGGGTTTTAGATAGAACATTAACCTCTAAGGTTACAATGTGCTCCGGGATTGGGTTTAATTCACGTTGAAAATCCGCGTGATTCCGAATTCTCACTTGTGCTTGACCTTGTGCGTTCCTTCTACCATTCCTTAAAAGCCCTGTCTCCATCAGCTCGTGGTTTAATATTAGTTTACTGGACCATCTCTATACCTTCATACAATATCGCAGCCATGGCAAGTTCTGGCATGCTAATGTTTTACAGCTTATTTGTATGATGCCTTATATTATGCTGTGTGGGAGTGTGCTTACACGTGCACGTGCATGTGTGTATGGTTCGAATCCCGCTCACGGCCAACACCAGTGACGATTTTCTGAACCGGTCCTGGGCCCTCCCCTAGGTCGACTCAGCCTCAAATGAGTACCTAGCGCGGTGTGTATACATCGCCACTAGGGAGACAAAGGCGGCCAGGCGTGGTTGCTGGTCACCCATCCCCTCGTGTGCCGTGTCGACCTTCATAAGTGCGCGCTAACGGCACTTGCCCCTACAGTCTGTTAAGGTTATACGGGGGGTCTTTGTCTTTTTGCTGTGGTGTGTAAACAGCATCCATGGGGAGAAATAGACAGCTGGGCATTAGTCACGTATACAACCAAGTTCGTGTACTACTTGGTGCTCTGTTAAAATAATGTAAAATTACATGAGCTATACTATAGCTCATGCTGTGGCTATACCAACCTCGATAGGTAGTCGCTAAGAGTTCCATCGCCAACAGTGTATACCGCTGCACGAGGGGATCGTTGCTTGTGTGTATGTCTTATTTATAATGCGTTGGGCTAGCGTTGGTGTTTTGACAAGTTTAGACTTGACAGATGCTTTCAGAGCTTTTCACGGGACACTAGAGCAGATGGAGAGCCTTCACCAATAATGGATGGAGACTAAACTGTCTCTTCAATGTGGCCTCATCTGTTTGACCACTCAAGCTGAAACACATTGCATTTATTTTATTATTATTTTATGGCTCACATTCCATCGTGCCGTGATTATTAAGCGACCTATTAACGCAATAAAACATCGCAAGAAATACATTTCGCTTTTAGGGAAAGCGTACTTGGCACGGCGAGCCGATAAATAAGAGATGTGTTCTGGTCGTGAGTCTAACATTGACATTTTTTCATGTTGACATCCCATCTTTTTTTTTTTACGCGTCACTCAAAAAAACATGGCTAAGCTCGCACATCACGCCGCAGTCGCCACCGCTTTTGCTCGGGAAAGATCGCGCGCCGTTGCTTTATTTTAAAAAAAACCTCGATCACAGAATATAATCTGGGGGGGGCTCTTTGGAGCAAGGCGATATCGGACAAAGCCATCGCACATCCACCGCTGAGCGTAAACAACCTCGCACGCAGAGGGCCCGCAGAAGTTGGAGGCTCGCACAATCGCGGCAAGACAAATAATTTCACGGCCGTGCACTCAAAAATAATAATAAAAACTCTATTCATAACGCGCACATACTCATTCAGTTTCGAAGGTATTCATTCGAAGAGAGAACGACTCAGAGGCGCGAGGAAACCGGAGAGAGGCTGAGGAGGCAGCCAGGCGGTTTGCCGGCGCCAACACCGTGTCCTATATATTATGATGTTATCGGCCAATTAATTAATGAGTGGGGTTTTTTTAGTTGTGGGAAGAAACCGGAGAACCCGGGGGAACCCTGAGAGAACCCACACAGAACAAGGAGAGAACACACAAACTCCACACAAGGAAGGCGCCCGAATCTGGAATCGAACCGGCACGGGCAAAATAATTATTTCTGTGCGGGCAGATATTACCACTGCGCCACCCTGTCGCCTTAAGGGGACCAATCGCAAACGACAGAGCGCGGTGTGAGGGTGCGCGGTTGTAGAGGACATGTGCCCGGGGAATGCTGTCAGCGTCACCGCGCGGAGCAGGCTAGGCCACAGCGCGGCGGCGGCATCTTTATTTATGGATATGTTTTTGATGGCCAATTGCTTCGCCAATTATGGTATCTAATGAATCATGTTATTGTCTTCGTTTTATTGCCTTGCCGCTTTAATGAGCCAGATAAACCAAATTGATTAAGAGGGCTGCATCTCGCGCGCCCATCTCGCATTCGTAAAACGACGGAGCGTGCGCTCGTCACTCGTGAAACATAGCGGCAAAACATGCATAACTCACGGTATGCCTTAGTGGTGTTTTAGTACGGCAGTCGAACGTCATTATTTACGGAATTAAACGACATTCGAGTGTATTATTTCCGAAGTCAAACATCAATTTGTAGTGCACTAATGTATTACGGCAACAATTATGTTTCCATCAGATTATGTTTGTCCGTAACAGCAATTTGTGTGACGTCGCAATATCTGCCTTGAATTTAAATATGGAGTGACAAACAGGGGTGGTCTTAGTTATTATGGGGGCCCAGGCAAAATTCACTGATGAGTCCCTCCCATACTGATAAAAAAGCATGGAATTCTCCTAATCTTCTTCTTCTTTGCCATTCTTCGAAGCACGATGGTTAGCTTCTGGACATCGTTGTCCTTCAGCTCGGCCTCGAAGTGTTTGGTAGGATTCGCAGGCAACACCAAGTATCACCTGACAGGGATCGCGACGTGAACGCTTCTACCTTGACCCCCATTCTCCTAATGAATGTTGTAATAATGGGCTTCAATTCTCATCTTAGATGTAATTTTACATTATTTTAACAGAGCACCAAGTAGTACACGAACATTGTTGTATACGTGACTAATCAATTGTGAGATTAGTTGTGGAACTGTACTGACGTAGGTTTTCACGGCTCGATTCACAACAGTCGCGCTTGAGAGCTGTCCTTTCAGCATAGCCGTGTCCAGCGCTCTCCCTCTCTCCCTCGCGACGTTTCGCCTCCCACGTTGTAAGGATTGTGGGATGCTTCCAACGCTTGATGATGCTTCCAACGCCTGATGATGCTTCCACCGTGGGAGGCGAAACGTCGCGAGTGAGAGAGGGAGGGCGCTCGACACGGCTATCTCGAAAGAACAGCTCTTGTGGAATTGTCTGCACGCTGAACGTCGTCACTCGGCTAAACGGTGCCCCCCACCCCTCTCTCTGCAGTTGCCTGGGTTGCCCCACGGTTAGGAGCGCTAGTGGAGAAATTGCCAGAACGGGCTGTAGGAGCACATCGGTTTGTAACGGATCTCGCGAATGTTAACGGTGGGAAATTAAATTGGTGGCAGCACGCATGGCCCTGTGATGGAATGAAGCCCCAGAATAACCTAATGCGGCCACTTTCAATGGGAAGGAGACGTGACATTTTAAAACGAGAGGGAGATATATTCTACATCGTAAAAAAAAAAAGTTTGTACAATTAAAATGACAAAAAAGTGGTACTTTATGGCACTTTGCTAGCGTGTATAAAGTAAGTCCAAAAAAGTACGGCGCCCTTCCTGGTACGGCTCGTAATTTTGGTCTGTCACTCGCCCCGTCATATCGATGGCAGCACCTTAATACAATGAGTTCAATCACAACGAACGTCGGTGAGAACTAATGTCATCATCTCGGCATAACAGCAACGTAATCACTAAGAAAGACGATTCTTATTTACATATTTATCCGAGAAAGCCACATTGAGTCAGGAAGGGCACGGCTAGTGCATTGCAGCAAATCCGGTCAGAACGTATTGTGTTTCGCGAAGGAACAGTGATGCACTTTAGACCAGACAGGCGGCGATCACTCCTGTGGGCCCTCTTACAGCTTCTACCGGGCTGGTGCACTGGCCTGTCTCTCTATCTCACTCGACCTGAGTAGTTGATCTGCCTGTCTCTCTATCCGTCTCGACCTGATTTGTGCGAGAGTTCCACAGTGTTGTCTATCCTCTTTCCAAATCGTTTGTGGCAATTGTCTTGGACGGTGGCGCTACCCACTGCGCCACCGTGCCGCCTCGTCTCAAGGATAGTTTATCGTTATAGTTTTGGGTATGCATTGATGTAGGCTTTCACTGCTCAATGTACGATTGATTATCCTGATGATGCCTCCAACGTAGTAGGCGAAACGTCGCGACACGTTTATCCCAAATCAGACGCTGTTGAAATTCTCATTAATGCTGGAAATATCCATACCATATTAGGGTTGGACGTTGTATTTGATTTGCAATAACGTCCTTACTGAGTGATGATTGTCTCTGTTGCCCTGGGAGGCGCAGTATAATAACGAACACAGCGTACGTGTGTGTGTGTCTGCAGAATGCATCCACACAGCGTAAATGTGTGTGTATGTGTTGGAGGCAGTGGCGTGCAGAGGTTTGGTGATGCCCGGGGCCAACTCCGACTCCTTGATTGTATGCCCCCAAGACTCAAGTATAGGGCCTAGTACTGAGAAATGTGAGAAAGGAAGACAACTTTGGGAACTATCATTCATTCGTAAAATGAGTTGAAAGACAGTACTATAACGTGTCGACGGTCGTCGACAGGGCACAGTGGATGATACAAATAATGTCGATCGGCGTCGACAGGGTACTGAAAGAGTTAATCAGCATTACGCACAGTATTTACACGTAACTGGTTCTCTAATATAGTCTCGCTTATTAAAACACGGATCCACATTCACACCAGCTTGTGGGACTGTTTAATTTCACTCTTTGATTGGATGCCCCCCCCTGAAATGGATGCTCGGGGCCGTCACCCCCTCTTACCCCCTCTCTGCGCGCCACTGGTCGGACGCAGTATGTATCCACAGCGTGCAGGTTTGCGGAGATTTAAATGTCCACTAACCTGGTTATTTATGAACCTTGTGTATATATATATTAGTATTTTTGTCAGCAATTCGCATGTTTGTTGTGTCGCAGGAGTCCCGTAAAGAGCTTGAAAGCTCACTGGGTTTTTTCTGCTGTAATAATCTTCTTCTTTGCGATTCTTCGAAGCACGATGGTCACCCGCTGGACATCGTTGTCTTATCAGTTCGGCCTCGAAGTGTTTGGTAGAATTCGCAGGCAATACCAAGTATTACCTGACAGGGATCGCGACGTGAACGCTTCTACCTTGACCCCCGCTGTAATAATAAACATCTATCTATCTATCCACTTGCCTGTGCGTGCAGCACGCAACATACTCAGTGGTTAGTGCGCTGGGCTACAAACCTGGCGACCCGAATTCGAATCCCGCTCACGGCCAACACCAGTGACGATTTTCTGAACCGGTCATGGGCCTCCCCTAGGTCGACTCAGCCTCAAATTAGTTCCTAGTGCGGTGTGTAAACGTCGCCACTGGGGAGACAAAGGCGGCCGGGCGTGGTGCTGGTCCCCCACCTCCTCGGGTGCCGTGCCGACCTTCATAGGTGCTTGCTAACGTCACTTGACCCTACAGTCTGTTAAGGCGATACGGGGGATCTTTGTCTTTGCAGCACGCAGCATGCTTCCACACTGTGGAGGTTTGTGGTGTGCAGCACGCAGTGTGCATGCACATCGTGCAGGTTTGCCAATCCTCAAACCGCCAAAATCTCAACAGGGAACACAGCTGTCATCATTGAGATACACGGCACCTCCCCGCCTCATCAGAACCTGGCGCCACCTTCACTAGCTTGTCAGTGTAGATTAGCTTCGGAAGAGTGATAGTGCAGCTGGCACCACTCGCAGAATACCCAATTAGCTGCAGGATTATTCCAGATGGTGACTTTAGACCGTGGGGGGGGGACTGTGATGTCGGCGTGCTCTTAAGGCTTACCTCGGAGTGCTGTTGCAGAGAGCACAAGCCATCCCTTACCGACCCTTGAGATGATGCTATTTGAGAATTCAAAAGTGTCGGCACTTTGGACCTTCCCAGGGACTAATGCCGTTATCGAAAGCAGCAACCTGGACGGGCACCACGTTATAGCTATCAGTCCGTTCTCTGGCGTTGCTGACATGTTGTTCTCTCCACAGCCCTGTGCAGTGCTTTGCGACCCTTGGGTGAAAAGCGCTCTATAAATGCTATTATTATTATTATTATCAGTCGTACCTCATTGGGAGCGTTCGTACTCCGACAACCCAAGAAGTCCGGGCACCGTCCGGTAAATGCCCTGTCGAGAGTGACCAGTAGTTGCTGCCTAGCAAGCAAGCAAGCCCCGGCCCGCGACGCCGCGTTAGAGCTGACAGTAGCGACGCGGCCACCTTGACCGTGCGGAGAGAAATGTCGCTGGCGTGTCTCGACCGTCTGCGTGTCTCGACCGTTTGCGTGTCTCGTCGCGGGCGATCGGAGTGGCCGACCCCCGTCGCGCCGATCCGTAACGGTCCTAATCGCCGAGCAGACCGGCTCGGGGTTAACGGGCTGCGGGCGAGCTCCCGTAAAATGTCACCGCCGAACGCGGCGTGCCAAGTCGTATCGTTGTTCGGCGCCTGATTGATGCGCGGTGCAGCTGCAGCCGCAGCTGAACGCGGAGTCCGAAATAAATTGCCGTGTCTGGCAGGCCGCTTCTTTTTTTTTATGCTCTTGCTCGCGGGCTCGCGGGTTCGCGGGTACGCGATGCACCTATCCAATGCCGGGGACACGGAACGAGGTCTTCCGCGCAAGAAAATATCCACGCTGGTGAACTCGCAGAGTGGTCCGTTAGGGCCCAGTGTGGTGCGTGTGAGTAGTTGATAGGAACTAGGGTCAGCTACGCGGAAGGTTGAAGTGGACGGGGCGCATTGGGCGGCAAGGTGGCGCGGTGGTAGCATCTGTAACTCAAGGAACTAATGTCCTGTCTGAGGTCAGTTGGATTACCACCTCGGACACCTTTGCGTGGTGCGGAGTTCGTGTGTTCTCACTCTGTTTTGTGCGGGTTTACTGCGGGTTGTCCGGTTTCCTGTTCTAACTAAAAACAAAATTCCTTAAATAATTGCCTGATGACGTCATGATTTATAGGACGCGGTTTCTGTCAGGTTGGCGCCGGCTGACCCCCGTCCCCCTCTGCGGTTTCCTCGTACAATGTCACGCTCTAAACTGAAGCTTTTCAAAAAATACATAGATTACATTGAATCTAAATTTAATCTAAATTCCGTAATCGGAGCAAACCCAATGAAGTTGTGGCCAGCGCAAATTAAACGTGGAACACGCGAGTCTCCCAAGACCATTATCAACTCAGGTCCACCGCCGTCTATTTAATCCTGCGTATTATTGCTTTTTTAGCCATCCTGTTTATCGGTACAATGGGTAATAGTGAAAATTAAATTTGAATTTATAATACACGCGGTATTCGTACAATGTCCCAGGTATTCTAAGAGAGAACGACTCAGAGGCACGAGGAAACAGCACAGAGGCAGGGGGGGAAGGTAGCCACGCAGCTAGCCAGCGCCAACATTTACCAGACACTGCGTGCCTATTTAATATGAAGTTGTCAACCAATTAACGAGCGGGGGTTTTTTTTTTTAGCCATAGGAGAAAACCGAAGAACCTGGAGGAAACCCACGCAGAAACGTGCCCGAGGTGGGTGTCGAACCGCGTCGGGCAGGACTTTAGACACCCTGCCGACCACGGTAGCTCATTATGCTGGCGGCTGAGCTAGATTCGAGCACGCGTATTGTGCCAGCAAACACGTTTCTCCCAAACTTGGAGAAGAAGTTTCCTTGGCACATCATTACCGGTACCTCAAAGTTGTGGGGATTCAGTGAAAAGCCGCGGACGGTAGTCACGCCTGCGGGTTAGCTGAATCTGACTTCAGGTCATCTGAACTCCAAATGTACTCCAAAACGTTCTTTGTTGTTTTTAGTAAAGTGCCACTTTTATCCTATGAACGCAATTGCTTTGCCGGATTCAAGAGATTATGTAAGGCCGTGTCGCCAATTCGTGTGCAGTACAGAAAGACGGTATGCAATGGATTTTACGGTTTGTGTACAACAACAGCAACAACCGCCACTAAGTGGCGGTGACGTCACCACAGCGCTAGTGCCAGGCCAGGTGCACCTTGAGGCCACGCGAAGTGTCAAAGGCTTGCCCACAGCAGGTTACGTAACAGAGCCAGGTGTCATGGGCTGTCTGACCGAGATGACTGGCAGATGCACCGCCCGTGCTCCCTACTGTGCCAACTCGCTGTGTTTTGGCCTGTATACGCACATTTGTATACACACATTTGTATACACACACACGGGGTCAGTCGCTCTCAACAACATCGCTCAGCCTCACCATTATTTACGCAGCTAATTACGCCGCTAATTAAAAGTCATGTTTTATTAAGAATGGTTAAGGTAACAAAATGCGTTACGGAATATTAATCAACGATTTTTTTATTTTTTTTCAAAAACGGCTCCGGACGTCGAATCCTTCGTGCGCACGTCTAAGGACGTCGCACAAGTTTAATTAGTAATCTTCTCATCGGCGGCGCGACAATCGAGCGCAGCATTCGAGTGGCTCGGAGAGCGTACGAGGTTGCGGATAAGCCACCGTTCGCGCGAGGAGCTCTGGATATAATTACCCGACGGGGTTTTTTTTTTTGTCCGTGATCTCGGGGTGGCATCGCATCCGCGCTCATAACGCACGTCATATCGGCCGCGGAGAACGATGTGGTTCATTGCGTCATCCGTTCCGTAGAGAACGCGACCTCAATATGATGCCGCGATCTCGGTGTTTTGATTCGCGCATCGATTTACGGAGGTAATAACCTCGCACAAAGGACTTCAATTAAAAACAAGTCAATCGGATGGAAATAACTTTTCGTTTTGACGTCAGGCGTGGTTTTAACAAGAGATATGTGTGTAATATTCACACTTATGGCCAACACGAGCACTGACCACTGCCGAAAAGAGGGCTCCATTGCTGTTACGCTGCCATCCATTTGTCACTTATGCTTGTCAATGCATAGGTTATTCGTACTTATCAAATCATAGATTTTTGTACCTTTTTGTTAGTACTTAAGCTTGTACGTTATTGCACATAATTGTTATCCACTAAGTTGAGAGAGAGAGAGATAACGGGAACAAAGAATCTCACTGCCATGTATCTTACGCGTATGTTACCACTCTTCTTCTTCTTTGCGATTCTTCGAAGCACGATGGTCAGCCTCTGGACATCGTTGTCTTTCAGCTCGGCCTCGAAGTGTTTGGTAGAATTCGCAGGCAAATACCAAGTATTACCTGACAGGGACCACTAAACGTGACTTCTTTTTTATGAAAATGCTCTTTTCAACTAACGCGTGAAGTCCCCCGTAGCCTTGTTCATATTATTTCACGTGAATACACATCCCGCATATTCATCGCAGGTCGCACTGAAGGTGGTCCAAACGGTGGTATTCTTCACAGTGACAAGTAGAAAACGCAGATTGTGGTGATGCCAACAAAGGCGATCTCATAAAGATGTCACAAAGGTCCACTTTACAACGAGATACTTTTTATTAAGAACAGTCAGAGAGAGGAGAGGTGGCGGGGCAGTTTTATGTTTGGAACGGAGTGAACATGGAAGTGGAAGGACAGGTCCTGGAGGGGTGGCATAATCACCGTTACCTACTCCTGTGATTTCATGAATTGTTGCAAGGGTCAGGGTCACCGTTTAGCTGAAGAATATATATATACACAAAGAAGCCTGATGATGCCTCGAGCGTGGGAGGCGAAACGTCGTAAAGGAGAGAAAAAGAACACTCGACACAGCTATGGAAAGTAATTCTCAAACATCGAGCCGTGACAAGCTACATCTGTACACTGCTTCAGCTGCTGTTTGGCTGTAACGTGTAACGCACAAATAACATTCAGCGGTTACGTATCACCGTAGAATTGTGTGTCTGTGTGTGCCTATATAGTGTGGCACTTGACCCTACAGTCAGTTGGCGATACGGGGGATCTTTAGGGGCAGGGTGGCGCAGTGGTGACATCTGCGCCTCACAGAAAGAATGGTCTTGCCCGAGCAGGTTCGATCCCCACCTTGGGCGCCTTTCTGTATAGAGTTTGTGTGTTCTCCCCCTGTTCTGCGTGCGTTTCCTCCGGGTTCTCCGGGTTCCTCCCACAACTTAAATCATTACTCATGAATTAATTGACCGATAACATCCTAATATATAGGAAAGCAGTGTGTGACAAAATGGCGCCGGCAAACCGCCTGGCTGCCTCCTCCGCGCTTTCCTCGCGCCTCTGAGTCGTTCTCTTGACGAATGAGTACCTTCGACAGTGAATGAATATGTGCGAGTTATAAATGTATTTTTTTTTAAGCAATTATTATTATTTGTGAAAGTGTAGGCTAAATACCCTCCGGACGGGCTGCCTAGAACTCCCTCTATAGTAGGGGCCCTTCAGCCAACAGCGGCGTACGTGAGTAATCGCAGCGTTTCACGTTTCCTGCACGCGAGGTGGTCACGAACGCGTGTGTGTGCCCGCGCAATGCGCCTCAAACAGTCATTACAAGCGCACTGTTTAATACACTAAAGCACAAACATGTGATTGACCGTGGGGCAAAAGCTGGGGATTCAGATTTCCTGGAAGGGAGGACATTGCAATTAACCTGCAGCCAGCACGTGGAATGAGTTTCACACTCTCTTGATTAAACTTCGATTTTGTTTTTGCGTCTGCGGCCCGCGGAGAGGGATTAACACAGGGATACGCAGGGCAGTGGTCAAAACTGTGTCTCTTCTTATTGTGTTACTTTAATTAAGTTTGGGGCGGCACTGTTGCGCGGTGACTAGCGCTTCCGCCTCACAACAAGAAGGGTCCGGGTTCGAATCTCGCCTCGGGGGCCTTTCTGTGTGGAGTTTGCATGTTCTCCCCGTGTCCGCCTGGATTTTCGCCGGGCACTCCGGTTTCCTCCCACAGTCCTAGGATATGCTGTTGCAGAGGTTAATTGGCCTGCGGACTAAATTGCCCCGGCGCGGTCATTGCGCATCCCGATTTGACGTCCATTGTACAGAGTGCGGCACGGTTGGCTTTGCTGAGAATAAAGAAATCAAATTTAATTCAATTCAACGTTATTTGTCAACTCTACCATATATACAGGACATACCAGAGAATCGAAATACCGAAATTCAATTCAATTCAACTTTATTTCTCACTTTGTGAGAAATAATAATTGTTTGTTGTCGTGTACATTCTTCAGTGTCCTCCATCACGATTCGTGTTGCGTCGTTGGACCACTGAACAACGCAGCGCGGTGGCGGGGCAGTTCTGTTCTTATCAGTCAACGTCTCGAACCGCACCCGCTATATTACTGTGACGAGAAAACGGTGCCTAGTAACTTGCAAATTATCCGCATTGTATTTCGATTACACATGTGTAACCTTTGTTTTAGTTAAGCCACCCAGCACGCTAAATGTGTGTTAAATTAGCATGCGTATCACCATTGTGAACACATTCATTTTGCGCGTGGGCTCGGTTTAAGGGCTCGGTTTAAGGCCGGGACGCGTCGCACGGGCGTGCCTGTGGAGGCGAACCCTCCGCCGTCTGGATTATCTTGTCGAGCGAGAAACACATGTCGTGGAGCAGCACTTGTCATTTTCTTGAGCTACGCAACACGCGGGCAAACAACAGGACGATTCGCGCGGTCCGTATAAACCACGGGCTGCGTTCAGCGGGCCCGTAAGTGTGTCATAAAGTGGATGTGGAGGCAGCACGGTGTGAATTCTAGGAGTTGCAAGTCACTCTCTTTGTTATTTGTGCCCGCTATAATTAAAACTCTCTGCAGGGCCGCCAGATGCTTGGCGTCGTACAATTCTGGCGCTTCCCCGGTTCTCCTTAAGTGCACATTGGCTTTCTGCAACAGAGGCATGTCACAACCTTAATTACATTCTGTGGCTTTTCGCCTCCCCGGCGCTGTGGTGCGTGGTGCGAAATGTCCATCTTCTCCGCAAGGTTTGTGCAAGCGAGCGTGTCGCTCCGGTGCTTTCTTAAAATGCAAATGCGTTAACTTACTAAAACATGAGCCCGCGCTCTCAATCTGCTCCGGAATAGAAACACTGTGGCCGTGGTATTTTGCCAAAAAATCCTTTTTCTCCACTATAATGGCTATTTACCAACTGTAATCTTTAGTCAACAGACCTTTATTGCACGAAATCAGGGGCTTCTGAAGCTAAGGTGAGCTTTGTTTACTAAAGCGTCGGCAATCTTAAAAGCAAATTTCATTGGGAGCAAAGTGGATTCCTTTGTTTGGATGCGTCTATAGATATCAGGTAATTGTTGAGTATCTATAGACGCGGCGGAATACTGCTTTTACCGTTCAAACATAGCGACAGATGTGAGTCAATGGGTTGGTTATTAGTATTATATGATGATGAAAACGTGTGTTTTCGAACGCACACAGCGTTTGGTAGTTTGCCAAAATGATTAGAGAATAAGGCCCAACAAAATAACGTGCCAAACTGTTTTGTTTGGTTTATAATTCAAAACAATTATTTTACTGTGGTCTATGGGTTAGAACTGTGGTCTATGGGTTGGAGTGCCCCAATTCGAACCAGTATCTCGGTTCTTGAATAACCCCCATCGCTCCTCCCCCATCGCCCACCCAACAGTATAAACGGCTACACTACAGTCAATCGATCTATTTATCTCCTGTGGTGAGTTAAAGTGCGGGTACTCCCGCCTCTTCCAAGATGTCTAGCCAGTTTAGAAGAATAGGCCAAATATCCTCGGTATCTGTGTCTTGCTCTGGCCGGGCGTGGAATTTGTGCGCGTTATAAATTGTATTATTATTATTATCATCTCGAGGGGTCATTCTCAACCGATGGGTCGCGACCCATCAGTGGGCCGGGAGCGCAACCGAGTGGTTCGTGGAGACCAGGCCCAAGTGGGAGGTTTATAAGCTTGCGAACCCCCGCTCTCGACGGGCTGTCTAGAGCTCGCTCTAGTGGAGGCCCTAATTCCAGCAGTGGTTTGAGCAACCGTATAACTCCACAGGTACATTAATATTATATCTCGTTAAAAATACCATCTTAAAAAAATGATGTTGCAGCGTTAAAATCGATTTACTTGTATTTACAAATCAACTCCAAAATTATTAGCCTGTACATTCTTTTAATTCCAATTGCAATGAAAAAAAGAATAATATTCCACGCGGCGTGCTTCAAATTTCACTGATTAACCAGCATCAACTGCAAGCTATTGCTGGTTTCGAAGTTAGAGACCAGGCATTGATTAATGGGAGTGCATTCCTAGGGCACAGCATGAACAAAAGTAAGATTAAAAGCCATCCATTCCACAGCGCACACACACACACAGAAGAAACATTTACCATGGTAGCATTTCTTAACGCAATCAAGTGGTAAGTTATCACATTTTTTGAAAGCGTTGTTTGTAATTGAGCCAGTAAACCTGTAATAATTTTTGTTTTATAAAAATTCTACTATGTTCTCTATTCTGACGTAGCAATATATTCAGCAGCTACATGCCAATCTCGTTGTATGCAATTGTAGGAATATAAAAACTTGAACATTTCATCAGTAGAGAGACATTTAGGTCCTCATCATATCATATATTTTAATTAATCTGCTTTATTATCCAGGAAAAGATGAAACTCCATAAAATATAAGCCGATTGGTTGGTATGTTTTGTTGATTAAAAACATACTATTTTCCATGTACCAGAAATACAGCAACACTATAAACAAAGGAACATATCACAATACTTGCCAACCATATAAATGTATCGTTTAACGATTTTCAAATCGAATCATACATTTCGCTGTACAAGTTTTGGGAGAAAAAATAAATCCGTTTTATTTTATTACTCTTTTTACGCCATGGTTGCAACATTGTTAGCTTCAATTATCGATGGTTGCCAAGCACACTTCAAAGTAATTAACTGTATTATGGAGGCCCGTAGATTGTCAATAGTTTTAATTGCTCATTAGTGAATTTACTTGACATCCAAGAGACTGAGCAAAGTGTGTTTGAAGTGGCAAACAAATGTCCCCTTGAAATGCTCACTTTTCGCTGTAAGTACCGTTGGCAGCCAAGCATGACGTGTGTGCGCCCAGAGCCCATAGGTTTGCAGAGATTCTTAAATCAGCACAATGTTCCCTGCTGGAGAAAAGAGTGATATACCACTCACTTATTTTGAAACACGCTATTGCCCTCCGAGTTGAGCAGCAAGGTAGTAAAAAGTAAAATGATGTTTGCTCTTCAGAGCTGTTCTTTCGGGATAGCCGTTTCGAGCGATCTCCCTCTCTCCTTCGCGACGTTTCGCCTCCCACGCCTGATGCTTCCAACGTGGGAGGTGAAACGTCGCAAGGAAGATCGCTCAGTGACATGGCCATCCCGAAAGAACAGCTCTGAAGAGCAACCATCATGAATCGAGACGTGGAAATCTATTTCGGTACCAAAAGTCAAATGCGATAATTTTGCGTCGAAACATTGGTGACTATGGAGGCATTATGAAGGTTGCTGTAGGGAACAGCCACCTTGTGTAAAAACCTGGGGGCAGGAGCCCGAGGGCTTAAACGCAATCAGCGAGGCGCTCGCTGTACCAGACACGAGATGAACTCCAGTCTAAAAGTTGCCAGGATTAATTTATTTCATCCGTAATAGCCTAGAGCTTGTGACGTGGGTCCCCTTCAAAGCTGTCGCCTTCCACGTTGACGCATCGCTCCACGGCGACCCAGTGGTGTCAGGAAAACTGTGCTGGACGTACTTGTCTCGGATGAGCTTCAGGGCTGTAACGCGTGTTGTTTGGCATGGTGGATATTTGTGCGTGTGTCTGTGCCGTGTTGTGGAGTCGTGTGTTATCCGTCCGTTCCGCGGTTTGCGGCCGCAAAAAAACTCCTTGAAAAATTGCCCGATAATATCATAATGTATAGGATGCGGTTTCTGGCAGGTTGACGCCGGTTGACTGCGTGGTTGACACTCCCCTTCCCCCTACCCTGCCGACTGCGGTCTTCTTGAGCCTCTTAGTTTGTTCTCTCTTCAAACAAAATACCTTCGATATTGAACGAACACCGTGCGTGTTCTAAATGCATGTTTTTTTTAAGTTGCTTGTCCGATGTACCTCCCAAATAAGTTGCTTATCTCAGCATCTACAATTCACTCTTCCTGAAAGTTGTCGACCGCTTATGGTACATCGGCTTGAGATGCAGTAGACTTCAAATGCCCATGCTAATAGAAGATGATAAATTGTAATCCTTCTCAAACCACCGATGGATGAAGGCCTCCCCGAGCTACGTTGAGTGTTGGTTTTTTTTTTACCATACTACACTACATTGGTCAGTTACGGATGGTAACGGGGAGAGTGCGAGAGGGGGTGGGTGGCAGTACCGGTTGTGATATCAATTCCCACTGCTATTAGCTGTGGCCGGGAATCGAACATGGGTCACTGGGTCCATCGCACAGTACGTTAACCACTGCACTGTAGACTCTATTCAGGTATACATTGTTGCTGTTGTTCTTTGACTGGAGCCTTGCGTTGCAGATCGATGTTCCCATGTGCATATATATATAAATAATTCAACATATAATTTACTAAAATGCACATGTTGAGACAAGCAACTTATTTCTTTTCAATTAAGTGTTATCTCCACTTGCTACAAAATATGGGTTACAGCCGACGAACATGAACGATGTAAACATCGAGCAATTTATATTCATGACAGCATGAGCCTGCAACATCGCTCGCTGTCAAATAGGTCGCACGCTGTCAATTTAACCCTTGATTTCGACGAAACCACCCCTTACATTTCCGAAACAATTCTGGCACTACACGGGCGATAGTGCACCGGTACAAATAAACACACAAATGATGAACACATTTGCGGAAAACACTGCAACGGACACTGTCTAAAACGTGCAATCTACGCAGCAAATAGTGAAGCACTGCAGTCTGTGCTCGCTTTAACGGAGGAGGAATAGCTAAACTACAGAAACTCCCTCCTGAAGCCCTCTCGTGCCCAGCAGACCTTGACATTGGCATTTAGCTCCTGAACATATTGCCACGCGCAACG
This sequence comes from Geotria australis, assembly GCA_036362915.1. NCBI lineage: Eukaryota > Metazoa > Chordata > Hyperoartia > Petromyzontiformes > Geotriidae > Geotria > Geotria australis. The sequence goes on from JAZEWU010000021.1 coordinate 2,475,380, forward strand.
ACAGAATATATATATATATTCTCTTTAGAGCTGTGTTGTCGAATGTGTTGACTTCTCCATGTGTCTTTCTGCTTGTTGCTGCACTGCCTCCTAGCAGTGTGCTGGGTGATCCGTTTATAGATTCCCTGCTGAATTAATATAGATAATGTGTCGAGAAAACAACGTTTCACTGCACAACCCACTACACGTGTTGCGCCGATGTCAATAGACACATCAAATCTTCACTTTGAGTCTTCCAATGTCACTGTCGAACATCGACATTGATTTCACGATATGCAATCAGCTGTCGAAAGGAAAGTAAGAGGGGTCGTTAGAAATCACTGGGGTATCACTATAAATGGATCAGACTGTCCTTACCAAAAAAGCGTTACACACTTAACATGTTCGAGCGTTAGAATAAAGACAGGTTTGTCACGCCTCGATGTGTGAGAGTTGCTCTCCAGAGTTGTTTACCGATAGCCGTGCCGAGTGTTCCTGCTCTCTGCTTCTCGACGTTTTGCCTCCCACGTTGGAGGCATCATCAGAAGCGCGGCTCTGAAATAACAGCCATGGAGAGCAACGCTCGTTAGAATAAATGCAGATTATAGGGCTCAATGTTTAATCGCAGCGTGTTCACACAGCGTAAGCGCATGTGCTGCGTGCATCGCTGCCCTGGACTGCCCAGGGTAACATCTGCGCAGTGGTAACATCTGCGCCTCACAGTAAGAAGGCCCCGGGTTCGAATCTCGGCTCGGGTGCCTTTCTGTGTGGAGTTTGTGTGTTCTCCCCCTGTTCTGCGTGGGTTTCCTCCGGTTTCTCCGATTTCCTCCCACAACTTAAAAAAACTCTCATTACTTATTTGGCCGATAACATCATAATATATAGGAAGCAGTGTGTGGCAATATGGCGCCGGCAAAACCGCCTGGCTGCCTCCTCCGCACTCTCTGCGCTTTCCTCGCGTCTCTGAGTCGTTCTCTCGACAAATGAGTACCTTCGACGGTGAATGAACGCGCGCGTTACAAATGTAAAATTCTTATTCTTATTATTGGTTGCAAGGATCCCGATCGGCTGTGCAGGGAGGGCGCGGAGCAGCGACGTTGAATTGACAGCGGGGCCACTGCCACCTGTAGAAAGACAAGCGGTCCCTTTGCTGCGAGGGCTCTACTTGATCTGAGAAGCTGGAGATGATAGCGCTGGAGTGCGCTCGAGATGCCTGCTTTGTTCCCCTTTCACGGCGGGTTTTTTTTTTAGATGCAATATTGTATTACTTTCACTGCTCGATTGAAGGTCTATCCCCCCCCTCCACACTCACACACACACACCGTGTCAGTCAGGTCACGGGGGTCGTTTGACCGTATTTCACCACGCAGGCCAGCGTGGGTAGGTTTAAAGAGCTACAGGATGAGATCGGTTCAAATAGCACTCGTCTGCTGACGGTGACTGCCGGGGAGTAAATACAATGCAGGTTGCCGGGTTCATTGTTTGGGCGGCACGTTGGCGTAGTGGGCCGCGCTGCCGACTGACAGTAAACAAGGTTGCCGGTACCTTTCTGTATGCAGTTTGCATGTTCTCCCCGTGTCGTGTGGGTTTTCGCCGGGTATTGCTGTTTCATTTTCCACGGTACAGACCCGCTGCTGCAGCTGTCCAGGTTAATTGAGCTGCTGACTAAACTGCTCTCGGTTATCTATGATGGACTGGTGTCTAACCCTTGGAATAGTCTTGCCTTTGTGCCCTGTGTCTGCCGAGGTAGGCTCCGGCTCCCTGCGACCCTGTACAGTAATTAGCGGCCACTGATAATGATGATGGGCTCATAGTTCAATGAGCTAACTGCTGCGCCACCACTCCACCCGCAATTAATATTACATTAGAGGTAATTGTCTATTAATTAATACACAATTAAGTGTAATTGCTGTTTTATTTCACTAAACACCGGGTGAAATGGGTTCAAATACCAGCCACAGTTGCCATCAGTGGCGGCACGGTGGCGCAGTGAGTAGTGCTGGCGCCTCAGAGCAAGAAGATCCCGGGTTGGATTTCCAGCTCTGGTGCCTGTCTCCCCGTGCCCACGTGGGTTTTCGCCGGGTACTCCAGTTTCCTCGCACAGTCCAAAATATATGCTCCCTAAGTTGCCCCCGGTGCGCTGGGATGTCGTAACTTACTTACCCCCTCCCCGCTGGATAACTGTTAAAAGGAGCCACATAGCTCAACAGTTCCTTCCGTTCCGACTTAAATATAAACGGACTGATCAGGGGTGAATATTATCTAAACAGCACCACCACCCCTCCCCAACTAAATTCACCAACCTGTACTGACCATCGTGGTGAGGTATGGTGAGGCGCGTTATGGCTGCAAGACCCCGTTTTGCTATCCGTCGCTTGCGGCTGCTTTGCGCTCTGCAAATGGTTCACTTTAGCCACGTACGAGGATGTTTAACCTGCTATCTCTCCCGCATTCATAGCAGCTGTAAAATATCCCAGCGCCGTTTTTACAATTTTAATCCCGAGTGTATGTCCTGCTGCGCTTAACTTTACTTCTGTAAATCTCTAAACGAAGTGAGTGGCAGCTTAACACGAAGGCTTTCGTGACCAATGTTATCCATAGTGTAGCTGTTTTTACGGTTTAGGTCGCAAACCAGAAAATTAACATAATTCATGTGATTGCATTATCTCCTGACTCCTATGCATAGGTTGGCACACGGCGATTACATCACTTACCCACGTCACTTGCCCACAAAGTAATACTTATTTTATCGACCCGAGACGGCTGACCAGCAGAGATAAACCCCCGGCCAGGATATGAACTCTACCCTACTGAGCCACTTGTATGGTACATTAATTAATAATAATTTAATACGTGAACTAAGGTCAGCTCAATAAATAAATGCAGAATATTTTTATTTTATGTTTTGTCAAACAAGCTCTGGATGCATCCAATGTATGTTGTCAATAACATGGCTTTAAGTGAACGATTAACGGTTTTACGCTGAGGCATGTTGTCAACCAAAAATAAAGCACAGGCCACGCTATACGAATTTCTGCAAGCTACGTTTTATTTTAAAAAATGTCTCGTATTCCCATGATTTAAATGGAGCGATCAGCTCCGTTTGACACTGCCACAAACTGTTTTCCTCAAAATATTGTATTTTTGTCATCCTTACGGAGGATTTCACTTGAAATTAAATTTCGCTTCCTTTTACATTCTGGTGCGATGCAAGCCCCCTGCCATTAAACATTTCATGCATCAATTTCATCCCTGTAATTGGCAGAGATTTTCCTGACAACATTGGGCGCGATTTGAAAGGAGAATGATCAAATTTACACAGTTACCCTTCAGAGATAATGTTTCATCTGCAGATTGTGATGAATGTGAATTTAATATAAGATCATTATTATTCATGAATTATTATTTTTTTTATCTCCTCCGTATAGTACTTCAGGGTCTGATTATACATTCAGTTCGGCTAAGAGCGTGTGACGCCGCACATTATTCCGAGCTGAAATATTTTCTCTGTGGGTATCACACGGGGGCATTCCTTCCCTCCCCCCCACACTGCCCACCAATGCGTAATAGCATCTGTGCTCTTCATAGCTATATGTTTAACAAGCGACACTCACCCCGGTCATGGAAATGGAATAATCATAAAGACCTTCTGTCGCTGTCTATCCTCGCACTTTGAAGTGTTCTTGCACTGTTCAGGAAAAACTTTAGCACGGCAGATTTTTTCCGAGAGCAGCTCATGTGCAGAATGAGTTATTGGGTTACCTTAAGCTTTATTACAAAGACACGATGTGTCTGTGCATTGACTTAATTTAAGGCTTACGCATCCTAGCTGGTTGAGGTTTTATATATTTTCTCTCTCGCTCTCTTTGGGCTTTTACAGAAAGAAGATAACATTTAGGTGTACCCAGTAATAGTACAGCCAGGACACGTGTGGTCGTCTGAATGGCTTATGGCTTTCTTGTGATTGTGCACGTCTTAAGATATGAATGTATGACGTTGTGTTCACTGTCTAAATTGCCAATAGTATATCCCTTTTATGGGTTAGGTCACGTAAAAAAGAAGTGTCGTGAACCTGCCTCCACACGATACAGCCAATTAGTAAGGTTTGTCACGTGAACAAAACGTGCCAATTCTTTACTACTTCAGCACACAGGCATGTTGGAGAGCAAACCCATGACATTTACAATGAAGGTACGACGTATTGCTGATCGTTGCAATCATCTTCCTGAAAATACCAAAATTACAAAACAAATAACCACTTACACACAGAATCGTACATAATTGACCAAATAAATGAATAAAGCTAGAGGAGGAACACTCGACAAGGCAATCATGAGAAAGCAGCTCCTAAGAGCAATTCTCACACAGATACACCACAGATTGGCAGCGTGCGCGTGGTAGGGTAAAGTGTGGGTACTCCCACCTTTTCCAAGACATCTGGCCAGCAATTTTACCTTTACCTAGTAATTTATGGCTGTGCGTTCAATGTCTAAATTGTTATTTCCAAACTATTTAGAGTAATAGCGTTGGTATAAAAAAAATATTACTAATTCTCTGCGAAACAGCATGTTTGAAACAATTTACAAGCATTGCATTTATTTTTTATTAAGCGTTTTCAACAATTGATTTTTTTTTCTTGACAAGGTAGCGTTGGCTCGAACTAAATTTAATCGTGTATTTTCTCGCTACACAATTTAAACGGGGAGATTTTCGTTAATTTAAACGGTGGCGAATTTAGCATACTACGTTGCGGCACACACCCACACACGTTAGGAGAGTAGACGTTCCCTGTTGTAAATCAGATCACCGACACCGTTATAATCATCACAGCGTGGCAAGAAGGTCCCAGTTTCGATTCCTGGCTTAGGTGCCTTTCTGTGTAGAGCTTGCATGTTCTCCCCGTGTCTGCGTGGGTTTTTTCCGGGTACTATAGTTTCCTCTCACAGTCCGAAGACATGCTGCCTAGGTTAACGAAATTGTTCCCCGGTGCCCTGATATGTTGTAACTTGCTTACTTCTCCCCGCTGGACATACATTAAAAAGAGGTACATAGCTCAACCAGCTTAAATACTGACTACCGAAAAATGGTTGCATTGCGGCAAACCAGCGTGGTGCGTTTGGTGAGCTCATCTTCAATCTTCACACACGGGGAGGTAATCCGCAGTCTTGTGGGAGTCTAATTGAGGGCATGGATTCATTGGGAGCCCGGTGCCACCCGCAAAGTAAGACATCGATTTGTATGTTAAAACAAATATTGGGCCTTGTGCAATCTGTGTGACCTTTGCATAGGCGCAGCCGATCTTGAGCACCGTGCCTGTCATCCTTGATGGCTCTCCTCATCACATCTCCATCGTAATGTGATATTAATCCGCGTTGCTGAACACTCATTGTTGTTGGAAACACCTGTGCGGCTGATAAAGCATGTTTATTGATTTTTGTTAAATGTCTCATGTCAGGGCTTTCAATGTTGCCAGTTGTTGCTCATGGCACAGCCTAATGTTGCGTAACAGTAATAATGATAATGCAGGAATCGACGTATGTGAAGCACGGCATAAATATGAGCGCGAGCGGTAAATGGCTTCTTCTAAGATTATTCAGGATCGAGACGAGCAGAGCGGCGGGATTTTGCCGGCAGTTAAGCTCTATGTATTTCGCGGGTTTGCACCGAGTGTTGTAGGGCACAATCACTGACGTTTCGCTCCGACGGCCGGGACAAAATTCATTTTCCGAGGAAGCTTCGGCTCCCGAAGAAGCTGCCGGTACGTGGAGCGAAACGTCAGACACAGCGCGCGAACAGTGCGTCGTACAAACTGAAAATTACTATGAGCACCTTTTTGCCAGTGTACAGATAATGTAAAAATAACATGCAAGGTTTCACCTACATAATCTAAAAATGCATCGGAGAATATTGCAGAGAAATGCTGTGGGTACATTGTCACCAAATGCGAGCTTTGAAACTATACCCATAATTCATTAGTCGAGCAAAAAAAACCCAATATAACCATAAAAAAATACGCCACAATACACGCATTTACAAGAGCCTTTGTATGCTGACATTTTCTCAAGAGGAGGAGGAGGCGAAAAAACTGTCACATGTTTGTTCAAGGGAACATGAAAAACACATGAAAAACCCATTAAACAAACCCAGGAATTAAAGCACAATAATGAGGTAATTTATTTTGAAAGCCATTGACGCGTCTCTACTGAGCAACCGTATCGACCTTTGTTTTGACTAATGGCTACAAAGCAACTGCGTCCGGCTGTTGTTTTCAACGTGTCGATTGTCCCTTTTAGTTTCCCTCGGTCAGATCCTGGCGATTTGATTCAATAGCTCGCTCACCTAAGTCACGGGGTGGCACGGTGGCGTAGCGGTGAGTAGCGCTGCCGCCTCACAGTAAGAAGGGGGCCTGACTTCGATTCCCGGCTCGGTCGCCTTTCTGTGTGGAGTTTGCATTTTCTCCTCGTGGGTTTTCGGCAGGTACTGCGGTTTCCTCCCACAGTCTAAATACATGCTGCTGGCTAGGTTAATTGTTTTAACTAGATTGCCCCTGGTGTCCTGAGATGTTGTAATCCGCTTACCACTCCCCCACTGGATAACTGTTAAAAAAGCTACATATGATGTAGTGTTATACTTTTTGCTTTCTGCTAGAACGGGGAAAACCACTGCCCTCGGAAAATGAAGCTCGCGTTAGCGTGAGTCATTGGCTAAAAAACAGGGGTTTGAGAACGAAACTAATGTTTTTTCCCTTCTTGGTAGGTGGAAAATAAAAATCAAACAGTTATTATTGATGGTTGCTCTTCAGATAACCGTGTCGAGGGATGTCCCTATCTCCCTCACGACGTTTCGCCTCCTACGTTGAAGCATCATCAAGCGTCGACATGGACGGGAGATCGCTCGACACGGCTATCCCGAAAAACAGCTCCGAAGAGGAACCATCACGAATCGAGCCGTGAAAACCTACATAATAATAATACATTGAAATTATTATTATTATTACATCAGCACATCGTTATTGTTATTATTATTTTCTGTAGCCGTGAACTCCTCCTGTTGTCTGCATATTGTTAGTGCGCCCTGGGGGCATGTGCAGTCTGGATCAATTAATTAAAAAGTCTGGAGGTTGTAAATCACGCGCTGCGATCTATACAGGCGAGCTGAACACTATAACCCCGTCTCAACAGTGGCACTCGTAAAGCGCATGGATCGCGATATTGACGCACAGAGGAGTAGCGTCTCGGGCGCTAACCTGCTCGCGGCACGAAAACCTACGGATAATTTCCGCAACGATCCTGCCGACCTTCTGCGACGAGCAGAGGCGATCGTGCAAGCGGGCCTCGGAGATACATTTCTGTCAGCTGAGAAATACACCTCCGATCCCTGGTCGTTCCGGCACAGGCCTCGCGACGTCCCAGTCTTCACCATCCATACACTGTCAGAAACCGCTTGGTCATGTGCAGGGTTGCGGTGAGCCGGAGCCTATCCCGGCAGACACAGGGCGCAAGGCACGGGGGGATACTGAGGATGGGACGCCAGTCCATCGCAGGGCACAGATGTTATCGACCAATTAATTGATGAGCGTATTTTCGTCGTGGGAGGAAACCGGAGAACCAGGAGGAAACCCGCGCAGAACAGGGGGAGAATACATAAACTCTATAGAGAAAGGCGCCGGAGGCGGGAATCGAACCGCCTCGGAAGGAACTTTCTTTCTTGTTAGGTGCGGATTATTACCGCTACATAGCCACCCTGCCACCCTGGATTCGTTCACCGCCCTACGAGCTCTGACCGGTGATCCGCACTGTCGAGTTCCGTCAACCCCCGCCCAATCCCGCTCGTGACACGGTGTGTGGAAGCTGGCCTTCATTCAACACAGGTCCCACAAAGCGGCCCCACGTTACGTAACAGAGTCCATTCAGAGCGACTGTTCTTTTCATTTTCAGTTCCTGGATGTGAGATCTAACATTGAATTCGTAATTAATCTGTCCACCTCCGAGCCACAGCCCCCTGCTGCCACCGCCGCCGCCTCAAGCCTTGTCTGCTTATTATTGATTTCGTCGAAAAGCGAGACAATTGTGGCGACCAAGGGCAGTTTTCCTCCGTAGAATTGTGAGACGGCGGGCGAGATTTGAATTTGAAAGGCCGCCGCGATACAAACTGGCAGCAGCGCGGCTGCGTTGAGGTAGGGGCGCCTCTTTGTGAATGTAATAACCGTGTTTATCGGACGGCTCACAGCCAAACGCCACTGGGAAGCCAGCCGGGGGCCACAAGAGGAGCCCAGGGGCCGCCTCGGATCAAATGAGACGGCGCTGGGCGAAGCGCAGCCTCCGACAATAGCGGCAGCGTATTGATTAAAAAATAAGCAGTAATTAACGTGCTCGGTCACATTCGGAAGCTTATGCAATTCTAAGAACGACCCCCTCTCCCCCCCGTTTCCATCCCCGCCTCTTTACTCTCCCTCTTTGTCGCCCCCCTCGTTCGACAAAATTAGAAGCGTGACTATCCGAACATGTCCCCGTCACCAGTATCGCATGCAAGCATCTGTCGGCATCAGAGAGCGTGTATTTTATTATCATCTGGAGGGACAATTACTTCCTTAAATTGCTTCGAGTAGTGCGAGGGAGTCTGAGTGGTTTGTTGTTTTGATTTTTAATGCTTTTTCTGATCTTATATCGCTGGGAGAAAAGCACTTTCAAGCAGCCAATACAAAAACAACACTCGTCATTGCTTTGGCTTAAGGGGGAGGGCGGGGACACACAAAGACTCGTTCGTGCCACAGTAAATACTTAAAGTTGAATCTCTGCACATCCCCCGTACTCCGTTACATCCATCCATCCATTGTCAGAAACGGCTTAATCCTGCACAGGGTCGCGGTGAGCCCGAGGTTATCCCGGCAGACACACGGTGCAAGTCTGGGCTATACGCAGGATGGAACGCTCGTCCATCAAAGGGCACCGGGGGCAATTTAGTCCGCAGGCCAATTAACCTATTCAGCAGCATGTCTTTGGCCTGTGGCAGAAAACCGGAGTGCCTGGCGAAAACCTACGCAGACACTGGGAGAACGTCCTTTACATCCGAGCAATGTAATTATTCTACATCTTTACTTAACACGTGTGTTACTGCGTCCTAATTAAGGATACCTCCAAATTACTGCTGCTGTTTCTGTATATGGATATATAGATGTTTATTATCATAGCAGAACATGCCCTATGAGCTTGTGAACTCTGGATCAAACGCAGCAAACCTTTGATCACACTAAATGGCTTTCGACTTTGTGCGGCTATGAACTTTCGTCGAAATGCATTTCACTTTCAGGCGGGCTTTCTGATGCCGTGAATTTGCTTCGCGTCGCCGGAGGAGCAGCGAGCGTGTCTGTCGCGTGTTGTGAGACTCCGTGTCCCCGCGTGTGTGCTGAAACGCCTCCCGACAGGCGCTCAGCAGCACAAGCCATTGACTTTGGCGGCAGTGGCGTGCAGAGGTTAGGTGATGCCCGGGGCCAACTCCGACTCCTTTATTGTATGCCCCCAAGACTCAAATATAGGGCCTGGTACTGAGAAATGTGAGAAAGGAAGACAACTTTGGGAACTATCATTCATTCATGAAATGAGTTGTAAGGCAGTACTATAACGTGTCGACGGTCGTCGACAGGGCACAGTGGATGATGAAAAATATTGGCGATCTGCCTCGATAGGGCACTGAAAGAGTAAATCAGCATTGTGCACAGTATTTACACGTAAAAGATTCTCTACTCTGGTCTCGCTTATTAAAACACGGATCCACATTCACACCAACTTGTGGGACTGTTTAATTTCACTCTTTGATTGGACGCCCCCGTCGCCCCCTCTCTGTCCTGCCACCAGCTATCCTGAGATAATAATAATAGCATTTATATAGCGCCTTTCACCCGAGGGTCACAAAGCGATGTTGTAACCTGCTTACCCCTCCCCGCTCGACAACTGTTTAAAAGAGCTACATAGCTCAACGATTTATTCCATCTTATGTGAAAAACTGACAGACTGACTTGACAATAAACGATATCGGTTTTTTTGTTTTCAAATCTTCTTCTCGCATTTTAAACAAACATTTTCCCACGATATTTTTAAAGGCCAAGTCCAGATCACCCTGAATTTGTCCAAACTTGTCAAATCTGGGAAGCCAAGGAGACTTAAGCCTGGACTGTGTGTCTATGCGGCGGTTTATTCTCTTACGTTGGACACTTCACTAGGCTTTAGAAGCCTGATGACGACTCCAACATTGGGAGGCGGAACGTCCCGAATGAGCAAGGAGGAACGCTCGACACGGCGATTCCGAAAGCTCTTAAGAGCAACTCTCAATTGACAATTCGTTTGAGAAAAAAAATCCCTCAGTCGTGGTTAATGCGATCTGTGACTCAATAAAACAAATGCCACGTAACTCAGGTGATGAGAGATGGCACGCCTAAGCCTCGCGCGGAGCGTTTGAACCTGCATCGTGACAGGATGACCTTGGACGATGCATGCCGTTGCAACCTACTGCGCTGATGCACTCCAAAGAAATTCAATTCTGAGCCGCGTTTTTTTTTCCCCCGTAGTTGAAAAGAAAATTATCCATGGATTGACATTGTTTTATAGCTTGAGTAAAACACTCGATGCTCTCCCCCTCCCTCTGCCTCTGCTTCCACTCCCTGAAGGAAGTCTGGCCGCACGCATCAGTGCTTTTAATGCAGCTCCTGCCAACACATCCGCAGCTAAGGACCCAATTCTCGCTTCCCCCAACTCTCGCAGTCGCTTGTATTCGATCTGTCCTGTATACCGTATTCTCGAGATTATAAGACGCTCCGGCAAGTAAGACTCACCTCAAACGTGTGGCCTGGTGTCAGTAAAATAAAATAGTCTCTCACACGCGCAAAACGATTCCTCAAATATCCTGTAGAGACTAGGGTCAGGTGCTGTTAGCGAGCACCTATAAAGGCCAGCACGGCACACGAGCGGGTGGATGGCCAGCAGGGCACACAAGGGGGTGGGTGACCTGCAGCATGTCGGGCCGAATTTTGTCTCTATAGTGGCGATGTTTACACACCGCACTAAGTACTCATGCAAAGCTGAGTCGCCCTAGGGGAGGCCCAGCACTGGGTCAGAATACCGTCACTGGTGATTGCCGTGAGCGGAAATTCAAGTCGGGTCACCGGGTTCATGGCCGAATTATAAGAGACCCAACCTCGTATTTCGATTTACAATACGGAGCTTGCAAGCTCACTGCGTATTTTTCTGCTATAATAATGATAATGTGTATCTGTTTCTGCGTGGCGTTTGTGTGTCCCCTCCTGTTGTGCGTGGGTTTTCTCAAGGTTGCTTAACATTAATTGGGCGTGAAGCCTTTCGTGACCAATGTTACTCAAATATATCCCTTTTATGGGTTGGGTCACGTAAAACAAGTGTTGTCACGTGAGCAAAACGTGCCGATTCTTTACTACTTCAGCACACCGGTATGTTGGAGAATGTTGTGGGTTTTACTCTCGACAAATATAAAGGACGCGGTGTTTGGCAAATATTGGCGCCGGCTAACTTCCCCCTCCCCGCATCTCTCCGCTTTCCTCGCGCCTCTGAGTCGTTGTCTCTTCGAACGAACACCTTCGCCATTTAGCGAATAGCGTGCCACGCGGCGTCATAACTTCTAACACCAACGCTATTATCAAATTAAATGAATTGACCTCCGTCTGTGACGCATTGTGACACTCGGCAGCGTAGCGCCATCGCGAAAGCCAGTTGCGTGCATTGTGTTCGCTTATTGATTCTCTTTGAAAACTATGATGACATTTTAATGATTATCACGCTGCTGCCTTCTCCGTAAACATCAACGAGTGTGTTTTTGTTAGGCGCTGACGTCAAGGGACATCAAACGTATTGTGGCCACGTGTATCATGCACTCGCCATAATGCTCCCGGCGCGCAGGCTCAATTTGAGGGCAGGAGGGTTTGCAATGCCGGCCCAAACACTCACGATCTTTCACGTCTGATATCTAAAAGCGGAAGAATAAATGCATCCGCCCCCGATGCATAAGACCTGTTCAGCACGGGAGACTTTAGCAAGGGTATTAGACTCCAGACTTGTTTACCAAGGCAGACCCTAGGAAGAGTGTTAGATTATGCACTCGTAGGCGCGTCGAAGCCACGGGTGTTGCGACACCCGCACTTTCACAGAAACAAGATTCCATCCCCCCCCACTTTTTCCTGAGGTAGTCTCATATCTATGGGTAGTCTGATGAAACTAAACTGAGTTCCCAACACATAAAAACCTATTGGTCAAGTTAGATTGATTGAACGGCTAACCCACTAGGCCAGGGCGGGAAGAGTAAACAGTTTAAGTGCGGGCCGACGGCGGGGGGTTTCGGTGCTCATGTCCCACCCCTAGAACCCCCACACGTTTAAAATCGCTGCTCCACCTCTGTGCACTCGTCAATGCTCCCCGCGCCGGCTCCATTTGAGGGCAGGAGGGTTCACAATGCCTCCCTGTACAGACACGATGGGCCGTGTCTGATGTGTCAAAGCGGAAGAACAAATACATTAATTTTGCGCCACAATCACGTGGCTGCCAAGCTTCATTAAACTACATTTGCTTCTAATCACTTTCTAACAAGATGTGTAATATTGTAATCTATTTTAATTACAGTTGTTTGGGTGTTTTTCCCCCCAATGCATATTAAGGTTAATTTAATCCGTATAAATGTCCCTGGATCTCTCTAATCCGGGAATTTTAAGTAGCAAATTATGCTGGGCGACTTAGGCACGTGAAACATGTTTTCCCATTCTTAGGATTTCAATGTTGAATACGCTACCTTTGAAATGCTTTTTTTTTCACAATCGCAATGCACAACCTTAATCGTACCTGGTTTCCCGAAAAATGTATGCAATGCTGCGTCTTTTGTACTATTTTATTTGAAAAATGTGTGCAATCCTACGTGTAGATGTTTTTTTGTTGGTTGATTTAAATGTGCTTATATATGAATCTTGCATATGTTTTAAATTACTGTCAGCAGTTCGCATGTTTGTTGTGCCGCGGGAGTCCCGTAAAGAGCTTGTAAGCTCACTGACTTTATGGTCAGGTGCTGTTAGCGACACCTATGAAGGTTAGCACGGCACACAAGGGGGTAGTTGTTCAGCACCAAGCCCAGCCGCCTTTGTCTCCCTAGTAGCGATGTTTACACACTGCACCAGGTACTCATTTGAGCGTGAGTCGACCTAGGCGAGGCCCAGGACAGATTCAGAAATTCGTCAGAGGTGTTGGCCGTGAGCGGGAATCGAACTCGGTTGCTAACTGCTACACTACCGTTCCCCACATGCACGGAAGCAGAGATGCACACTCACATACACGATGGTAATGCCTTCTTGACATACAACATAAGCTGGGATTAATTCCTCCTATGCTTTGTTTTTGAAAACAATGTATTTTTTAAAACACAGATTATGCTAAACACAAAGTAAATGGCTCTACGAGTATTTCAAGTGGCTCAAAATCCATGTGTACGTTGTGAATACGCAGTCGTGACGCACGATGAATTTCAAATTATGTATAGTCTTCAATTAATGATAATTAACGTTTATATTTTGCATCATTTATGCAAACTGCATCTCACAGCGCTACAAAATCTACAAAACGTGCAGGTGCATGTAATAATAATATAAATTTATATAGCGCCTTTCATCCGAGGGTCACAAAACGCTGCACAAGGGCCGCGAAGAGGACGTTACTGTGCATTGAGATGTTTTCAGCCAATTAGTCACTCGTTTATAATGATTAATAATTATACAATTTATAACGCGCGCAAACTTTACGAATGGCTCCGAACGAGACACACGATACGAAGAAAATCGTCACGAGTGTTGGCCACGCACACAAACACACACCTGCAGGCTTGTAATTCTCATCTCATTATCAGAAACCGCTTAATCCTGTACAGGCTCGCAGTGAGCCGGAGCCTATCCCGACAGACACAGGGTGCAAGGCAGGTCTATACCCCGGGTGGGACGCCAGTCCATCACAGGGCACTGGAGGCAATTTAGTCAGCAGGCAAAATAAACCTAGGCAGCAGCAGCAGCGTGTCTTTGGACTGAGGGAGGATACCGGAGTAGTCAGCGAAAACTCACGCGGACACAATGTGAACATAACATTCAAACTCCACACAGAAAGCCACAGGAGGCGGGAAACGACCTGGGACTTTCTTGCTTGCTGTGAGGCGACAGCGCTACTCACCGCGATGCCAGCGTGCCGCCACTCGCTCATTACCCGGTGGCACCACGGCTCAGATGACGTAACCACGGCCTGCACGGGTATAGTAGGACGAACTGGTCAGATATGCTTTTGCTACTATTGCACGTATTATCAGTGTGCCATTAACTTTAATTGGTGTTTGTAACAATTTGTTGTGCATTAGCAATGGAGTTTTCACCCAATTATGCACACAGAAACTAAATTCTGAGGTCCCGATAACAACGCGCAATAAACTATTTATAGGCGCAATCATCGCATGATATTCAAATGTGATTGCATGCATTACCCTCGTGTTAATGAGAGTATAACTTTCACTTTGCCGAGTGTGGGTTTTTTTTATACATTGTTTGTCAGGGATACCATTTCACTAATACTGTGATTATGAGAGTGTCTATTGGCGTGACAAGTTCACACAACGGTGCGAGTTCTAATCGATCCACATCCCTCCTCCCCGCCCATCCCCTCCCCATATTTGGGACGTAAAGATGAAATAATACAAAAAAAAAGCCTTGGTGTTGTGCAGATAAAATGTGCGCTTATGAAAGGATTCTAACCCGGTATCCTGAGTGCGAACATACAACACTTACTCTATTATACATAGATTCTTCTGGAAACGGTTGCAACCGGTTTTGGACTTTTTTCAAACCGGTAATTGATCATTCAAATGGTTGACGGTTTAACAGTTGTCGTTTAACAACCCGAATATAGACGCCACGTTGTATTTATGCTGCCGGTTTTTATTTCTAGGAGTACCACAAAAAAAAGAGATGAAAATTTACAGTCGAAACACAAAGATTTATAAACCCTCCTTCGCGTTTAATCCTGTTAAACTTCTGCAGTCGATATAGACGTACATAAATTACACGTACCACTTGCAGATATTGATTGGTGAGCTAAAACATAAAGTGAAAACAAAAACTAGCCAAGCCAGGAATTACTCGATGTTAACAGGGCTGTATTTGTAGAGAAGAAATATAATTATTCGTCATACGTGTTGGTTTGCATGTATATCTACTGTATATGTGTAACTTATCATTATTTCCCGGCTCGGCTGCCTTTCTCTGTGGAGTTTGCATGTTCTCCCCGTGTCCACGTGGTTTTTCGCCGGGCACTCCATTTTCCTCCCAGAGTCCAAAAACATGCTGATGCATATTGGCCTGCTGATTTAATTGCCCCCGGTGCCCTGTGATGGACTAGCGTCCCATCCTGGATATAGCCCTACCTTGCACCCTGTGTCTGCCGGGATAGGCTCCGGCTCACCGCGACTCTGCACAGGATTAAGCGGTTTATGACAATGGATGAATGGATGGATCGTATTATTAATTCCCAGCTCTATGTCAGTCAACTGTTAGATGATAATAATGATACAATTTATAACGCGCACAAATTCTACGCCTGGGCTTGAACATTCAGACGGCGGTTTTTATAGAATGTGACTCTGCGTGAATCACTTAGCGAGGGGCTTAGGCACTCGCTGGAGCAAATAACCGGACCGGGTCTCATCTGGAGCCCAATTATTTGAGGCACAGTCCGGGGAATTGTCTTGTCCACCCATCACACGGAATCAAGGTCAATGCCTCCAGAAAATCCACTTACAGCAGCACCTTTCAAAAAACTTTTAAAGAGCAGTGCCCTACCTTGACCATTTCCACCCCCTCCCCAAAACACAAAAGTGAACCCGTCTCTGAAAAAGAGCGCACGGTCACATTCCTATTCCGATGACATAATTACAGCACTTGTTCTGATTTCTACAATTATGACGTCGTAAACTTAGATAAATAAATAAGTTGCGCAGCAAAACTGTCAAAAGTGAGAATAGAGGCTTTTAAGGTTGCTAGGGGAGAAAAAGGTTGCCCTTTCCTTAAAAATGTCATGGGAAACAAAAATCCATTTTGCAATACTTCTGGCAAATTTTGTAAGTGTGATTGATGAGTAATATTTCTCGGCTCTTCTTCTGGGTAAGAAAAATACATCAAACTTATCAGTTGTCACGAACGGAATTCTATCTGAAGCCTGTCGCTACAACAAATGTGCCCGCTGGTTTTAAAAAAAAAAACCCGCACATGTCCGATAAAACCGTTGTATGTACTGTACAGCTACCTTGAACCGTAATAGTGTCGATAATTTACTTACACGTCAAAGTACCCTTTGCAGCTGTCTGCAACGTGTTTGATTTGATTGTATTTGATATGGTCGTAGGTGGCAGCTATGGTGCAGTTATATATATGTGTTTAACCGCTCGCTAAGGTGTAGCTGGTTTATTCATTCACTTATCGTCGTGACATTTTTGATCAGTCGTCTTTAAGCAGAGCAAAGCGACGGCCGACCGCGGCATGCGTTTGAGTTACGTGCACACGGCCGCGCAGGTGCCTACGCAGACACTGAGTGCTTTTCTGAAAGCCATCAATTGCAAGGGCCAAATGCTAAGCTCCCCCGACGACCTCACAATATTAAAGTGTGTCTCACTCAGACGGAAGCTGCGCCGCGTGGCCACTCCGTGGGCTTTAAAATTTGTCCGTCACAGGGCTCGGCAATCTACCGAATGTTCATCACAAAAGAGAAGGTGACGAGTCCATGCGAGTGCAGCCACTTACAATGAGTGTTACATTCACCAACTTAATCAATTAAACAATTTTGCGTCCGCTAAATTATTTTTATTCGTGCGCAGAAAATAAAAACCAACTGCACGACACATCTGCGGTTGTTACAGCGAGAGTACAGTCTGTGTGAACTGGCAGCGTGCACCAATTAGTTGCGTATTTATTATGTGTCTTTCCTGGGCGTAAACTGAATAAGTTATAGATTTAAATTGTTTGTCCACGCGTCATTACGCATTTGCTCTGCGAGAGTCAACACCCTTGACACCCTCGAAAACGAGATCGTCGCATCTCAAGGGATCATCCTGGCAAAACGTTTCAATGAACTGATGAGTAAATAGATTTCGCTAAATGTGTGCGTTGCGCCCTCGCCACCGTATAATTACGCCCATTCATTCTGCTGGACGAGAAACAAACGCGTTAAAACAAATGACTTTCTCAAATGCTTCCACAGAGAAAGAATAATAGGGCTGACTGCAGCGAAACTTTATCATCTGTGCGGCAAGCACCAGGGGTTCCCCGCGACGACAATAATTTAGCTGTATTGTCTTTTATAACGTAAAACGAACGCAGCAGCCCGTCTCCTCCCAGGCTATTCCGCACAGAGAGAGAGAGAGAGCGCGCGAAAGAGGCGAGCCGACTGTATTATGAAGATGGAACACCTGCCAGCATTAGCTAATGACACAACTCATTAGCACGACCTGATTTACTCGCTGGGGCATCAATCTGGACTTGCAGGCGCCCGAGAGCAGACGGAGAGCCAGTGGCAGCCAGGGTCGGCCGCACGGGCCCTCCGGAGCATGGCGCACCACCGACGGCCTCCGCCAAAATGTAGCCGGCAGCGCATCTCCGCCCCGTCTCATTAAGCCGACCAACGCGGGGGAGCGTGGCCGTGACTTAACGACGCAGACGGGAATGAGCGCTATCATCATCATCATCATCACCCGCTCATTATTGTAAAGGTGTTCTGTAATTATAACTCGGAATACGGGTGCGTCAATGCGTGTCTGCCGTGTGTGTTATGATTGTGCGGCCGGACGTGGTGCTGGTCACCCACCCCCTCGTGTGCCGTGTCGACCTTCCTTCGTAGGTGCTACTCGCTACCGTCGCTTGACCCTACAGTCTGTTGAGGCTACACGGGGGGATGTTTGTTTTTTAAATCTGTGCGATCACGATGCGATGCGCACCGAGCGTACGTTGTGTAACGGTCAAGGCTCGCGGCGGCGTACTTTCGAATGCGTTTCGTAAAGAAGGAATGCTGTCGTCGTTATTTTTAGCCACGGTCAATCCACTGCTGGATGAACGCATTCCCAAGCCATTGGCAGGTCTCGCGGTCCTGCGACGTAACAATCCAGCCGGCACCAGCACCCGGAGTGCTGGACTCCAAAGTGACATAGGTCTGGGGATCAGTGGAACACTCAAAGCCCTCCACAACTATGAGGGGGCTACAGACCTGAACAAACTCCTGCACAAAATAGACTAACTAAAAGATTAATTGCAAGGCTGCTCGGAAACAGCCATGAGAGCGTATCTTTCAGCTGATGTCTGTGCTAGAGCTGTTGAAAGCCCATCTGTTGGTATGTATAAGTGTCAGAAAAACATAATGCAACCATGGCAACGTTGGCCAATGCACTCAATATCAAGTGAAATTTTCCTTCACCCGAACAGTGGATGGTCCCTCTTTGTACTGATGTCGGTTGTCACGGATCGATTCATGATAGTTGCTCTTCAAAGCTGTTCTTTCGAGATTGCCATGTCAATGAGCTCTCTCCCTCTCTCCCGCGCAGTGACACGGCTATCCCGAAAGAACAGTTCTGAAGAGCAGCCATCATGGGCCCCCTTTTCTAGTGCCGTCTTTCAGATCAGAGCCATAAGGCAAATGCATTAACGGGTGCTTTAGATGCTAAAAACATACAACGTTTTATTTATACAGTATTTTGTTTTTGAATATGTGCAAAGTAGCTTAGTATTCTGCACCATGAACCTGGTGACCTGAGTACAATTCCCAGCCACAGTTAGCATTAGTGTTCAGTGGTATCAGAACCAGTGTGGGCATCCACCTCCACCGACCCCCTCGGGCGATTGCAATGATGTATAAACGACTTGCCACGGGGAGCGCATCGTCCAACAGTAGCTTCACAAAGCTCCTGAAAGCTATGTTTTTCATGGTTGCTCTTTAGAAGCTGTTCTTTCGGAATAGCCGTGTCGAGCACGAGGGAGAGGAGGCGGGAGAGCAGTTAAGCCCTCGTCACGGCTATCTCGAAAGAAGAGCAACTATCATGAATCGAGCCATGAAAAGCCACATCAGTACACGGCCATTTTTTCTAATTAGTGAATGTAAATACATGAATGCAATAACAGTTGAAACTTCGGTGGCCGTTTCTTTGATGGTGGTGTTGATGATACTTTTTATTATGTAGAAGAAAGCCATTAATAAATGGCTCCATGGACATAACTTAGTATGAGCTTCGTTTCCTGTTCATCATTACTTAATTTGCCCACCATATGTCGTGCGTTGAGCTTCTCAAAAAACAAAATTAACGCACCAGTCAGTATGATTAGGAAATATATTAAATATGTTGGCATGGTAGAAACTAATTTACACAGCGTGTGGAATTAAAATGAACCTAATACGAACTGCGATTTAATTTAAAATAATACTATTATTGGTTTGGACTATATATATATTCCCCCATTACCGAAGAGTTGTTTGTGTGGTATTTTAATTTTAAAATGGATAAAGGCAATTCGTTTTTCTGCCGTGGAAACTTACGCTAAACAATGAATGTGTTAATGAGCCTTTCCCAATGATACCCATGTGTGTCTTATTGCAAACATACAATTAAAATCACCCTTCCATTTAAATATTTTTTTAAAATCACAAAACATAATACGGAAGGTCCCTAGCTGAATGCAATATAATGGTAGCTCTCTTGGAATGGGATTGACAATGTTTATTATAATGTTTCAGACCTTTCATAATGTCTGCACGGATAAAACATTACCGTCATCAGACGATAATTTACTCAGCTCTATGAGTAGCACATTACCAAAACAAATTGTTATGACTGCAAAATGAAGACGAATCTCGCTTTGCCCTAACTGCAGTAACTGATATTGTAATGTACCTTTTTTAATACACACGATTGCCTGAAAATTGCTTTCAAAAGCTGTTCTTTCGAGATAGCTTTGTGAAGCGCTCCCTCTCATTCCTTTGGCGACGTTTCGCCTCCCACGTTGGGGGCATCCTCAGGCGTCCTGAGACTGATTGAGAAATGAGAGTTCCCACTCGTGACTGTCCAGTTGATCGTTACATTGCAGGATGATGAGGAACAGCAATGAGTAAGGTGAGGCTTTCATCGAGCAGTGGATTGACCGTGACCGATGATGATACTTGTTAAGTCCACCTTATGGGGATCAAGGTAGAGGCGTTCACGTCGCGATCCCTGTCAAGTAATACTTGGTATTACCTGCAAATTCTACCAAACACTTCGAAGCCAAGGAGCTGAAAGACAACGATGTCTAGAAGCTCAACAGATGCCCGAAGCCCCTCAAGCTGGAGCAAGAAGAGAGGCCAATGCTGGGGAGCCACAGCACACAAATTAAGATCTACTGCTCTGGCCTTGTGCTATTCCTCTGCGGAGTATGCATGTCCTGTCTGGGAGAGATCAACCCATGCCAAGAAACTTGACCCGGCGTTGAACAACACCTGCCGCCTGATCACTGGCTGCTTGAAACCCACACACACAAACAACCTGTACCTCCTCGCTGGCATTGCACCTGCTGATATCAGACGGGAAGTGGCCAGTCGAGTCGAGATGACAAAGGCTACTAGCGATGGATGCCACCTCCTTCATGGACGTCAACCCCCGGCCCAACGACTGAAGTCAAGAAGAAGCTTCCTCAGCCATGTGCAGCCCCTAACAACATCTCGAGGGGAAACCAGACTCCAGCTCTGGACGGAAAAGCTTGAGAGTGACCCTCCTGCAACTGGCATGGGAATCCCACCTGTGAAGACTTCCCTCCTAGCTCAGATGCACCATGGATTCAGTGGAAGACACTCAACCGCCTGAGAACTAGAACGGGACGATCAAAAGATGCTTTGGTGAGATGGGGCTACAAGACCGGCCCAACCACCTGTGAATGTGGAGAAGCAGACCATACTATGGAACACTGCCTTGTCTGTGCTCTACTGCCCAACCTCTGCAGCTCAAAAGACCTTGCGGAGTTCAATGAAAATGCAAGGGGCTGTGTAAGGAAATGGGAAACTGTAATTTAACCATCGCGCTTCAAAGAATCGCAAAGAAGAAGTCCACCTTATTAAATCTGTCTGGATAAGGAGGCTACCCGGGTTTTGTTTTTCAGGCGGGCAATTTTTCATCCACAAAATCCTCTCACATTAGCACCATATTTTCCCACGGTCTTACGCATCCTGTAAACAAACCCACCGAAACAGCCGCATTATATTTGAGGACATTCAAATATAATGCGTTCCCCTTTATCAACGGTAAGGTGGCACAGTGGTAACCTCTGCGCCTCGCAAAAAGAACGTCCTGTCCGAGACAGTTTGATTCACGCTTAGGGCACCTTTCTGTGTGGAGTTTGCGCGTTCTCCCCCGTGTCTGCGTGGGTTTTCGCCAGGCACTCCGGTTTCCTCACACAGTCCAACGACATTCTGCTGCATAGGTTAATTGTCCTGCGGACTAAATTGCCTCGGTGCTCTGTGATGGACTGGCGTCCCCTCCTCGGTAGAGCCCTGCCTCGCGCTCTGTGGCTGCCGGGATAGGGTCCAGCTCACCGCGACCCTGTACAGGCTTAATCGGTTTCAGAAAATGGATGGATTGATGGTTTCTGACAATGGATGGATGTCGTTGCAATGCAGTGGCGGAAATTGCTCCTAAGTGGCAGCGTGCAGGACCAGGCTAGCCTGGGCAAGCCGGACGTCGGATGGAAAGCCTCCTTCATTGTATCGCTCGTTGCCACGCTTGTTCACTTGTTCTACAGTTCGTCGTCCCGGCTGCCGTCTCTGGCCCCGAATAATCACACGGGGAGGGGATTAGAGGGCATTTTCATGATCCGCCATGAAGCAATGACAGAGCGCAGATAAATCAAGGATAAGTCCTTGGGATCTGCTTACACAAATCTTGGGTTTTAAGGAGCCCATTTGATTTTTACACTTAATATTCTTTATAAATCCAGCAGTGTTTCACTTAAGAGGCTCACATTCGTATAATCTCCATAAAAGTAAATGTGGTTTTCATTCTCTGTGCGCATATGGTTGTGTGTTTCATAGTGGGGGGCGGTAGCACAGCGGATCGCGCGTTGCGCTATAAACCCCCGCGGCCCGAGTTCAATTCCCACTCACAGTCAACACCAGTGAGGATTTTCTGAACTGGTCCTGGGCCTCGCCTAGGTCGACTCATCCTCATGTGAGTACCTGTGGCGTGGTGTGGCCACTATGGAGACGCGAACAAACATACTATGGGCACCTTTTTGTTAGTGGAGTATACAGATGGTGTAAAAAGAGAAAAGGTTTTACCCTTTCTCGCAATAATACAAGTGTTACGATCTTGCAACACCAAATAGACATCTTTCGCAAGGTGTCAAGTTTGCACAAAACAAACTTGACACCTTATCTATTTGGTGTTGTAAGATCTTAACACTTGTATTATTGCCAGGATGGGCAAAACCTCTTCTCAGTTTACATCACACATCTAACAACTGGGTGTCGGCGTTTCGCTGATAATTACTGACCAGCAGTGTTTCACTGAAGAAGCCCACAGGATACTCTACATTAGAGTGTGGGTCGTAACCTTATCGTGGTGGAGGGCTTTGTGTTCCAATGAACCCCAGAGCAACGTTACCTGGAGTCTAGCACTGCAGCTAAGGTCTCCCTTGTTGAACAAGTCTGGAGTCTAGCGCTCCTGCTAGGGTCTCACTTGGTGAATAGTTCTGGGGGGAGGCTGCAGACAAATAACAATCTGATTTCCCTCCGACTAAAGGAGGTTGGCGTTGGAGCATTTTTCTCCCATACCCCCACCATCCGGGTCAACCCGGATAAACTATCAACAACAACAGCATCATCATCAAGCAGTTGCGAGAATTGTGCCTGGGTGCGTTTACAGATTTTTTTTATGATTAAAATCGGTTATTTATTAGCACGTTTAAATTGAGAAACTCTCAAGATTTCATCGGTTTTACTGCGTATAGATTGTCTTGCATTTACGTGCAAAACACTTGAAACCGAATTCATCCGCACCGAGGGGACCGTTAAACATCCGCGTCTCGCGTCCGTCCCGTCGCTCGACGTCGCGAAACGGTTCGTGAGCCGCGCACGAAACAAGAGCGACGGAGAGAGCGTGCGGCGAGCAGCAGATGGTGCGAGTTAATCCCGGATCGGTGCACAGTGTGTGTGTGTGGCTACGGTTTTGTAATATCCGTGCACCTGATGTGGGGAGTTCGCTCAGCCTGAGCGCTTTAATGGGAGCACTGTATCGTAGACAATCTCTCTGCTCTGCGCGTCCATACACCGATGCAGCGATAACATCATAATACGTAGGAAAGCAATGTCTGGTGGGTTGGTGTCGGCTGACCGCTCGGCTCACTCCCGACTCTCTCTGCGGTTTCCTCGCAGCGCCTCCGTATCCGTCTCTCGTCCATGACCAGGCGTGGAATTTGCGTGCGTTATAAATCGTATTACTGTTATAAGGTGTGCATGCGTGGCTCCGTGTGTCGTGGTGGCACAGTGGCGCGGTGAGTAGCGTTGCCGCCTCACAGCAAGAAGTGGGGGGCCTTACTAAAGCGACGAAAACAGCACCTGGAACGCCTGTGTTGGCCTCAGTGTTGTGGTTCCCACTTCACACAAGGCCGTAGATTCATTTGTTTACATTTTACTTCTGACATATAACACACTGAATGGGCATCAGATCATCTTACTGAGATTTCAACTCCGTGTCGGTTTGCATGTACAGGGTGGTCCAGATGTCTCGTGACCCCATCTCACTCTCTAAAACCTATTATTTGTGCATACCAGTGTGTGTGTAATGTACCGTAGGCGATATAAAAATGATATTTATAAACGTTATTCAGCTGGAATAAATAAGTGAGGGTTATTTAAAACAGTTCGTGAATTAGTAAAGGGAAAATATTAGGGGTCAATGAAATGGGGGTCACAAGACCTGGAAGCAGCCTGTATATTGAGGTCAGCTGATGCACTATCTATACATCCTAAGAGTAACCCTGGAACGGAACAGAGACGCTGCCTCTCTTATGATCCCCCCACATTATGGATTCTCTGCCCTGTTTTATCAGAATGTTCCTTCAGTCGTTATTTTGAAGTCCAGTATTAGATTACACATTTTGATAGCGTAGCGGGTTTTTTTTTAATAGATTTGAACTGCTGTTTCATCCTCTTTTGTTTGTGTGCATTATTTATTATTTATCTCAAATGTTTAATTTAAATGCGCATGTTGAGCGCTTTGGGATCACTTACATGAATGAAATACACGGCAGACGCGATGTAAAGTTTCTTCTTATCATCATCGTTATGTTCAATCCATCCATCCATTTTATTAGTCATTACAGAAATAGTTCAAAGTGTCCTCCATCATGTTCAATGCACATATTGCATCTTTAAACCACTGAACGCCACCGTTCTTTGTTATGATCCAATGTCTTGAGCTCTTGGCGTAGCAAATGATTCCATCCATTCATCCATTATCAGAAACCGATTAATTCTATACAGGGTCGCGGTGAGCCGGAGCCTATCCTGGCAGACACAGGGCGCAAGGCGGGGTAGGACGCAAGTCCATCACAGGGCATCGGGGGCAATGTAGTCCGCAGGACAATTAACCTATGCAGCAGCATGTCTTTGGACTGTGGGAGGAAACCGGAGGGCCCGGCAAAAACCCACGCGGACACGGGGAGAACATGCAAACTCCACACAGAAAGGCACCCGAGCCGTGATTCGAACACGGGACCTTCTTGCTGTGAGGCGGAAGCGCTACTCACCGCGCCACCATGCCGCGCTATCAAATAATTATTCTCGGTAAAGAAAGTGATGTCGCACCCTGTACTTAGAGTGGAGACAGCCTGGGAATGCCAAATATTGTGGCTGAAGTTGCAAGGTAGCCTCGTATGGCAGTAGAGCCTGGATAATTTAATCTACATGTGCGGGGCCTTGAGGAATATCCCTTAATAAGTACGGGTTTTCTCCAGGTCCTCCAGTTTCTTTCCACAACCCAAACACTTATGAATATAACTGGCCGAACGTCCAAATGCAAAAGCCTCCTAAAAATATCCTCGAAACTCAGTGGCTAGTCATATACATGTATTACTATATATTTTACTCATAATCACTGGGGTTTGAAGTTTTCTGTCAGATTTAGTGACACCATCCACAGGAGGTAAATTACTGGGTTCACTGATTATGGGTATCGTATACTTTTAAAACGTTATCATGAGATTTCAAGCACGGTGGCGTAGTGGGTAGCGCTGCCGCCTCACAGCAAGAAGGTCCCGGGTTCGAATCCCGGCTCGGGGGGCCTTTCTGTGTGGAGTTTGCATGTTCTCCCCGTGTCCGCGTGGGTTTGCGTCGGGCACTTCGGTTTCCTCCCACCGTCCAAAGACATGCTGCCAGGTTCATTGGCCTACTGAGTAAATTGCCCCAGGTGCCCTGCTATGGACTGGTGTCCCATCCTCGGTAAACCCCTGCCTTGCGCCCTGTGTCTGCCGGGATAGGCTCTGGTTCGCCGCGACCCTGTACAGGATTAAGCGGTTTCTGAAGATGGATGGATGGAGATCTCAAGCAATGTATAACTTTAGGCGAATTCTGTCTAATGAGTGAAAATCAATGAACCTCTAAGTGCTATTGTTTAAGGGCTTCCAATGTGAAAATGTAGTTTTAGGATTTTTACAGCTGTAAATACTTATTCCACTATATTTGTGTCGCGTTTAATCACTCTACATCTACCAGGACATCGCAACAATTCACATCAGTCGGTCAGTCACAATTGTCTGTACATGTTAAATGACAATTGACTTCCCCGCTTTGTTACTTTTCATCTCGCGGTGTCAATCTATTACTATTCCCAACTATCTAAGCATAGGAGACACACGACAATTACACGTATTAACACATTCACCGGTGAAATAGTAAGGATGCAGTAAGAATAAATCCAACTCCATTCATCAGACACAGACAGTTTTTATTGCTCTCCAAGCTGTTGACGGAATAACAGCTTGTCAGTGTCGGTTTCCGTAATGTGACTTTGTGCTGCATGAAATACAAAAGTATGGTATTTTTCCCGCTTTGACGTTAATGTCCGATGTCAGATAAACCCTGAGCTGTAACGTGAAGGGTTTGAAAATGTTATGGTCAGAAAATAGGCAAAGGCAAAATGACCTCTTGCTGAAATCAGCATTGACGCGGCGTTCCGCTCCTGATCATAGCCCAGAACCAGTGGTGGTAATTCCACATTCCTATGGTAGGGGTGAGAGCTCAACTTCATCACTTAAGGCCGTCACTGGCACTGTTTTGAAGCATTGATTTATTGATTCAAATCGATTGCCACGCTCATGACACATTCATTAAATGGTTTGAGTCACAATCAATAATTTGCGATTAATGAATATTACATGCCGAAGTTACGATTTGGCAAATTGAGCCAACAAAAATTGTATAAGACTATTAGAATTAGCCAGCATTAGGCGGCAACGATTGAGTCAAAACTAGAAGCGATTCTTGCGTTGAATCGCAACCGTGAATCTGTGAACTGCTGGGAATAGTTGTGGGGTTGAGGGTGAAGAGGGCTCGTGAAGGCCGCTACTGGGCAGCTGGAGGCAGTCGTCCTCCAGCAACAACAGAGGGTAGAGCAGCGATGCTCACAACAACGTGCGAAATGCCTGGCACAGTAAGGAGCAGAGGTGGTGCCTCGGCCAGTCTTCTCAGTCAGCCCCTGGCATCTAGGTTTGTCCGGTGGACTCCTGTCAGCGAACCTTTGACACGTCAATGTCACGTGGTAGCCTGAAGGCGCGCCTGGCCTGGCACGAGCGCCGTGGTAACGTTACCGCTATTTAGTGGCGAACAGCGTTTGCTGCTGCTGCTGCTGTTGTTGTTGCTGTTGGGTGGGTGATGGTGAGATGTTTAATTGTTACACGCCTATTAATTCCACAGCTAGGCAGACGTTGGCGATCGCGATTGTTGCAGACGTAGGACAATACCGAGGCGGAAACGTTTGGACACGCTCCAAATTACCCCAAACTACAACATTTGCTTTTACGGCGCATCTGCTACGCGGCACACGTGTACGTACACACACACACACAGGGGGTACGCACGGCACGGCCTAGCGCGTGCGTGTGTTCCAACAGAGGGGCCGAACACACGCGAGAGAAGAGATTTGCACGACGATTACAAAACATTCACGCTGATGTCCTTTCATCAGCCCGATTGCCTCGTGTTT
>JAZEWU010000021.1:2511366-2522955 GCA_036362915.1 Geotria australis
ATAACAATAATGATGAATGGCTGTGTTGCTCGCAGCTAAAAATGCGATTGTCTTTGCGGTCGTCTCAGCAAAAAGGACAGAGCTCCGTATTTTCATTGTTTTTGATTGCTGCCGTCTCGTTCTGTAAAGCTGAGTCTTGGACACTCAGGGCTCACTTATAAGCAGCGTTGAACTTCTCTGGCGTTACTATGTCTTTTCTCAGAGCCATGGGCTGCCCATGGGATGACTAAAACAAAGGCTACTGTAGGAAATGAAGGCCGATACCTGTCACCTGCGCGATGCAGGAACGTCAACTAACAGTATTGCGGCCACGTGTCTCCACGCTTCCCCTCCGGCTTGGCGGGGCCCCCCAGGGTTCTCTCAGATGGAGACCCTGGTGGGTGGTGGAGGAGGGGGGTCAAGAGGTCGGCCAGAACCTCACGGCTGCATCGGATCGACCGCTACTGTCGAGACTCGGGGACAGGAAGGGGGACTGTGTTGGGAGCT
This sequence comes from Geotria australis, assembly GCA_036362915.1. Taxonomy (NCBI): domain Eukaryota; kingdom Metazoa; phylum Chordata; class Hyperoartia; order Petromyzontiformes; family Geotriidae; genus Geotria; species Geotria australis. The sequence continues at coordinate 2,511,853 of JAZEWU010000021.1, forward strand.
TTGCCAGGACGAACCCTATGAAGGGAGATCGCTTGAGGGCTTTGCCAGAGGGACTCGAGGAAAGGGGCTTTTACCTGGGGGCTTTGCCGGAAGGGATCCCAAGGAAGGAGGCTCGCTTGGACACTTTGTCTGGAGGTGTTCGTGCCGCCACTGAAGGGTGGAGGCGACAACCCGCTGTCTCCACACTTACTCCCGCGCCTGACTGTATTATTAACCGCGGTGTCAGATTAGAATTTGAGTAATTCATAATAACGCTATCGTAATGCTCCGTGATAATGTGGAAAATAAGTACCGTATTAGTTTTACATTTAACGTGCCAGAGATTGGCTCGGCTGGGAAGATGAGCCCTTCTGACCTTTAAATACTCGGATGGCGGCATTCGCCGCGTGCCAGAAGCGTCCCTCCGAAGCAGCTCCCGCCCTTCAACCCGGCTCTTAGCAAATGGCACAATTCATGACATTTTTTTTTTTACATAATTTATCAAGCCCTGTGGAATATAAAATCCCACCGGTTAGCGAGCTGTTAGGATGTGTGAGAGAGAAAAAAAATCAATACGGAGCCAGCGTTACCATTTTAAATCAGTTTTATTATCCTGCTGAAGTAAATTGAATTAATTTACCACGACAACAATGGGGATACGGTGTGTGCTGCCCACTTAAGCCAAGAAGACCATTAGGCCGAACACACTAAAAATCCTTGAGAGCTTGGAATCTGTTCCCACCGTGGGTTTTTCTCTCTCTCTCTCTTTACACCAACAAAAAAAATACAGCCGGAGGAAAATGAAGCTAAGCCATCATGAACTGGATATCAATAGCGACCTTTTATATCCTCCGCTTTAGGAAAAACAGAAAGAGAAAAACATTGCTCATCCCTTTCCCGCCAGCTGGGGGGAAGCGACCGCCCCCCCCCCACCCCGTGTAGTTTCGAACATTGGAAGTGACTTGAGCGATAAATTTCACCTGAGCCCGAAGCTCCGCGGAGTTTGGCTGCGAACCAGTGTTTTGAGGCCGAGCGTAAATTACACGACTCCACGGCCCGCAAGCTGCGCGCGCGGCCGCGGCGTCTCGTTATTGATGTAAGTCATTAGGGATGGGTCTACACCTACCCAAACTCACGGCGATACGCTGTTCTTAGCCCGGCCGGGGCACCGCTTGACTGATGGCACGCGCATCTCGGGGAATTGCATTACCAATGTCCGCAGCGCCGGGTAGGTTAGAATTTGCTGGGTGGTAGTGGAGGAGAGAGAGAGAGAGGAGCAGAGGGTTCCGGATCGCGTTGGGTCCTCTGGTGGCCTGTAGTGACAAGGCCACCAGGGGAGACGTGACATTAGAGGAAGGACGTTGGGAATAAGTGTCGAAATGTTTTTTGCAATTATAAAATCCGTCAAACGGGTCCCTGATTATCGCACGCACGTTGTCTGAACACGCGCGCCGTACGTGCCAAACGACGCCGTGGGGTTTTAAGGACAGGAGAAAGGTTGCGCTCCGTATATCCCATATTATATTTATTTATCCATTCATATATGTACAACCTTTGCACGGGTCAGTGTGTGCGCACACACGCCTATGGTACGGGATTGTTTAAGCCCGCTGTCCACTCAACTGCTGTGTGAAGGTCACTACACGCCACGTCGGTCGTGCGGGTCGTTTGGTCATACTTCACCACGTTGGTTAGTAGGGTTTGGTACAAGAATCGGGTTCGGATATCGTCCTGCGACGATGTTTGCCGTGGCCGGGAATCGAACTGGGTTGGCAGAGCGCGCTCTCACCGCACTGTTCACCGCTGCACCTGTATTGCTATCTCAACAATCTTCTTTGCGATTCTTCGAAGCACGATGGCTAGCTTCTGGACATCGTTGTCGTTCAGCTCGGCTTCGAAGTGTTTGGTAGAATTCGCAGGCAATACCAAGTACTACCTGACAGGGATCGCGACGTGAACGCTTCTACCTTGACCCCCAATATAAACAATGATAAACAATGATAAGCAATGATAAGGGCGGCACGGTGGCGTAGTGGGTAGCGCTGCCGCTTCGCAGCAAGAAGGTCCAGGGCGTTCGAATCTCGCCTCGGGTGCCTTTCTGTGTGGACTTTGCATGTTCTCCCGGTGTCCGCGTGGGTTTTTGCCTGGCGCTCCGGTTTCCTCCCACAGTGCAAAAACATGCTGCTGCATAGTGTAATTGGCCTGCGCACTAAATTTCCCCCGGTGCGCTGTGATGGCCTGGTCATAACCCTGCCTTGCGCCCTGTGTCTGCCGGGATAGGCTCCAGCTCACCGCGACCCTGTACGGACTTAAGCGGTTTCTGACAATGATGATGATAACAAGACGTAAAAAAACGTCTTAAACATATATTTCACGTTCGTGTACACAACTGACTGACTGCTTTAGCGTTAAACTGCCGTCTTTCATTTAAGGCTTCGGTGCAATTAACCGGAGTGGCATCGGGCTCCGTCATCTGTTGCTGCGGCGAGCAGGCTCGGCCTCTCGCAGGCCGCACGCTCGGAAGCTCAGGCCCCGCGTCGTCTCCACACTAATTATCCCTCTCGGATGCAAGGGCAGCGAGACTTTATATATATATAGGGAATAGCGGTCGGTAATTAAAGTCCGTACGTTTCAAAGCCCAAAGGTGTCGACGGAGCGGCGAGGTCCGAAGCCCTGCGTAATTAAATTTCACGCTTTCCACGTGGGGAAAGGGCAGGGTTTTTATCGGTCCCGGGTGTGAGCCGCCGTAAAGTCTCCACTTGAGTGTGAAGAGGACCGTTTCCTCAGCGAGCTTCGTAAAGTCCCCGGGCCACTAGAGCCACCTCACCGGCCCCCTCTCACCACGGCCCCCCTCTCTCCGTTGACGGGAAGAGCATCATCATGTCTGTGGTCGGAGCCTGGAGAATACTGTGAGTCATAGTATATGCTCTATTATGAGTTTAGGACACGTGAAAAGGTACGCCGGTGTTGTGTACCCGTCGATATGTTGGAATTGCGAGCACACAGTGCTTACTTCAAAGATGTTCCCGACGTTTCGCTGGCAGTTGCGTCCAGCGTCACCCTGATGACGCTGGATGGGTACACAACACCTCGCATACCTTTTCACGCAGCTCATCACAGCACCTACTCCACACACCGCGTTCGCGCGCAACCTTCGCGAAACGCCGTTTCTCGGTCGCGGCACCCACAATCTGGAACAGCCTACTCATCGCACTACCGTGGCGCATCAAAAGAGACCCCCAAAAAATAAATAAACCCATACCACACAGACATTGCGTTTGGGGAGCGTTGAGCTCAAATTGGAACATTGCACCGCTTAGAACCCTAATAGGCAGTCATACGAAATAACAGCCTTTTGGTGGCCGTAACTGGATAAAGCCACAGACTTTAATTAAGTTTTCACCAGCAAGAATAATTAATATGTGAAACCCGATATTTGTATAATCTATCAAGCTATGTACACATACAGCCCTTTACTATAACACTGCTAGGTGAACGCATCCCTGCGCCGTATCGGTTATGGGGGATGTTTTAGTATACTTCACACTGGTGAGTGCGGGTTGGTGAAGAGTCAGCAGAGCAGAGCACTGACAACCGCACCATCACTCCGCTTCTCGATCATCCTACATATTCTATATGAACGACGTGGACCCCTTTGCCGTGCCAGTTCTCTGTATTAATCATCGAACCAAATAGTGCAGCAGTCTCCGGTGATGATGGACGTTAAAAATACAAATTCTTACCGTCGCTAATATACGTTGGTAATGATCAAACTTGTTCTGTCGGCGCTTTCTCTTTACTGTCTCGCCAAGTCTCACGATCCCAGACACGGGAAGCCGAGTCTGCGGGGAAGTGTCGAGGCCAAGCGCTGAGATTTGATGATAAACATAACGCACAGAAGTGCAAGATAAAATGAAGTACGGTACACACTGTGTTGCGACCCGCTTCTCAATATAGTGTCACTTTCTCGTTTTTAATAAAAATGTCGAAGGTCATAGATACGTGGATGCTGCCGTGGGTGTCTTGGTTATCCCACCGGACTTTCAATCCAGAAGAGGTGGCCGATTTACTGTGATCTGCAGGCGCGGCGGTTGAAAAAATAGTGCAAGTTTATGGCTTGATGCGTGATGGTTGCTTTCCAAAGGTGTTCTTTTGGGATAGCCGTGTCGAGCACTCCGCCTCTCTCCTTCGCGCCTTTTCGCCTCCCACGTTGGAGGCATGCTCAGGTGTACCGAGACTGTCACGTTGGAGGCGAAACGCCCCGTTGGACAGAGGTGGCGCGCTCGATACAGCTTGCTGAAAGAACAGCTTAGGAAAGCAACTATGAAAAGATACATTTTCGTATTTTAATACAAAATACAAGTCTCACCCCATTCCACATCCCCGGGATTAGTGCAAACATCCCTTGGTCGAGTTACAAGATGAACTCAGTTTGAACTTCATTACTGCTTGGCCATTAAGGAAGGCGCGCAGGAGTGGGAGAGAGAGAGGGAGTATTATGGAAACTCTTCTTGACAGCTTCAGGATTTAAATTGGAGGGGAAATGCTATTCACGGAACCTGCAGTCATTTGCGATTCACCCACTATACATAGTGTGTACGTGACCCACACCCCGTGCTTAAACCAGGTGCATGGTATTTATATTACACTGCATTGTAAAATCCAGAAGTTGACCGCTTTGGCCGTGGTGATGTCGTCCGACCAATTAGAATCGTGACCGCTATCGGAAGTAAGTGTCACGCGTTGCATGCAGATCCGAGAGAGGAAGGGCTGCTGATGGGTGTATGTTAATGTCGCCGAATTCACAGATAATGGAGAGGACAGCTTGTAACATTCCATTAGCGTCTCGGTGGGTCAGACACCGAGATAATTCTGGATCCACCAGGAGGCACTCAGCTGGAAGTACACACTGTTTAAAAAATGAAATATCAGAAATGTGCATACTTCACAAACGCTTTCAAATAATTCTTCTGAGGGCCATGAAAGATTCACGTTCTTAAAATATATATTTTTTTTTCCCCACCAAATAAAGATCCTGTCCGGCATTTTAATGCAGAGCGGACGCAGCTTCAGATATAACATCGCGGCTGTCGTATTTGTGTCCCGCGTTAAATAATCAATCAAAGCATCATCTCAAATGGGATATTTTCATAGGCAAGAGAGGGAGACAAATAGATGGGATGTGACGTGATCCGAGATGACCATTCTCGGTGACAGTATGGTACATCATCGTTGACCGGAGTAACATTTGCAGAATTGATGGCCAAAACAATGGCACAAATAAACACGAGACATCTCATAATCGGACAACTTTCCTATTAGGGTGTAAGGTATGCTGATGAATTAAATGATTGTACATGAATTCGTAATTATAGTCCTGCTTTGTGCCCTGTGTTTGCCGGGATAGGCTCCGGCTAACCGCAACCCTATACAAGATTAAGCGATTTCTGACAATTAATTCATGAATAAATAATAATAAATGATGCAAGGTTCAACCTGGAGGTAGACCTCTTGATTATGAGCACTATTCCAGTGGTCATTATTTCCCTATCGCATAAAGCTGCTAGCTTGTTTCGAACGTGATTTTGCAAAATCCTCACATCTTGCACAAGCGTTGACATTTAATAACTGCCATCTGTCTTAAAATGTAGCTCTTCTCCACGTTTCATGCATTTTAGATTTGAAGTATCACAGTAATGATAGTATGTTTTTCTTTCACGACCAATATTACGACCAATGTTATGAATTGTAATCGAATTAGAATTGGTTTCTTTTGGACGAGGTTGTGCAACAATGTGTGTTGTAAACCCTCCTCCCAGAGCTCATTTTAGTGTAGTGAGAAAATCAATTGCAGGGACTGCACCTTTACCTTTTACATATAATAATAATGGTCTTGGGCTCACTATGGAGGCACCGTCATAAAAATAAACATTTAAGTCGTAATGGTAACTAGTAGAATGTCAACACACGGTAAGAAATGGACTGTCATGCGTGAAGCAGTTATCTGCCCAGAGCCAGGCACGCCGCATTATTTTGCTAATACGCATCTAATGAAACTGTCAACATGTTGCTCCTGGAACAGTCTGTCATAAAAATGTAAACTGATATATCTAGCGGCGATGTTTATGAGCCGATGATGGTTTTAATTAAATCATTAATACAGGGAAATTCGGCCATTTTCATGAAACAGGCCAATTTTTTTATGACCCTGGCGATAATTGGAAGACACTTAAAAAAAACAATCACAACATTGATTCCAACTTTCTAAGAAATACAAACTCCACTTTCCACATATTATTATTGATGTTTTTGTTGTTGTGCCAAAGTTTACACCTAGACTGCACACCGGCAGAATCCCTTCGTAAAAATGCGTATTAAAGAATCTCAGTCTAGCAGCTGTAAAAATGCAAATATTTGAGGGTCTGAAATTAATTAATTCATTGTCAGAAATCGCTTAATCCTGTACAGGGTTGCGGTGAGCCGGAGCCTATCGCGGCAGACATAGGGCGCAGGGCAGGGCTATACCCAGGGTGGGACGCCAGTCCATCACAAAGCACCGGGTATAATTCAGTCCGCAGGCCAATTAACCTATGCAGCAGCTTGTGTTTGGACTGTGGGAGGAAACCGGAGTGCCCGGCGAAAACCCACGCGGACACGGGGAGAGAACATGCAAACTCCACACAGAAAAGGCACCCGAGCCGGGATACGAACCTTCTTGCTGTGAGGCAGCAGTGCTACTCACCGCGCCACCGTGCCGCCCATGGTCTGAAATAATTATTATATTTAATGGAAAATCTATAAATGTGCACAGAAGGTTAATTGATGCATGAAATCAATGTGCACAGACACACGCCCTGCTTGCTGTCAATTGGTCTGCAGCTGTATTGCCTTTGCTCTGATGTTGGCTTCTGTGACTTGCAAGCGTGACCTCTCTCTGCTACCTGAACCTTGAAGTGAAATGAGCCACTACGAAATGTACAGTCTTTCTTAACGCCACAATGAATGCATTAACAAAAAAATGTAAAAATGAGTTATGTGTCTTGCCACGTTGTAATGGGGTTCGCTCAATGGACTTGTAAATCAGAGGTCCCTGGTTCGGTAAATTGTCTATGCAAGTTTCTTACATCCACCTCCTCTGCACTGCTGTCCCCCCAGCAGTATTAAAGGGTAAAAGCTGAAAAATAAACTAATTTTATTTACCAGGTAACGCCCACTGAGCTGCGACCTCATTTTCAGATCCTTGTTCCTGATTAAGCTGATTGCAACTATCAGCGATACGTCGTACCTTCGTTGTAAATGTTGTGGGTTCGCTCTCGAACATACAGGTGTGCTGAAGTAGCACGTTTTTGTTCACGTGACAACCCTTTACTGATTGGCTGTGTCGGGTGGAGGCCGGTTTGCGACACTTATATTGTTTACGTGACCTGACCCGTAAAAAGAGATATACTACGGATAACATTGGTCGCGAAGGTCTTCATGGTAAATTTCTCTACGCGCGTACGCAGCGACGTAGCAAGTTCCTGTGCCGTGACGGTACAGACACTACAGCCTCTCAAGACATGCATTACAAAACCACGGCTTCCATAACTAAAATCAACGCAATTACAAAAAAAACACCAAACTCTTCCACTTAACACTCAACGTATTCAAATATTTGGGAGAAATGTGGCCGGCATTGCCGACACTAATTAGCTGAAGTCCACGTATTTTACTGTGTTTGTTTAAAGCTGCAGACGCGGTATCGTGGGGTTTTTTTTTCTAGATACTGGTTTGCTGCGACTCCTGGTTGCTGCGGGTATTTTTTTTTTGTTTCGCGATACAATTCACACGCACGAACCACATGTTGCCACAAATAACTTCGCGGACAATCGATTGGTTCAGCTCGGTCTGCGTCTCGGGATTTAGGTATGCCCGGTAGGTTGCTGGTCATTGTCGTTAAGACAAGGCGACCTGGCAGAATATTGCGGCAGAGAGAGACGGGCGCTGTCTGCCTGGCTTTTAGTCTTTTTTTGGCAGCTCGTGGGTAGATCTTTGTGACCCTCGGGTGAAAGGCGCTTTGTGACCCTCGGGTGAAAGGCGCTATATAAATTGAATTATTATTATTATTATCTGGGGCGGCACGGTGGCGCGGTGAGTCGCGCTACCGCTTCGCACCAAAAAATGTCCCCGGGTTTGATTCCTGGCTCGGGTGCCTTTCTGTGTGAAGTTTTCGTGCTCTGCCCGTGTCCGCGTGGGTTCTCGCCGGGTACTCCGGTTTCCCTCCACAGTCCAAAGACATACTGCCGAGGTGAATTGGCCTGCGTTAATTGGCCCTGGTGCCCGGCGATGGACTGGTATGCCATCAAAGGTATAGCCCTGCATTGCGCCCTGTGTCTGCCGGGATAGGCTCCGGCTCACCGGGACCCTCTAAAGGAAGAAAACAGGGACCGATAATTAATGACAGGGTATTACAGCATATATAGAGTATATATAGGATATAGTAACCTCCCAAGGGTTGGAGGATGATGAGTAGGGAGGATGATTGTCCCAGAATTACATCCAGTAAATATACAATAATATTCGATATCTTTTCTCTAGTAAATATAAATAGTACATAAATTCTCAGGTTGTCAAGGGTGGGAGTAGCAGCCCCCATCACCCCCGCTGCTCGCCCCCCCTCCCTTGTATCACCACTGCTGTGTATGACTGAACCAGTGCAAAGATCATGATTCATTATTTTCACGTGGTTTAATTGGCGACAACCTCCGCGTGGTAGAGAAAAAACAAGACAAAGATTCTCCATGTGGCCATATAGACCGTTGGGTCAGGTTTTGTTAGGGAGCACGTATCAAAGTGAAAATGGAAGGGGCCCAACAGCACCCCGGCCACCTTTGTTTTCCCAGTGCTGATGTGTACATACTGCATCAGGTACACGCCTAAGGCGTGAGTAACCTATGCGGGCCCAAGAACAGTTTCACTGATCCTAACCGTGCCAACTAATTATTACAATTCGCGAAGTCTCTATATGTAAAGGTCTAAACATTTTTGTAACAACGGCAAAAAGCGTCCAATAGCGTTGATGTCCTCTCCCGGACTACTTATGAGTTGATCTGTGCTTTACCCTGTGGTGGAAACTGGCTTTACACCGTCTAGGCTAATAAGCTTGAAGGACAGTGCATTGCGACTCATTCATTTTTGCATGGTTATGCCACAAGTATATGTGGCTACCTGCACGTTGGAGCCTTTGTAAAAAGGTGTTCACTTGTTGTTTAAACATCTCAACATTGTGTTCTTATTTCCGGTAAGGGTTAAAATTCGTAGTTTATACTTTATATTGCATTGTCTGTCATCTCTAGATAATGACGAAGTTTCCCCGCATAGCCTTTAGCTGACTGTAGGGGAAAGTGCCACTAGCGAGCACCTAAGAAGGCCGACAGGGCACACGAGGGAGTGGGTAGCCAGCACCACGTCCGGCCGCCTTTGTCTCCCTAGTAGCAATGTTTACACACAGCACTAGGTCCTCTTTTGAGACTGAGTCAACCTAGGTGAGGCCCTGGAGCGGTTCAAAAAATCGTCACTGGTGTTGGCCGTGAGCGGGATTCAAACTCGGGTAGCCAGGTTTGTAGCCCAGCGTGCTAACCACTGAGTCACCGCTCATAATGTACACGTCTCTGTTTTGAGCAGCCACTTACATCTGGCGTATCCAGGCTATTTTCATGTGCCCTCCCAGTGAACCTTACCGTGTTAATAAGCATTTTAATTAATGTGTGATTTCATTATTTAACAAATTACTCTCTATTCTAAAAGAGGTCGTCGACACTAAAAGGGAAGGCGTGCTGTTAGATGCCGTCGCATATTCACGCGAGCGAATCCGAGAAAAATCTCCGAGAATCAAACATAGAAGTGCGGCAACATCCATCCATTGTCAGAAAGCGCTTAATCTTGTACGGGGTCGCGGTGAGCCAGAGCCTATCCCGGCAGACACAGGGCGCAAGCCAGGGCTGTACCCATGATGGGACGACAGTCCATCACAGGGCACCGGGAGCAATTTAGTCGGCAGGCCAATTAACCTATGCAGCATGTCTTTGGACTGTGGGACGAAACCGGAGTGCCCGGCGTAACCCACGCGGACACGGGGAGAACACGCAAACGCCACACAGAAAGGCACCAGAGCCGAGATTCAAACCCGGGACCTGCTTGCTGTGAGGCCTGGCGCCCTGTGTCTGCCGGAATAGGCTCCAGCTCACCGCGACCCTCTACAGGATTAAGCGGTTTCAGAAAATGGATGGATGGACCATTTGTATAAGGCGTGTAAAATCTATAGCAATTTTGCTCGAGCCCTATTAATCTAGCAGATTGCACAGGCGTTGCCTTTATGCTCCCGTGGCAGGGCAGGGCAGTGTGCCAATTCAGTCGACGTGCACGGGGGCGGGGAGGTTTCGGCAGGCAGGAAGAACGGACAACGTGGGACGATCGTGGATTTTAATTGGAGGCAGATGGACAACTGCGGCGCTCCCTCCTATCGGTTTCTGATAGAACGCGCGCGACTCTGCGGCTGTAACGCGCGCTTGGCTCCGGCCGCCTAATTGTCCGACAACACGCGCTGCAAGGCGCCCCCACTCCTTCCCAGAGCCGACTGTCTCTCCCCCTCGTGGGCAATAACCCTAATGTAGGCAGCAGGCACGTACTCAATCTCACTATTTGATGCTCCGACTAGGAAAAGTGGGCGGCACGGTGGCGCAGTGGTGGGTATCGCTGCCACCTCACAGCAAGAAGGATCCCCCGGGTTCGAATCTCGGCTCGGGTGCGTTTCTGTGTGGAGTTTGCATGTTCTCCCCTTGTCCGCGTGGGTTTCCGCCGGGCACTCCGGTTTCCTCCCACCGTCCAAAGACATGCTGCCAGGTTAATTGGCCTGCTGAGTAAAATTGCCCCAGGTGCCCTGCGATGGACTGGCGTCCCATCCTCGGTATACCCCTGCCTTGCGCCCCGTGTTTGCCGGGTTGGGCTCCGGCTCACCGCGACCCTGCCCGGGATTAAGCGGTTTCAGAAAACGGATGGATGTATGGACTAAGAAAAGTCCCTACAATCAGCCGTGCGGGCTCCGGCTTAGCTATTCCCGTCCACACGCTGCTGGCGCGTGGGTGA
>JAZEWU010000021.1:2523218-2537052 GCA_036362915.1 Geotria australis
TTCAAGGTTCACGCAGCCAGCAGCCAACAATAATAATAGTAATAGCATTTTATAGAGCGCCTTTTACCCGAGGGTCACAAAGCGCTGCACAAGGGCCGTGCAGAGAACGGCATAGAAATAACGACAGAAAAAACAACTAATAAAAAAACAGAGACAAAAAATAAATGATTAAGGCTGCTTCAAATACACTGGAAAGGTCGTGAAACTGGCAATCTTAAGATCGGCAAAAATCTGCCAGCGTCCCCTAAGATGACCGTCACTTTCTTAAAGACAAACACGGAGGGAGACAGGGAGGGTGAAAAACAACCGCCATTCGCTACTAAGTGGCGGTGACGTCACCACGGCGGTTGTGGCAGGCCATATGCACCTTGAGGGCCCGTGAAATGTCGAAGGCCCGCCGAAAGGAGGTCACGAGACATACCCAGGTGTCATGGGCTGCCTGACCGAGCCAGCAGACAAAATACATTTACGTATACGCCCTACTCCTGTTCGCAGAACGTCACAGGATCGTTAAAGATCCTGTTGTCGGTGAAGCAGGCGGGCCACTTTTACGGTGATGACACCCACAGTATTTGCAAGGGGGAATCAATGGCCTTGAACCGTGAACCTCTGCAACAAACTTCTTTAACGCTTGATCATGTCACAACCGCTCTGTCATGGTGAAGGAACTGTACACAACTTTGTCCATGAACACCCCACCCCCCCTTCACTGAGAACATACATATTTAAATAAATCTCAGGAAGTTTAGGTCCCCATGTACAAGTATGTAGACAAACATGTAAATTAGCACTTCACAGGTAATTAGTTATCGAACACTAATTGTACAAACTAGCACACGGAAGTGATTTCATAATTAGGCTTTTAATTGCGTTTCTGTAAAAGTAACAGCAGTTATTACTGGAATAAAAGTGTATTTTTATTTATTTTTACGTAGGAGTGAAATGTGATGATGGACGTTAATTACAAATGTGCTCTGTCTGTGTATCTAAAAACGTTAACGCGCAAAAGCACGTACACCGAGCAAGCAAGTTTCGAGCGAAGATTATGCAATAGTAGCACTAAAATGTAATTAATTGCCAGTGATCCGCAATTAACACCCATTTATTTGTGGAGATGAAGTGAGCCAAGCGGCATTCATCTAATGACTGGGATACTTCAGTCTCTCCTCACCATTACGAGCATTAGCCGATAAATCATGCAAACACAAATTCCTTCATATTGCAAGAGGTATCGTGGGCGATCGTTAATTGCGTTGAATAATAATTGTATTTGAAAAAAATACGATAAATAATTAGGTTGATGTAGATTTTCACGGCTCGATTCATGATGGTTGCTCCTTAGAGCTGTTCTTTCGAGCAATCCCCTCTCTCCCTCGCGACGTTTCGCCTCCCACGCTCTGAAGAGCAACCATCATGAATCGAGCCGTTAAAACCTATGTTACGCAACGAGTCAGCTCCTGCTGAAGAAGACATAACAAAACAAACGCTCTTCTACAAAATACAACCTCAGCACAATATCTCATACATATTTGAGAAGAACCAACATTTGCAAAAATATTGTGTACGTTTCAGACGCAGTGCTGAAAGTGTTATAGTGCTATGTGATTCTAAACTTTTCGTGGCAAGGAGATATCTCATTGTGCCAGGCATGTCTACAGTGTGAGCCATGAGGAAATATGTGAAATTTTTCAACGTAACTCGGTTAAAGCTCACTTATCATGTATACGCATTTGACGTGGACTTTTCATAATATTTTAACACTGTAACACGGGTATTAACACATTTATTTAGCTATTAAATTATTTCATTTCTATTTTGTAAGCATAAAGTATGCCGGAAGTTAAGGTTTCTGAGAGATGTGTGAAGTTTGAGGTAATGGTACATTTATTCATTCATTTATTGTCAAAAACCGCTTAATCCTGTACAGGGTTGCGGTGAGCCAGAGCCTATCCCGGCAGACCCAGACGCAAGGCAGGGCTATGCCCCTAATGGGACGCCAGTCCATCACAGGTCATGATACATTTAGTAGTATGAACATATACATTCGTGAAATGTTTCAATATATATGTATTCAGTAAGACTGCGAGGCAAGGCTCAGTGATGCTTTTTTAGGATAGAATAAATTAAGCGATTGACATTCTGCGATGTGCAAGTGCCGTTAGTGACGGGCTTTAATAATGTATGTACAGTGTATATGTGTTGTGCCTTAGACGATGTAAAATTTACACAGTATTAAAATCTATATTTCAGAGACAAAGTCTGTAAACATTGTAGGGTTTTATTAAACTTAAATTCGTTATCAGGATTTTTTTTTTTTTACGGTAAAGCCACTCCACAACAATATTAATCTTGAGATATTGATCAGCTGTAGACTGGGCAGAGTGAAGGTAAATTCGGTATTTTTATCAGCGGGCACGTGGAAGGAATAAGTTGCACGCACAGCTATTTGTTCAATGCCTTCAAACTAAATGAATTTGTGATTGCCTGCTCTTATAAAACACGAATCCGTACCATTTCTGAAGCGGCATCTGTCGTGTTTGTTTATTAATATTTCCACACATTACATTGAGCAGCGTGACTGCAGGAGTGATGTGTTCCTCACAAGGACGAGGCTTCTCAGGGTCGCCACCTCTCCTGTGTTTCCACGGATTGTCAACCTTTTTGAGGAGGCAACTGTTCTGAGAAATGTGAAGGTTTTCACGGACCAAGTCATTCAAAGCCTGGGCTCTGCCATTTACACGTACTTATTCTGTTTACGCCCATGCATGGACGGCAGGGTGGTGCAGTGGTAACATCTACGCCTCGAAGAAAGACAGTCCAGCTCAAGGTAGTTGGATTCCCGTCTCGGCTGCCTTTCTGTGTGGCGTGTGTGTGTTCTCCCCCTGTTTTCGCGTGGGTTTCCTCCGGGTACTCTACATAAAAAAACACTCGTTAATTAATAGGCCGATAACATTGTAACATATAGGACACAGTGTTTGGAAAATGTTGGCCCCGGCTGGCTGCACAGCTGCCTTCCTCGCGCATCCATATCCGTGCCTCGTCCATGACCAGGTGTGAAATTTGAGTGCGTTACATATTGTGTTATTCTTACTCCTGATATGTCCCGGATTGTTGTGCCTCTGAGGTGGCAATCCTAGGCATCTGGTGACGGAAAATCCACACTTCATTGTGTACTAGCATCGTCCCTGCTGGCAGAGTTACAGGTGCGTTAAAACTTCCGCTGCGAGATTCGCAATATCATCTCAGCGATACGTTCGCGTGGTTTTTTTGCCACTCGATTGTGTCCGAATGGCACCTAGTCTCGCTTGCGCCAATGTAGGTCATGCATTCTATTTCATCGCCCTTCACAAACGCGGCTAAGGCTCTGTCGACCACATCGTGATTTGTGAACACATTTCCTTGGCGTAGATTAAACGAATGCTGTGTTTTTGTTTGACGTGAAAGATTATTTTGTTTACTTGTGCATATCTGCCAAAAAAAACATGTCTAGAGTTTTGCAACGGTTCTTTTAAGTCTGTGAAATGAGAATTACTATCAATGTTGTGTTTCTGTTTAAGAAAAATAATATTTCAAATATGGAAAATGGACATTCAATTACACAGTAAGTTGTTTCTTTCACGGATTTACTTTCCAGAATGTAGTTTGGCAATGGCTAATGACTTTTGAAGATGAGTTGTTTAATTACATTGGCATTTTTTATCTCGTGGACAATGAAATAGATTAGCGAAGCGGAGCTATAAAAAGCCACGCTCGTGTTATTTCATGTTTCCCCAATGAATTGAGCTGGAGGTTGCCTGTAATTAATGGTGCAGAAATGAGCTATTTGCAGAGAGATTAAACAACTGGTAATGAATCAAGACCTCTGTTGTTTAATATATATTAATTTTGTTTTCATAATGCCGAGTGCTACTTGAATCTGATACAGATGGATTTACTGACACGTCGCAACATTAGCGCTCCATTTATTTCCGAGGCGGATTTTACCCGAAATTGTATTTGCCGATGCTGATGAATGTGTGGGTGATGGATGCAGTGACAGAGGCATTGTTGTAGTCAAAACAAAAACAATGCGACCCATTTACTCTTTCACAAATTGCAGTCTGTTGGAAGACATTATTTCGGAGCCGTGCTACCAAAAGGCGAGTGCGGCACCATACTGGCGTGATATGCAGCCTTACCTCACGAGCGCCAATTCTTTGAAACCTCCCACAGAGAGCTCTCGCTGTTGCTTGCAATCCGGACGCGGGACTGCGGCGAGGATAAATAAGTGAACACATTTATCACGTTCCAATATATCTCTCACGGTGATGCGAGCAAAAATGATTTATCTGCAGGGAGCAATGTTGACTGCCCAGTAGGGGGTTTCATCAGCTTTCAGCTCAAGTTCAACTAATGCCGCAGAATGATGCTCAAGGGACCGGCGCTGCGGGGAGACTGTCGTCCTTTGTGGGCAATGATAAAATGAGGCACTGCCAGTAACACAAGCATTAAAAATCCAGTAAAGTGCAAAGGTGTTAACCTCAGTTTGATGGATGCAATCCCTCTGAAGTTGAGGTCAATAAAATACGATGCTCTCTGCCATTCTCTCTTCCAGGCTAATTCTCAAATAACGGGGAAGTTGATACGTCCACACAGCCTGAGAGAGAATGCATTTCCCTGACCAAGGAATGGAACACGTCTGAGAAGACGTCCACTGAGGACATCGAGCAATAAAATCAGTTCGTGTAACAGGTGCTCGGTGGATTGTTACAGCGTGGGATCATAAGAGGTCGCGGCAGCTTTGGGAGGCCTTCATCCAGCAGTGGATTGGCCATGTCCAATGATGGTTATAATTAAATGATAGAGAATGGGAAGAATAATTGGGGCTATTCCTGTAAAAAATATTTTAGGGCTTTATAAAGTGTTCATTTAAACAAAATGGTTGATTGCCAGCATTCATGTAACGTTTGCTCCTACGTAAAATCTCGGGGGACCTTTGTTTCGGCGTGTTAGCATTTGCGAATTTTTGAAATTATTTCTCTCCCTAATGAGGTGACTTTTATATATTTTTTGTAGACACCACAAATTAATTTTGCTTTTCCTGTTGCGACTGCAGAGGGTTGGATCACCCCCTATGAATTTGTTTTATTTTATCAGGGATGCGATGATTCTGGTCCCAACCGGTCTGCCTTGAAATTTGTTTAAATTGTTATCGAGTCACCAGCTCTTGCTCTGGCAGGCTGTGCGCCACACAGCGTCAACATGAAGGCCCTTGGCAAGCTGAGGACTCTGGCTGCAAACCAGAAAACTCGAGACCCCGTCTGTGCCTGTGATGCTTAAGGAATAATGCTAAATTGCTTTGCTACAAAACGTTCTGGAAATGCAAAATTTCACCCACTTGTGAGTAAGTCCTCGGAAATTTCAAGAGTGCCGCGTTGTTTTGAGTCGGATGGAATGTGACAGTCATGTAATTTTGTTTGTTTTCTGCTAAGCAAGCAACGAGCGAATGGACATGGGGAATTGATCAAGTGAGCATTCTAATTAAGATAAAATCCACTGACATGCAAGATGCATAATGACTGTGTGTCCAGTTTTTGCGGTTTAACAGTGGCACCACCACAGCCGTGTTCTTATCCTAAGCAATGCCTCTGATCAATATCTTGTAATGTATTCTACGGACGGTGCTCAGCGGCAGTGTCGCCCAGAGTAGGAGACGGTGGGTGGAGGGGGGGGATGGATCAATTTGCCCTGGAACTCACGCAAAGAGGGCCCAACCTCGGGCCTGTAGTATCTGCCAACAGCCTCCAGAAAAGACTGGGTGGTCCTGCTCGGTCGTTGTGCTTAGAGTTCCATGTCAAGGCAGCTGTGCCTCTCTCATGTATCAGTTGTGGTAACATTCCATACACATGTTATGTGCACTTTCAACACTGTAGTAGCTGCATGTTGCAAATGGTAATCTGTGATGGGTAATTACTGTGCATGTCACAATTAACTACCCAGTTACTTGACGAATTCTCCTAATTCAACTCTAAACTGAGAATTGTTTTTGAAAGCTGTTCTTTCGGGATAGCCGTGTCGAGCGTCCCCTCTCTCTCTTTCATGACGAAAGAACATCTTTGGAAAGCAATTGTCATCCATCGAGCCGTGAAACCCTACACCAGTACAATCCTCAATTGTCATGAATTAGATTTAGTGATTCATTATTGTTTTTTACACGTTTGGATTATTCTTCTCGTAGGTATTCGTCTCTCGTGTGTAATGCATCCATTGCACATTTTGTCTGTCTAGATTGTTGACTCGTTTGTGTTGTCTCGTCGAGAACGTCTGTGTTGTACGTCCTCACTGCCTCTGGCATGGTCTGTCTCGCGTGTTCAGTCTGTCTCGAATGTCCCATTAGCTTTATTGTGCATCACTATAATAGATTGCTAATAATGTGCTTACATTGTAATGAATTGATTATTACATTCACAATTCCGTGCGTGCATCGGTGGCAGAGGAATCAATTTTCTGTAATGAACCAATACATCATTGCGCGTAAAAAATTATTTTGGCCGAGTTGGCGGTACATAAAATATAAATACACTCAGCAAACAACATTCTGTAAACCGGCAATAAGGTGCCCCCCGATATACCTCTCCCTCTGGATAGCTATGGCTACTAGTCACGTGCCACGTACTCCAGTCTTCAAGTGACCCGGACAAATATATTGAGTGAGAAATCAAATTCTGATTACATTGCCTCCAGCGACTCACCGCCACCTGTCTCTCCACGCGGCCTCCTGTGGGTCACCTACCAGCATTCGGATTCCACCCGAGTTCAAATCCGCTTCAGATGTCTGGGTGTGAAGCCGGGCTGTGCACTGTTTGGGCTTCAAAGACCCTCTTGGTTCCCTTGTGTTCACAGCAAATACTTTACGGTGCACACATCAGAGAGCAATATATATATATACTTTTTAAACCAGATTGCATTACTTCACTTGTAGGGTTTTTTTTTTATCATAATGACATAAGAAGAAAGGCAATCGAATTCCCATTCGTGTTTCTCTTCTCGGAGTCAAATTCCCCGGCTCGTCGTGTTTATAACCGCTGTTCTCCGCACGATACCCAGCTTATTTAAAGCGGGGGACGAAATCGTCTGCCAGGCCTCCTGCTAACCAGCTTGTTTATATTAATCCGAGGCTGGAACAGCGATGGGACATGGGGGGGGGGCTGTTGCCTGGCTGCACATCGTGATGCCCTTCACAATGGAATCGCGACGTGGGTGCGGATGGAGTCGTGTAATTATGAGCTGCTTGGCGCGCGGATTATCGCAGAGGCGCCCGTGATTGCGGGAGAGCAAGATGAGCAATTAGCAAACAATAGATCGTGCAGCTTTTCTGCCGGCAAATCTCATAATTTAATATCGATCACGTTAATAGACGATAGCTCGCCGCATTGTACGACGATGCTGCAAAATAACCGTTTTGCTCGTTTTCTGAATCAACGTAAAGGTTTACAAGTGACAGGTTATTGTGTGAAGTGTATTCGCTGGATTTGATCATATTTTATCACTATTGTTACGTGCATTGTATAAAGCTGCATGATTTATTGCGAATAGGTAATACAGTGTTTCATGGTCATCATTGTCATCACGCATAATCTATCTAATGAAAGCCCTCGCCAAGTCACCAATGTCTTCACGCTCTTTCGATGCGAGAATTCATCTAGAACCTGCTCACATGACCTGATTTCATCGCTCCATCTCGGCGGTGGATGTGCCTCTGTTACACTTGGATGTTTGGGAAATTTCATTAATGCGCGTTTTCGTTTCGTGTGGGAAAATTTACCGGGAGGCCGAGAGGCCGAGAGAAAACCCACCATAGGTCACACTCAAAACTCCACGCAAATTGATTGAATATGCAGAATCAGTCGAGTAAGAGGACCAAATATATCGGTGGAGTGAATCCATCGCTGCATTGCCGTCTGCTGGCACCTTGCCCTTGCACCGCGACCCTGTACAGGATTAAGCGGTTTCTGAAAATGAATGAATGAATGAATAATAATAACAACATTTTATAGAGCGCCTTTCACCCGAGGGTCACAAAGCGCTACACAACGACAGAAAAAAACAACTAACAAAAACCAAAGCAACAAAAAAAATGATTAAGGCTGCTTTGATTACACTGAAAGGTCGTGAAACTGGCAATCTTAAGGGCGGCAAAAATCTGCCAGCGTCCCCTAAGATGGTCGTCACTTCCTTAAAGACAAACACGGAGGGAGACAGGGAGGGAGGGTGAGCGACAGGGGCGACATCGGGACACAGTGACAGGAAGACAGAGATAGACCTTCATACATTCGAAGATTATTTGAAAATATCCGATCCATCACTATAGCTCACTAAATGGTCACTGACAGCCGGCGTTTTAATTTCGAACAGGCATTTTCTAACATGTTCAACTTTGAGTATAGAGTTCTTGCCATTAGCGAAACTAATTTTTAAATTGCCATTTTTTTAAATCCGTTCGTGTGATTTTAAACTACTGCGATGTTTATTGTTCAAGGGTATGCACAATTCTAGAAATGACTGAACGAAGTGAGAACATGATAGGGCAAGCAAGTCACTTGCTCTCATTATATTTTTAGAATTGCGCTGGCTGAAAAAATAAAAATAATAGGCATTTTTGCCCGAATGATCCACAATGCCTCTCCGTTCATATATTTTCTCCTAAAATGTAAGCAGGGTTTATCTCCTTTTATTTATACATACACACAAAGAGCAGTTGGTGAAATTAAAAGATGATGCAAAAATAAGTCCAGTTTAATTTAAAAATAATGCGGAGGGTTTATCTGGCGTATATTCCCCCTCTTGAAAAATGTGGTGAAAATTTGTTTTAGAGGGTATAGAAATAATATATATATATATAAAGATCACCGTTCGCGTTCAAAAAGCGGTGTCCTACTTTTAAAACTTTGTCCGAGATAAAAGGCAAATTTAATTAAAATGTGCTCCCTTTTTTTCTGCTCCACCGAACGTAATCACCAAACGCCGTTCCCCCACCCAGTTGGCACTGGGTGTAAACAGTAAATATACGTTAGCGTATAACATATGTGCCGAATTATTGTTATTAATATTATTTATTATTATTACTACCAGATTAACCCATGCGTTTCGTTTATTTACGACAATAATAACACAGCATTTGCATGTGTGCACGCTGAAAGCAAGGCGTAATTACAATCGCAGCTCTAACCTTGGGTTCACTGGCTGACCTTTTGCAGACATCGGTTAGTTGTATATACTTTAGCCTTAAGTCGTGCTGTAACGCTACGTGATGGACACTGGCGGCTTTTGGAGTTGTGGCATGCGTGTGTGTTTTTCACCTTTAAACTGTGCACACGCTCAGTGCTTGACTGTGAGTGTGCAAGTACTCCATATATACGTAGGCGTAAGTGCAGGTGCCCCGATAGCTGTGTCAAGCGTTCCTCCTCTCTCCTTCACAAAGCAGGTTTCTACGGCTTAATTTACGAGACTTTAGGAGAGAAGGAACGCTCGACATGGCGATCCCAAAGGAGCAGCTCTTGGGAACAATTCCCATACATCAAGGTGTGAAAACCTACATCGATACAATGTTCTTTTGTCAAAGCCCCCAGTCAGCCTTCGTTCAGTGGGAGGTCACTCCTCTTCCTCTGCTGCTCCTACAGTCTGTAAATCATCATCACCGTCACGTTTAATGATAAGTATATTTTATAACGTGCACATATTCATTCAATGTCCAAGGTATTCATTCGAAGAGGGAACGACTCAGAGACGTAAGGAAACTGCAGAGAGGCGAGGAGATGGGAAGGCAGCCAATTTATATATATATTGTGATGTTAACGGCCAATTAATTATTGAGTGTTTTGTAGTTGTGGGAGGAAACCGAAGAACCCAGAGGAAACCCTCGAACAACAGAACCCAGAGGAAACCCTCGCCCGGGCACTCCGGTTTCACCCCACAGTCCAAAGACATGCTGCTGCATAAGTTCATTGGCCTGCGGACTAAATTGCCCCCGGTGCCCTGAGGTGGACTGGTGTCCCATCCTGGGTATAGCCCTGCTTTGCACCCTGTATTTGTCGGGATAGGCTCCGGCCCACAGCGACCCTGTACAGGATTAAGCGGTTTCTGACAATTTGCGTGTTTGCTGTGTTGCGCAGGAATCCCGTAAAGAGCTAGCAAGCTCACTGGGTATTTTCTACTGTAATAATAAACATCTATCTATCTATCTCCCCCAATCGTCTGTGCTATCAACTCCCTTCCTCTATTCAATGCCAGGCAGAGAACCTTCCTCTCTACGCGTGCCTATTTATCTTTATATCTGAAATGATTAAAGAAAGGACTCCTTTTCCCCCAGGATGCCCATGTGTTATTTTGTTTTGTGTACAGAACCTTGAGAGACGATTGCATTTAGACGCAGTATAAATCCGAATTGTGTCGTAATTGAATTGTACGTGAACACACGCGGCGGTGCCGTTTGTGTCCGCATGCTAAAGGTAGGGCGCCTGGTCCTGTAGCAGCCACCCAGCCATACTTTCTGGGGGCATTAGTTTGTGCCGGAGGCATGACATGGCATTTCCCAAATGTCAGTTATAGCGGTCTGCCCTTTGGGGACAGAAAAGTTAAGTATATATATATAAACAAGCAAAACCCAAGAGTTTCCATCCAAATTGCATGTGTGTCGATACCATATTTTGCATGTGCAAACTATTTAACATTGCATCTTAGTGGCGTTTACCATCGTGACTTAAATATGTTTGGCGTCATAACAAAGTGGTGACGTTTTGCTAACGTGTTCATGTTTTACTCTTGGAAAAAAATTATAATGTAGGAATATATTAAGCTGTGGTGACAAATGAGCCATGCCCGTGATGCTTAATTTCTTTATACAATTGCAACGATGAGGTCCAAAGACATGCTGCCTAGGTTAATTGGCCTGAATAAATTGCCCCTGGTACCCTGCAATGGGCTGGAGTCTCATCATGGGCATATCCCTGCCGTGTGCTCTGTGTCCACCGAGATAGGCTCCGACCCGTAGCTACCCTCTGCAGGATTAATCTAGGACTGATAAGGAATGAATGAACGAAATATGAGGTCAATCATTGCAGGTATTTATTTGCTTAGTTATTTATTTCTACCTGCTCGAAATGTTTTGCAAAGCCCTTGGCCTTTGTACGTGTGTATATGCATATTTTGCCACGCGAAGGGGGCCAGGTCAGGTTATCTAAAATGCAATGCTAACCTGAAATCCCATATACAAACACGGGCTTTGTATTCCAGACAATTTGTATGCAAACTACTGTGCATTGTGTGGAACCAAAAATCATCCGTTATCAAGAGATGGAGACAACAAAGAGACACACCAGAGCAATGCTTCTCCTTATAATTAACTTTGATCAAACTTCTGCTCTTCCACGTTGATAAGGCAAGAGAAATTAAAAGTGTCACCGTGCCGCAGTCGTGAGTCGGCTCGGCGATTAAATCCCTCGTCCCGCTTTGTATCTCTGAGCAGCACAAGCAAAATCGCCACGGCTCGCATTCCATTCGTCGTGCGTTTTTAAGCCACGACTAAAAATGTGCACTTCTAAAATATGGTGAGTTATTTTGGGAATGACATTTCTTCTCACTCGCTTTAAATTTAGTTAACGTGCAACTGCAATTCGTACTTTTTATATTCTTATGTTTCACTTTTAACGATTCACTTTTTTTCGCATCGATAAACACATGTGGCTACCATTAACATAATGGATTCTGAGTTACACCTCCACAAACTGAGCTTCAAAATAATCTTTCCCATTATCTATTCCGCCTCAAGGCCACGAATGCTCCCAGTATACTGTTTTTTTTTATTATTTTCATTAATTTTGAAATGACATAGCTGGGGAGTTATAGTTGCTTGATATTTTTTTTTCTTTTTTGCTGAGCATCGTATTCTAGCCGAGACTAATTAGAGAGGAAATAATTATTAAAATGCTGAAATACACTTCCCCGGAGGCACCGAGGGAGATCCCAGTCACCGTGGCCTACTATTACGTGTTTGTTTACAGCAATCATCGCACGCACGCGATGCCCGACCATTAATACATATAGAAAGCTCTCTTCTGTGCGGGTAATCCACACTGCATGAGGACCGGCCTCCCTGGCTGAGTGTGTGAACCAGCGTGTTGTGCATTGCCTATTTAAATTCTCTGTTGAACGCAACGGGTCGCAATCATCTCCCTAGCTTTTTACCATCGCTCTCGAGGCTGCTCGCATCAAAAAGCGCCTCCCAAATTGCGTGCGTTATTTCAAATTACGTTTGATAAGAAGGAAGACATGAGCGGCATGGTGGCGCGGTGAGTAGCGCTGCTGCCTCACAACAAGAATCCCGGGTTCGAATCCCGGCTCGGGTGCCTTTCTGTGTGGAGTTTGCATGTTCTCCCCGTGTCCGCACGTGGGTTTTCGCCGGGCACTCTGGTTTCCTCCTACAGTCCAAAGAGAAGCTGCTGCATAGGTTAATTGGCCTTCTGACTAAATTTCTCCCGGTGCCCTGTGATGGACTTGCGTCCCATCCTAGGTATTGCCCTGCCTTGCGCCCTGTGTCTGGCGGGATAGGCTCCAGCTCACCGCGACTCTGTACAGGATTAAGCGGTTTCTGACAATGGATGGATGGAGGAAGAACAAACAAACATGTGACGATGCAACCGCAGTTGAAATGCATCGTCCTCAAAGGAAGACTCGGAAAATAAGTGTCCACATTCCTGTGTCTGGGAAGAGAAATACGCGTGAGACACATTGTCTGAATGCACGCACTGAAGTGAAATTCCAGTAGAAGAATGACAAGCACGGCAAACGCCGGCAGAAGATTAAAAAGAAAACCCTTGTGGAGCAGAATGTTCATCTACCCGCAGAGTGAGAGATTGCCGACAAGGAGCCACTCGGTTAGAGACGATGGGGAGAAACAGGCGGAAGCACACTGATGTCTAATTCTAGAAATGATTTCTCTCAGGCGCTGCTGTGCTGTAGGGTGTGGGCTTTTAGATAAGCAATGATATCATCCTTCGCATCATATTTCTCTATAAGCAATGGTATCCCGCGATGATGGATACATTCCGTAAAGAATACACTCCCGACAGTACAGCGCATCTATACGGGTGTATGGTAATAAAACGCTGACTTCGGCCACTCGTTATGGCCGACGTTTTGCTCCGCGCGCTGGGAGCTTCTTCAGGAACTCAATGTCGGTCCATGTGAAAAACTGGGAGCTAATTGTGTTGGGTCCCACGTTAGCTTTTGACTGGATTGATCGCGAAGGAGCCTGTGGAAGGAAACGTCGGACACTATGGCCAACAACACGGGGTACAACAATCAAAACAATACTGTAAATGTGTTAAGTTTATATACCGCCGAGGTCCCAAAGCACGGCAGGAAACTGCAGTGAGGTGGGGAGGAGGCAGCCATGTGGTCAGTTGGCGCCAAGCCGCCAGACACTGCGCCCTATATATTATGATGAGATCGGCTAATTAATTCAGTCAGTCATTGAGTATTTACTTGAACTGGAAGGAACCGTTAAGCTGTGTGTCTCTTTTTAACAGTTGTCTATCAAGGAAGGGTAAGCAAGTTACAACATCTCAGGCCACCGGGGACAATTTAGTGAGGACAATTCACCTAGGCAGCATGACTTTGGACTGTGGGAGTAAACCGGAGTAGCCGGCAAAAACCCACGTGGACACGGGGAGAACATAATAATGATAATAATCTACTTTGGTAACGCGCGCATTTTCTCCGGGCGCGTTGCACCCGTTGATTCGGAGGTGCGGAGCCCTGCTCAGTCGGTTTGTTGTGAGTCGGTGAAAAGGTGACT
>JAZEWU010000021.1:2542510-2573827 GCA_036362915.1 Geotria australis
TTGGTTGGTTAAGTCCATAGGTTTCTGTAACGTGCTAACAACGTCCAATTTTCAAGAGGGACACATACTTACAGGTCGTTTGTAACGTTATCGTGGTGAAGGGGTTCGCGTGTTCCAAGGAACCCCAGGGCTGTGTTCCCTGGAGTTGAGCACCCCTGCTAGGGTCTCCTTTGGTGGTGAACAGGTCTGGAGTCCAGCACTCATGCTAGGGTCTCCCTTGGTGGTGAACAGGTCTTAAACGTAGCGGTATTTTGGTCCGACGGGGTTGCCGGGGCAATCGCTAGTTTCATATAAAATCTCACACTCATAAAGAGACTGTCTGCGATTTCTCAAAATGTTTTTTGGCAGCTGATATAAATCCCCTCCAACGGTCCCCTTCAGGCAATTTCAAAAACAATGATTCGCAGCTGTGAGATCCTGCGTGGAATTTCACTTTGAGCGGTGTGATGTATCAGGGAACCCCGAGGCAAAAAAAATCGGTGTCTCAGAGCTTCATACGAGCAGCCCGTGGCTGTGTCAGTTCATGACTTCACTCGCATCGACTTGCACCTTAAAAAGGTCATGTTTTTAGTTCTCTTGTGACCTTAAGATTGCTTGAGAAAAATACTGTCCCTTATAATTCTCACCACATAAATTATAGAGACACGGGCTGCCGCTACTCGCAATCAAACATTTAGTTTAACGGTCATGTATCATTGATTTACGAACTATGGCTCCCTTTGGATATTTATGCTGATGAGCGCTTTAAATTTTACGTTTTCTTTCCACCACAAATGTGGATCGTTGGCTTGCTCTGCTCACTTGTTTAGGGTCTCAGCCACAATTCGTCAAGCCTGTAACCAAGCTGATAGGTCGTCTGCCTCCCCGTGCCACTGGGTTTAAACCCCCTATCTGCTTTGACGCGAGATTCAGCATGACAATAGTACTAGTAGATAAAGATGCCCGTATAACCTTAATTGACGTTAGGGGCAAGTGGTGTTAGCGAGCACCTATTAAGGCTGGCATGGCACACGAAGGGGTGGGTGGCCAGCACCACGCCCGGACGCCTTTGTCTCCCGAGTGGCATTGTTTACACGCTGAACCAGGTACTCATTTGAGGCTGAGTCGACCTAGGGAGGCCCACGGGCCGGTTAAGAAAATCGTCAGTGGTGTCGGTGCCCGTGAGCGAAAATCGAACTCGGGTCGCCGGTTTCATAGTGCAGCATGTTAACCGCTACACTACCGCTCCCCACAACAGCAATATTACAATTTCTAAGGCGTGCAAATTCCACGCCTGGTCATACACGAGCCACAGATGCGTGAGGAAACCAAAGAGAGGTGAGGAGAGGCAGCTATGTGGTCAGCCGGCGCCAACCCACCAGACACTGCGTCCTATACACTACGATGTCATGAAACGTCAAGCATGTGTGTCTGATGTTTTAGTGCCTTGTGAGTGGTGGGACATAGAAATTGTTCTGAAAATGTGCTCTATTCATGCTGCCATAGAAACACAGCCTACTTATGACCAGATTGCTCAGAATGCACTTTCAAAACCTGTCAGATGTCAGAAGCTAAGCAGGGTTGAACTTGGATAGTGCTTTGACGGGCGACTGTCACTCATGACTGGTATGAGAGTGTGCAGGACATTGTTGTGGGTAGCAGAAAGGAGTGAAGCGACATCCTATGTTGTACACTACTACTATGCTCACACGTATGTGCTGCCTGCCTTTACCAACCCGCACTGACAAGCGTGGTGAAGTAGGGTCAAAACGGGCCCATGACCCACATGGCTTAGAGAGGCTTCATCCAGCAGTGGATTGGTGCTGTAGCAAATAGATGCAGAGTCCAATTCAATTGCTTGCGGCTCATCTGGCAATCGGTGTTATTGCTCTAGATTAGGGTTTTAACCAAATTATCTCTGATGCATAGCACCTGACGGCAAACTAAATTGAACTGCTGCATTTACTAAACGTAGCATTCCGCATTGTTAAACATAACACTGACTAGCACCATGAAAATGTGACTCTGTAAAATGATAGCACAGAAGTGGTGTATTCCACTAGAGAGCCACTGTTTCCAACTCTCTGTAGTGGAGTCACTGTTGCGGCACATCATCACTAATCTGGCTTGGTTACAACTAAATAATCCATGCATCCTGGTGGCAAAATTTACATTTTATATATTTCCTGATATTCTAATCCGCTCCATTTAATCAGACCAAAGCTGTCCTAACAACCCTCCGGCTAATGTCCATTTGACATTAGTGTCCTTATACATTTTCCGAGAGTGTCCTGTAATTGTAGCGGTCCATCTGCATTAATGTTTACATCTTTATGGAGCAGAGGCCCAAGCGTCAGCTGAACACATCACAAACACGAGCATTCGTGTTTATTCATTCTATGTCAGAAACCGCTTAATCCTCTACAGGGTTGCGGCGAGCCGGAGCCTATCCCAGAAAACACGGGGCGCAACGCAGGGCTATATCCACAACGGACCGACAGTCCATCCATCACAGGGCCCACAAACACGAACACAGGTAGCGTAATTTGGTTATCGTGTCTATGCTACGTTCTCAAGTGAATGTAGCTCATTAACTCTCAATTTGTGTTAAATTGGCTTTTGCACGTATCGGGGAGGGCCCACGTAGCCGACTTGTTAAGGCCCAGGGAATACAAGTGGCTGAATGAAGTGTTGGTTCATTTGGCGATTAGCGTGCTAAGCACACTTTAATCAGGTGATTTACGGCACTTTAAGCTCAAGTAGCTTTCTTGCCAAGTTCATCAACGTTCATTCGTCGTCATTATCATATCATTATCATATCATCGTTACCATTAATTGCTTTGCCAGAGGATCCTTCATTGTATTGGATATTGCTAGAACACGCACCTTTAAACGTTATCTGATCGCGCTTCTTATTGATATGGTTATTATTTACTTATATTTATCCGCGACCTTGTACAGGATTAAGCGGTTTCTGACAATGATGATGACTTATATTTCTGTGTATTTAGTCAAAGTGACTTCCTGCTCAAATGAGCATCGCAGCGTTGCTTATCCCCGGTTTACATCCCTGTACCAATCGTGGACATGGGGACGAGTCCATAATCACAGGACAACCACCGTAACTCTCCCACAAAGTGGTACGTAGTTTATAAACCCCGTGGGGGATGATAGGCTGAATCAGGTTGTGAACTCATGCCGTTCCGAACGCGAGGCCGCTCGCTCTGCCGCTTAACAACTGGCTACGCGCGCATCCCAAGCCCTGACACGCGTAAGAAATTCAGCGGCAGTTACACATTTTAGAGGAGATGGAATGAGCGCGGGGTGGGCGAGTCTCGCCCCAAAATATATATATAGAAACTAGTATAAAACCGGCGAGCCAAACGATGTGGAGACTCACTTTGTGATGTATTATTTAGCGTTGCCGCCCCATCCACATCGCGGGGGGCCTGCGCTGAATAACGAGCGCTCCGCCACCGAGTTCGGGTCGCCTCATTAATGCGTCTCGCCCGCCGATGTTACGTGCACCGCGCTCGTGTCAAGTCATAGTAATTAATACAGGGCGGCACGGTGGCGCGTTGAGTAGCGCTGCCGCCTCACAGCATGAAGTCGTCCCGGTTTGATTCCCAGCTCGGGTGCCGTTCTCTGTGGAGTTTGCGTGTTCTCCGCGTGTCCGCGTGGGTTTTCGCCGGGCACTCCGGTTTCCTCCCACAATCCAAAGACATGCTGCTGCAAATGTTAATTGGCCTGCGGACTAAATTGCCCCCGGTGCCCTGTGATGGCCTGGCGTCCCATCCTGGGTATAGCCCTGCCTTGCGCCCTGTGTCTGACGAGATAGGCTCCAGCTCACCGCAACCCTGTATTAGGATTGAGAGCTTTCTGACAATGGTCAGAAAGCGAATCTTGTTGACCACGCCGCGCGAGGGGGAGAGCCTCTCAAGTCCACCGTTTGTCATGTCTGTTGGCATTAATGTTTAATACGAGGTTTTTTTTCTTGGTTACGCACTACGGACAAATTGAAAGTGTGTGGAAATCAACATGCCTCCGTTGTGCCATGCATCATGTTTCGTTAAAAAAAACCGGAGGTTTTACACTGCCCCGAACGTATCATTTATTTTTAGTGCAATTATAGGTCGACGCCACTTTACTTCCTTCAACTTCACCGGTCCTAATCACACACGCGGGCTTTACATTACAGGCCGGTGATTCACTCGCGGACCTGCGTATTGTTTGTGCATATTGTGAGCTCGTTAATTGAAATCGCGTTGTGCGACGCTGCTTCCATAGTTACCGCGATATTCACGGATTAAATAGGTTCGGCCACAACACTTGGTGATCAGGCTCGCTGACAGTGCCTTCAACAGACTCCGTAAATAACAATCAATAACACCGCCGACGCGGGAGATGACGTGCGTTGGGCCCACGAGAGTTGCTGCTGGTGAGACCATTTGCACCTCAAGGCCCACGTGGCCCACTTGGGTCTGGTCTCCACGGACCGCTAGGTGGCGCTCGTGGCCCGCTGATGGTTGAGAGTGGCGAGTTTAGGATTCTGCTCATCCTCACTCGATGATCTTACCGCGTCTCTCCTCCGCCACCAAGCATTAAAACAACACCTGACCAACCGCGTTTTTTTGTTTTTACACAAAAGAAGCGTTAATCACACTGAGAGAAACAAGAACAACATAAGCATAATAACGGTTAAAAATGGTCAAATAACTCAACGCGTTCGTCAATAAAAAAAAACACCTCATAATTGGCTATCAACAACGGTTATTGTCCAAGACATCGCCAACTGTACTGTACTATATAATTGTATTTACTTATTTAATTATTTTCTTCATAGTCGAACGTGTTGGGGGGTTTTTCAATTCATTTTGCTTTTAAGCCACTGAAAAATGGACTTGGACAGAACGCGTGGCAGGAAGCCAGAGGTGAAAGTTAGCCGGTACGGTTCGGTATGGCATACCGGTCAAAAGGTGACCGAAGCATTCATCACGGTACAGGTGGGAAGCGGGGTTGCGATACGACTGTACCGATTAGACATTTAATTTACTTTCACCCTTCCAGAAATGGTTAAGGATGGGCGAGGCTACTGACGGAGTGGCAGACAGGGGAGGGATGGCACCCGGAGCGAGCAGAGATTAGGTCAAGTGCGGAGGCCAGATGGATTGCGGCATCACGGCGTGGAGAGTAGCAGTGAGGACAGTGGGCCACTTTCATTCAGCAGTGGATAGAACGTGGCTGCTGCTGTTGGTGCTGATGATCATGAACCAACCGTGTGGTCCAACAGAGTACTTCTTCCAGATGGATTGTTGGCAATTGGAAGGGTTTGGAAGGGCTGAGTGGGTGGAATGCTTTAGTTAGGTTGGACGCGAGCCTACAATCCCCCTATTGTCTCAGAAGACACAATGACACAAACACTTGATTAACCATTACTGCACTTCATCATCATCAGCGTCAGCCTCTCATGATCGTCCGATGTAATAATCCACCCAGTGCTGCATGAGTTATACATTATGCTTAATACACGAATTATTGACATTATACAATCATAATTTACACGGTTATGGTCCTATATGGCACATTTGGGAAGAGTAATATATTGTCATTGTTAAGGGATGCGTGCACTTATTAGACTGAATTGCCACAGGCGCCCTGCGATGGACTGGCGTCCCATCCTGGGTGATCCGCTGCCTTGCGCCCTTTGCTTTCCGGGATAGGCTCCGGCTCACCGCGACCCTGTATAGGATTAAGCGGTTTCTGAAAATGAATGAATGAATGAATGTTAACGAGAGTTTACAGACAATTCGCTCACCAGTACGGGATGAAGGCATCGACTTGTTTGACCATACTTCACCACACTGGTCACTGCGGGTTTGTGAAGGCAGGCGTAGCCCCCATAAGTGATTAAAGTATAACTCTTCACTAATGCTGGCCAGTGCCTGGAATCGAACTCTGAATGCCTATTTCACAGTGCGGTGAACAAACCGCTGTGCAGCCACATCATTGTTATATTATAATAAGTACGGAGCTGCTATCTGATGTCAAGATGTGTAGATTAATTAGCTGTCAACCAATTGTATTTGCCAGATTTCTGTTTACAGCCGAGTGTATTTGTTTAACCAGGTGAGAACTCAAGAGACCACGGCTCATGTTACTCGCAAGCGGCGAGCTGCGCATATGCCATCCAGAGTATGGGATCAAATGACAGGCTGCAACAGGTGTTTCATAATCAGCATGTCCACAAGCAGTAACACCAGCGATTTTGTGATTCACGCCCGTTCTATTTTATCCGGGCAATGTGTGTGTGCTGTCAACGTTGGGTCGGTTCAAACGAGCTTGTTTTGTACTTTAGCTGGTAATCGTTATGTTGGGGGGGGGGGGGGGGCGATAGTGAGTTGCAAATGTTGCTGCTGACAGGTGATGTTGCGGTGAATTGACTCAGCGGGCAGCGGCTGTTGTGATGTCCCGGCTCGTGATCAAGCGACGCACTGTTTGTCTGCGAATGTGCTGAAATGCGCTTTCCAGACCGGTTGCCCCCCAATGTGTTCGCTACTCAACAACAAAACTCTCCCAGTTGTTAGGTGGACGCCGATTGGGAACATCTGCCCTCAAACTTACAGGAAGGTATGTGCTATTGACTGTTTATGTATTTTATGTCCTCCTCTTGTGTGGCTTTATATGAAGTATATACTGTGCGTGTGCGTAATAATTGTGGTGGTATATTTGAGTATATAGCCGGCCAGGTAGATCAGCGGTATAGCAACAGAAAGATGTGAGTTCTAATCTTCTTTTGGAAGTTGTCTCAACCTATCATCCTTCCTTGGTCGATAAAGTTAGTACCACTTTGTGCGGAAATTAAGAGTGGTGTGTGTCCTCTGTGGAGACTCGCCTGCGTTATAGGAATTTGGAAATTCTGCCACTGACTCGAGGGCTGTAAACGAAAACACGAGTCACGGCCTCAATTCTTCAATTGAGAAAGAAATCACTTTGACCCCATTTGTTGTGAGCATCATCGACTCTTGAGATGTACGTTTCATATCACCTGACTACTCTACCGCACCATTTAAACTTTAAAGTAAAGGGCAGGAAGAAAGCGAAAAAAACGGCACAATGTGGAATTACATTTTAACGAGAAGAGATTCACGCGGACCATGTCAAGCACAAAACGAAAATGAGATTTTTACTTTAAAATTTATGGTCATCAAAAATTCAACACAAGGGCGGTACATCAAAAACACGCCAGCGCCCGAATCGCTTGACCTCGTGCATTATCCATCGCTCGGTGGTTACCTGCGGCAGGTGAGAGGCCAATTTGATTTCTTCATCGGGGACTAATGCCTGTTTTCTGTCTCCGCACGGCAGGGCAAAGAGGGAGGGCTGGAGGTGACTTTCACGTCCCGGGAATAAGAGCGGACACGTTTTTGATGAGCTCCGCCGTGCTCCAGAGAGACGCGGGGATGCTGCTGCAGCCGCCCGGAGACCGCGGAGATGGGTTCTCCACGGATGAAGAGCCCTTGATTGAGGCGGAACAACGTGACGACTTGAGACCTCATGTATCCCGCTGACCAAAACAAACAACAGCAGAAAACATTTCCCGCCTTTATCCATCCATCCATTTTCAGAAACCGCTTAATCCTGTACAGGGTCGCGGTGAGCCGGAGCCTCTTCCGGCAGATAAAGGGTGCTGGGGGTTTGGTTTTTTTGCATATTTTGAGAAAAAATAATCCCACAATGTTTTCATTTATTTGAGCGCAACAATAATATGCACAGCCTTTCACGGATTTTTACTTTGTAAGAAAAGTTAATTGGTGCAGAAAAGTGTCTGGGCAAATCATGTTTGTACAACACCTAGTGCATATTAGGCTCATTGATTTGTCGATTGAATTCAAATGTTATGCTCATGATGGATGCATAGATTTGCACATGTATGAACAAATAATTTCTAAGTCATGCAAATCATACGCTCGCGTCGTATTTCGGCGAATGGAGCAAGACAGAATGAATAATAAGCAACTCAAATAATACGGTAAAAACTCATCGTTGAGAACGGCGACACGAGGGAATCGCTACAGCAACTGGCCGAGCGGCGTGTTGTTGTGTTCACGTTCCAGATAATCCGGAACATCAACCAGTACGCCCGGACCAAGACGCTGGCTCAGGGTTTCCTGGACATGGCTCTTTTCACGGCCAACGTCTCGCAGCTGAAGCAGCTGCTGCAGCAGGGAACGACGACTGACTTCTTCTACTTCCTCGTCGTGCTGCTCGTTAGTTCGTGCTCACATCCGCCACACGCACCCTCTCTCTCTCCTCCTCCTCCTCCTATTGATGCTAGCCATCAGCAGCCACAGTGGCGTGCAGAGAGGGGGGCGGAGGGGGTGATGGCCCCGGGCATCCATTTCAGGGGGGCATTCAATCAAAGAGTGAAATTAAACAGTCTCACAAGGTGGTGTGAATGTGGATCCGTGTTTTAATAAGCGAGACCAGAGTAGAGAATCTGTTACATGTAAATACAGGTGCGTAATGCCGATTAACTCTTTCAGTTTCCTGTCGACGCCGATCGACATTATTTTTCCATCATCCACTGTGTCCTGTCGACGACCGTCGACACGTTATATTTAATTTGAATTAAAAGTTTATTTAATCTCTTTTTACATATTTAAGATGTCTTCCTTTCTCACATTTCTCAGTACTAGGCCCTATACGTGAGTCTTGGGGGTATACAATCATGGAGTCGGAGTTGGCCTCGGGCATCACCAAACCTCTGCACGCCACTGAGCCACTATGATCTACACCGGGGGTTCTCAACCTTTCGCACCTCAAGGCCCGCTTGACCCACTCGGGTCTGGTCTCGACGGACCGCTAGGTTGGCGCTTGCGGCCTGCTGATGGGTCGCGACCCACCAGTTGAATAATATTGCAACAACCTGCTCTCCATACGTTATAATACCAATGCGCATTGCAAACGGTGTGCCGTTGTAAGGTTCTGTGTCGTAATTCCGTTAGCGTGGAATTGACCGAATACATTATGTCCATAAGCCATATTCCTCAACAGGGAGTCTCAGCGGTAATCAGCTAATACCCTAAACCCACGTTGGTATGTTGTTAAAACAAACATTTTTATTGAAATGTTTTGTATTTCTCGCAACTCGCCCTGTGTACCCCCTCGTGACTGTGCACGCGCAATAACGACTGTTTCACCTGTCGCAGTGTGTCTCAGTTTTATTGCAGCTCATCGTGGCTGGCCTGCTGATCTACAAAGGCTCCATGAACGTCGAGAACGACGACCCCGAGCGAAAGCTGAGCGACAGGTGATCACATCCAGCGTGGGGTTGCGTGACGACGCTGGGCTGGCGTCATCATAATCATCTTCACTTTTAGTGATGACAAAAAACGTTTATGACGCTACTTTGAAACGCGTTTTCCTTTTTCTACGCTCGCACGGGGGCACAAACATTAATATAACCCTGAAATATCCAGCTCAGTGCTGTCTCGTGCACCAAACAGGGGGTTAGATGGGATAATAGGCCCTTGCCAGAGAATTGAGAAAAAAAAAGCCATCGATTTGGGAATGGTCAATTCTTCTGGCCTGTCAATAGGCTATATTTGCACTAACATGGGATGTTTTGGCGTAGCTGTTTGGGATTTTAAGTTTACCTGCATCACCCTGAAACTCTCGAACATGATTTGCAAGAGGGAGTAGTTAAACGTTTCTATTTTGTTGCTTTGTTATTGTTGTTGTTGTTCCATTGGCTCGTGACATTTCCAGACTACATTGAACCGTGTGCTCCTTGCCAAGCAGTCATACTCACAGAGGGTGGCTTTTTGCACCACTGTCTGTTGACAGTCATCGCATACGACTTTAGGAAAATTGCACATACTATACAACTGAATGCTTAAATGCACGTGATTTATGACTATTTATGTGGTATTTAAAGTAGCGCATAATTAATCAGGTCTTCATCAACGTGTTTTTTTAATGGGGTGAGCGTAATGTTTTTATTGGTTGGACAGGTAATCAAGTTATTCGATTTAAGATATTATTTCGCGTCATTGGGTTGTAGTGGTGGTGCAGTAGTGAGCACACTAAATTATAAAACCCGGCAACCCAAAATTGAATTCCTGGCCACAGCTAGAATCAGTGGCGAGCAATGTGTGAACCGGTCATCGGGACCTTCTCAGTCCACCAATCCGCTCTAACCATGACGGTGAAGTATGCTCAAACAACCCCCAGTG
Organism: Geotria australis; assembly: GCA_036362915.1. Classification (NCBI taxonomy): domain Eukaryota; kingdom Metazoa; phylum Chordata; class Hyperoartia; order Petromyzontiformes; family Geotriidae; genus Geotria; species Geotria australis. Next base: position 2,552,725 of record JAZEWU010000021.1, read on the forward strand.
ACCAAAACGCCGGACACAACGCCGAGGAGGATTGCAGTGTCCGACCCGAGAAATCACACCGGCCAGGTTACAGAGGCGGCTGTTAATCGTTGAAAACCATGACATACAATGATACAAACCTCATTCCACTGCCATCGCTGGGCAACAGATAACACAACAGAAACAATAATTTCCCGGTTAGTTTAGCAGCATCACCTCTCGCGGTGTCACTCCACGTCACCTTTACCCCGGCCGACACCTCGACCTGCCGGTTTGTGCCTCAATCACTGCCCCCCGCGTCGCCCTCGCGTGACCGGGGTTACCCGCGGGGGTGAGGCCGAGGCCCCGACCATCGAGCGGCGCTACGCTTGAGTCCGTGCAGGTTGCGCGGTCTGCGGAGCTACCCCGGGTTTTCACGGCGGATCATAGCAGCGTCTGCGTGAGCTAAATCTCACCCGGTTTTTTTTTAACCCCTCCTCCCGGCCTAGTCGCTGCCCTCTATCAGCCTCCCACTCGGGTCAAAAAACCGGCGGTTCGCCCGTTTATATTGCGGTAACGTGTCTATTTCGGCGGCGTTAGTGGCGGAGGCGCGTGCCCATACATCAGCCGACGCCTTATCTTGCGGGAACCGGCGCTGTCCTGTTCGCTTTAAACGTTCTCTTCCTTTAAATTGCCCCAAAATACGGTTGAGCCACAGCAAAAAATAATGTCCGTGCGTGGGTACTCGTGACACACGTGTATTCCCTACAGCCAGCTATGTCACCTCTAACCAAGGTAGGCACAGGCTGCACCATAGGCGCTAATTAGAAATTATTCCTTGAAATTAGTTTCCGAGAACTGTCCTAGGTTTTTTTTCCTCTATCCCCCCCGCCCCCCCCCCAAAAAATCATTGCAATTATTGTTTTATTAATTAAAATAATTACCTACTGCGGTGGAAATATTTTGCCCGTAAATGTTAAGGTTACAAATGATCTGCTGCAGTCTGTACGAGGTGACATTTCCTTTTGTGGTTGAGTCATCTTAATGTATTATTATTCTGAACTAATAATACAAGTAATCCTCTAGTCACCCAGGAAACGTTAACGTGAGTCCTTAGTATCTAAATCGCTTTCAGAAGTGATACCCTTTAATGTGTGCAATTTTCATTCCTGGGGTATTTTTCGCCATAGCAACGTACGATAAATAACCACCGTACGTTTGCTCTTCACGCCGTCCTTATGGCACAAAGACCGTCGCAAAGGCGCTCAGTCTGCCGATAGATGATGATTTCGCAACGTGGTTTCACATCAGCAATTCCCCGGTTCAAAGCTGGACCGTGTTGCTGGCGCGCGTGCGGCCTACTCTTGTGTGAAATAGCAACGCTCGATCTTCATCGTCCCCAATGTGAAGCAAGGATTTATCAATCATAATAATGCAATTTATAACGCGCGCAAATTCCACGCCTGGTCATGGACGAGACACGGATAAGGAGGTGTGTGGAAACCGCAGACAGGGGAGGCGTCAGCCAGGCGGTTAGCCGGCGCCAACCAACCAGAAACTGCTTTCCTATATATTATGATGTTATCAGCCAATTCATTAATTAGTGTTTTTTAGTTGTGGAAGGTAACCGGAGAATCCAAAGAAAATTCCACGCAGAACAGGGAGAAAACACACAAACGTCACACAGAAAGGCACCCCAGACGAGAATCGAACTGCCTCGGGCAGAATTTTCTTTCCATGCGGTGCAGATGTTACCACTGCATCGACACCAGCGGTGTTTTACCAGGGCGGCCGTCGGCCCCCAACATTTTGCAACGAGCGCTCAGTGCTCTGCTGCTCGGCCATGTTCGCTTTCCTCTTGAGGGGTCAGAGGGATGAGTGTGGTCCCCGCACACCCGGCAAGATGGGAGACCCCAGGTAGACAGAGCCACGGAGCTTTCGAGGCGTTCCTCCAACTCGGATTGGCAGTACTGGCGGTTTTGCATTATATTGATGGAAAACGCGTTTAGCTAAGTGAGTTTAAGATGGTGGGAATGCACTGCATTTGCAAGATTGTCTACTGGTTCGTGAATTATCGCGCGATATTGAATTTTATTTAAAATTCTCGCCGTAGCATCGATGTATAAGGGTTCGCTTCACGTTCACCGGGGGTGGGGGGGAAAAACCCCCAACAACAAAAAATAATCTGCGCATCGTACAGCAGATTCGTGAGTTTGTACATTAGCTTTCCGTTTTCGCGCCCATTGAAACAGGTCCCTTTGCTTTACGTGCGTCACAAACTCGAGGCCAGCCACTATTACGGTCCCATTCAACGATTGTTGGGTATTTTTTTGTGTTTTATTTCTCTTCCCTTCCCACATCACCACATCGGCCGCGCTTCGCGTCTCCGATGCCTCGTGTTTGTGGCATGCAGGATGCACCTGGTGAACAACCTGGCCACGGGTCTCATCCTGGTGATCACCGCGGTCAACGTGTTCATCACCGCCTTCTGGTTCACGCCGCAGGCCGAAGGCAATCCCCTCTAAATCCGGCGCGACCCGAGTCTCCGAACAAAATCCATATTGTGTGTCAAATTTAGCCCGAACAAATTGCCGCTCAGTCTGGAGTGGTCAGAGCTCGCGAATTTATAAGGATTTTCGGCGGGTGAAGGATTGCGACTCGTGATAAGCTTGCGGGAGAGACGTAAGTGAATGCGTTTGAGATCCAAATGCGGCAGCTCGGAGGTCATCGGACGTGCCAGAGTGAAAACGTTGCCGTCGGATGAAAGCGAGGAGGCCGAGAGGAATTCGACGTCAGCGAGACGGGGAAATGTACTCGCGGAGGGGAGAGACTGAAAGACGCATCGGGTGGAATTCGGAGATGGCTTCGGTCGCGATGGCGGGTCACGACGCGGATAAAGTTGTCATCTTTTGCCGAACGGAACGAGCGTGCGCCGCATTGAACGAGAGCGGCATTGAAACAAATAATCGTCGCGTTTAATGGTAGACACCGTGACATTCAGATTGACCCGACCGCGCTAAAAACGGATGCATTAACGCGCGTGTAAAATTCTTGTCGGCTCTGCTCGATGCACCAAGACTAACGAAGCAGACAGAGGAAACAACGCCGCTCGCAGATTTTCACCGTCTGCATTTTGGAGGCACGCGATGAACGCTGGGGCTTAATGGCGTAAATGTTTAAAATATAAATTGTAACAGTTTGGCAAAATTGACTTGTGTGAATCGTTGCAATGTGTGTCGTTCTGAATCCATTATTCGTGCCGAGTAAATCAAGGGCTGGGAACATCATTGAGTAATAAAAGGTTTAATCAGCTGAAATACGTTACTGTGCTGACATTTTATGGCCTGCAGAAGAAAAAGTTTTCCTAAACAAATTATTTTGTCCAGTTACGCTGCTGTTTAGTTCTGCAGACTCCATCTCGATAATTGCGTAAATGGCGTTTAATCGGTTGTAAATTTGTCTATCAGGTCATGAGTCACTTATGGATGTTGTGTTAATTAGAGGCCACTTTTGGGTACACAAACAGGAACGAAATCGTGCCTGGTCTCTTTGGATCTTGTGAGCCTGCTTGTCTGTGAGACCATCAGTCCTTACGCTTTGTTGTTAGATAATGAAAAAGCAAGGTGGCCATGGGACGGTATTATTCAGCGGTGGAGTCGATTGGCACGTGATATATACAATGGGCTGCAGATCTGTTTATGGAGCTTCGAGTATTATCTCCCCGTATATGCGAGTTATATTTCCCCAGATTCTCAAGTTTCCTCCCACACGAAGCCAGGCGCTCATAAGACTAATTGGACAGACGTCCCAATTGTAGCAGGACCCTCTGCAACGGCGTCTTGACACTTTCTGAGGATGTCTCGACCAGGTCTAGAGGATTACACATTGCACAGAAACGGCTTCAGTGTGCTGTGTATTGTCTTAGTTTTGCACGGCGTATAATGTTACCCCATCCGTGAGAAGGCAGGAATACCACTGACAAGGAGTCTTGAGACTCAGTGATGTTTTCCTGGACAATTGGTGTAAGGAAATTATTAATTCATTATTGATTAATTATCACTCATTCGTTATCCAGCCTGTAGAAGGTCACTGTGAAGCCGGAACCGATTCCGGGAGACAGGGCGGAAGCCAGGGCGACACCAATAATTGGACCGCAGTCCATGACAGGGTACAAGGAGCAATTTAGTCAGCAGGCCAATTAACCAGGCAACAACATGTCTGTGGGCTCTGGGAGGAAACCGGAGCACACGGCGACAACCCACACGGACACGGGGTAGAACTCTCCACAGAAAGGCGGCGCCCGAGCCAGGAATCGAACTCGGGGCGCCTTCTTGTTGTGAGGCGTGCCGCCCTAGGGAAATTCTATATATGTGCGTTGGAAATACGTTCCGCGCACGGAGCAAAGTGTGGAGGATGCTTTGGGCCTTGGCGGAGCATACGCTGTCGCCCTGTGGCTGCCAAGGCGCGCACGTTTAATCATTAAAAGTCCATGCGACATTAATTGAATTTTAATCAAAACGCTGCTGCGCCACTAACGTCGCCCTTATGCGCCGGCGTAATGCGGGTGCGCGGGAGGCAACTGCTCTGACAAAAGCGCCAGTGATTGCCGCTAACAAAGGTTCTGCAAAAGCTCTGCCATCATTAAGGACGTTTTGTTATCCGTTCACGGGTTCTGTTGTCATGCTTACCAAACGGTGCTCCAGATAGATCTTCTTCTTAGCGATTCTTCGAAGCAGCGCGATGGTCAAATTACAGTTTCCCAGATAGATAAAAAAAATATCACTATAATTGTGTTATTGCTTGCTCTAGATGAAATGATTAACGCGTGTGATTGTAACGTGGAATTCCACCGACCACCAGGTGTAATTGTTTCTTTAATGACACACTCACACGCTGTAAATCCCGCGGCGTGACAGACACGACGTGTGGCTGGGGTCTCAACCAGTCCTCCCCTCGCCATTCTCCGACTGGCACTGGTGATGAATCAAGGACCCGCCAAACTGTGCGTGTGGTGAGGGGCAAACCTGTACAGGGTTGCGGTGAGCCGGAGCCTATCTTGGCAGACACAGGGCGCAAAGCAGGGCTATACCCCGGATGGGACGCCAGTCCATCACAGGGCACCGGGGGCAATTTAGTCCGCAGGCCAATTTCCTGTTCAAATGAGTGTTGAGACATTATTGCTGCTCAATCTACTGTTCACAACCCCGAACCAGTAACACTGGAAATTCCACATCTTTATGGTGTGGGCAAGGCTGGAAGTAATTTACATTTCTAACCGGTATGGTCATATCGCTACCCGCCTTCACACCTGTACTGTATTGAATGCGTCGGCCACTTTCTTACAGGTACGCCATACTGGACCGTCCTATACTGTACTGGCTTACTTTCGCCTCTGGGTGTGGGTGAGTCTCTGTATAGGACACGCACGGTTGACTGAGATAACCCTCAACGAGGATTTGAATTCTTGCGAGTCTCTCGCTAAACTGCTAAGCCACTTGCTTGGATATGTTTCATATCCTAGTTCATCATTCTATAGCAGCGGATATAATGCAATGTATTCACGATTCCCCATACATTTATTTCTTGCAAATCCTCTTTGGATCCGGGAAAGTAATATGTCAAAGAGCTAATCCGTAAAGTCTCGTGTGTGGTTTTTTTTCCAGACCACTTCAGAGAGGGAGAGATGATTCATGCGTCGGTCTCCGATGTGTGGTCGGGTTGTTCGACACAGTGTCCGACGTTTCATGGTACATGCCGGGAGCTTCCCCGGGAAGTTGACCCGCACGCAGTGAGAGCTGTGCGCGCACACAACCACGAAAGCCCTACGCGGGAGATGTGTGTGTGTGTGGCTGTTGCTGCTGCTTTTGGATTTCTGAAACATCCATGGTACCCTTGGCTTCCTGCCTCCCTCGCCGGGGCCCAACCTCTCCCTCGCATCACCCACATTGTTCCCCCCCCCTCCAAAGCTCTCCCACCTTTCCTACCCAGCACCCCAGCAACACTCACCAAATCCGCTACTCATCCCCTCACCCTCATCCTCCTCCGTCAACGCCTCGTTTCGTCTCAACCGCATCCGTCTCCCCAGGCTCTCGCACCATTTCATCCCGACATCGCACAGCCGCTCACCCAGCCCGCTACTAATCCCTCGCCCCAATCCTTCCCCCTCAATCGCTCCCTTCCCACACCCCACCGACACTCACCGAGTCGCCTGCCCACCTCTCGCCCCCTATCCCTTCCAACCGGCTCTGCGCTCACAACATCTCCTTCTCTCCCTAGGCACAACCCCGTCACCACCGCTCACCAACTCCCCCCGTGTCGCCCGGGCGGCTCCCCGTAGCGATCGGCGTCGGCTCGGGGGTCGCGGTTTCTCCACGGCGTGGACGAGCAGAGCGAAGCGCAGCCGGCGACCGAGGAGCTCGCAATTAGGATGCGCGGCGCGTCGCTACCATCGCTGGGAGTGGGGCGCCTTTCGATTTAGGCGAGCGAGCGAGCCAGCGATCTCGGGTAAAGAGAGAGAGAGAGGGGGAGGGGGGGGTGGTAGAAAATGCTTTGTAACGCAAATATCTGAGAAGCGACATCGGCCTGGGTCGAACGCTTAAGCCCCGAAAAGCCAGGAACGATTTCACTCGTTCGCTCGCACCTCGATCTTCAAAGTAGTTGATGCGTTCGTTCTTTTCTCTCTCTCTCTCTCACTCGCTCAGCGTGTCGGTATTGTTATTGTTGTTGTTTAAAGCTGCCGTGTGTTGGTGGTGTTTGGCCTGTGCGAGTTAGACAATCGGGGCCGGTTCGCATGTCGTTTCAGAACGCTTCGTACTTAGCGGGCGAAGGGGCGATTTTCCCATGTCCCCCACTCTCCGACGCATTTTGAACAGAGCGCGCAGCTAACGGTGAGCCATAGCCCAGCTACGCCGAGCCGTTCCGCGGCGGGGCTGAGGGACGCGAGAGGACGCTCAGAGAGTGAGCCGTGGGGGGTGCCTGGCGATCGTGGTGGTGGTGGAGGAGGAGGGGTGGTGAGGCTGTGGGGGGTTACGGGGAGGGGGCAGGAGGACGCGGGCAACAACAGTTGGTGTTTTCTGAGCAGCGCCGCTGCGGCTGTCAGAAGGAAATCTGTGGGAAATCTGGAGCCGCTCTGTCGTGGATTAAGCTCTCGCTCGCTCGCTGTCCCACTCGCCTCCCTCGTGTCTTGCAGGACTCGCCAGCGAGAGAGCGGCCTCCCGTTTTAATCCGTGTCCTGAAAATGGAATTGAAAAGTCGGTGAAATTCAACAAATAAAGGGCAGGAGGACAAACGGAGCAAGAGCAAATAAAGCGACACAGGTAGGTGTTTGCTTTGTGATCTGATTTTTTATATCGAGATGAAATGCCTGTGGGGTTGGGTTGTCTTCTTTTTTTTTAATGCTTCGACGAAACAAATGCGTCAAAATGTTGCACCCGGCTGAGATCCTTACCGAGTGCCTTGCGCGTGAAATATTGACGGGTTTTGCTGCACGTGAGTGGATTGAATGTTTTAATACGCGATAGCATTTTATAATTTCACGACTAAAAATGTTTAAAACTCGGTGTGCCCGCCATTTCACACGCTCGCGATTTCGGTGTTGTCTGGCAGATTGTAACGCAGCGATAAAGATCCCCCGTAGAGCCTCAACAGACTGTAGGGCCAAGTGCTGTTCGCGAGCACCTATAAAGGCCGGCACGGCACACGAGGGTGTCGGTGGTCAAGCACAACGCCCGACCGCCTTTGTCTCCCTAGTGGCGATTTTTACGCACCGCACCAGGTGCTTATTTGATGCTGAGTCGACCTAGAGGAGACCCACGACTGGTTTTAGAAAATAGTTACTGCTGGTTGTGGCCGCGAGCGGGAATCGAACTGCCGGGGTTCCGAGCGCAGCGCGCTAACCACTGCACCACCGCTCGCCAACGCAGGGACACGCTAACACAGACACGCACAGAGGCGGTCCTAATTCTCTTTTCTCTCCTTCTCTTATAAATCCTGCACTTCTAAACAACTATTGAATTATTATCCATCACCGCAGTTATGCGAAGGTTAATGCCGAATTAATGATAGTTATTTATTTAATTGATAGGTCATCAGCGTTGAAATCTTTGAAACAAACGAGAATCGCATCTCAATCATAAACGGGCGCCGGAGCAGAACAAACCAGGTCTCGTAATCAGCCTCACAGCTGGTGATGATGATGAATTTGCATTGATCAACATTGTAAATGCATCCTTGATTATTATGATTATTCCTTAGCACTGTGCGCGTCTCCGAAGCGAGTCATTGTCAGTTATAGACATACATACAGTACCGCGTTGTTGTTCTGGCAATGATCTCCACCTCGTTGTGCTCAACAAATCGCGTCGGACAAAATATCGTATTCTGCCGATACTAAGATGCTCCGGAAAATAAGACGCATCCGTTAAACAAAAAAACGTGTTACCCGGTGTCAAGTAATGTTATACAAAGATAGCCACGCACAGTATTAGATGGGGTTGCCACCTGTCCGGGTTTTTCCAGAATCGTCCTCTACATGAGTAGGCAGCTGTGCTGGGAAATCTATATGTTTGCCTGGAACAAGTAATTATTCAAACTCCGGGTTTTTTGCCAGTTAAAAGTTTGTTGGCCTCCTGCTATGCCTGTACCAGAGTCAAATCCCAATCGCTCCAATGGGCGTTTGAGAATTGATCTCCATAGTTGTTCTTGCGGGATAGCTGTGTGTTCGAGTGTTCCTTCTCTCTTCTTCGCGACGGTCTGGACGCCTGAGGATGCCTCCAACGTGCGCGGCAAAACGTCGCCAAGGAGACAGGCGGAGCGCTAGACACGGCTATCCTGAAAGAACAGCTTTGAAAATTTAATTCTCAGTTTACCCTCCACGATATGTCCCGGTTTTTGGTGCCTCCGAGGTGGTAACCCTCATATAAAACGAGCCCCTGCTCCGCACCTCTTCACTGCTGCTTGTTTTCAAATACGGGAGGAACAGCTCGGGCGCCTTTCTGTGTGGACTTTGCATGTGCTCCCCGTGTCCGCGTGGGTTTTTCGCCGGGCACTCGGGTTTCCTCCCACAGTCCAAAGACATGGTGCTGCATAGGCTAATTGGCGCATTAATTGCCCCCCGGTGCCCTGTGATGGACTGGCGTCCCGTCCCGGGTATAGCCCTGCCTTGAGCCCTGTGTCTGCCGGGATAGGCTCCGGCTCACCGTAAACCCTATACAGGATTAAGCGGTTTCTGACAATGGATGGACGGATTTAAATGGGGGCACTACACATCTGGACCACCCTATACACTTCACATGAGCCGGGCGATGGGCTTGTAGCTCGATTTTGTCATAATGAACGCGCCTTCGTGAATGCATCTCTCACGGTGCTTTTACAACTGCGCTCATGGTCATCATCATCAATCATCATCAATTATCACCATTCATCAAGGTTACAGCTGAATCCACCCACCGGGCGGCTCGCCCAATCAACCTCGGCACGAAGGGATACAAAAAAAACGTCGCTGATCAACCACCACCACCACCACCACCAACTCTTGCCCACTCCCACCATTTGAAAGAACAAAAGTCGTGATCACCATCATTAGTTACCATCGTTAACAGCACAGCGGGAAGCTACCTGTGGGCGTAACGCAACACTCTATGCGCTTTGCACGCGCGATGTAAACACAAGCGCGGACGCGCCGAAGCGAACCGCGGCTAGAATCCCGTAAAAAACCCCAGCAACGCTTTGAATGGGAGCCCCTGCCGCCGACCTCACATAGTGGATGTGCCGGATGGATGATTGTACTCGCGCAGCTCGCTCTCTCTCTCGCTCACTCTCCCCCGTGCGCTCTCGCTCCCGCGCTCTTCTCTCCCTCTCTCTCTCTCTGCATCTTCAGTCTGCGGTCCCTACGGGAGAGGGTCACAGGCGCTCCGGAGTCGCTCACCCCAAGCCGGACAGACCCCACCGGGACAGTTTACACGAAGCGTGGTGGGGGTTTCCCATTGTACCCCCTTGACGGCAGAGCCATGGGTCTGGCTCCCTTCATAATTGTGCAACTGCATCTGTTCGCCTTAGCGCAGGGTAAGTGTGATTTTATATTTACCGTGCTTGCAGCCGTGCTGTTCCTGCCACGCGAGAGTACATTGCGTGCGTTCGTACTAATTGCAGACGAAATGTTCTGCGGCTGCGCTCGCGCAAGTGGTAAAACTCAACGCGTTAGTGATGTGGGTTGGTCACGCCTCGATGTGTGATGAGAATCGCTCTCGAGGGCTGCTCTTTCGGGATAGCCGTGCCGAGCGTTCCTCCTGTCTCCTTTGCGGCGCTTTGCCTCTCACGTCGAGCAATTCGTTTCTCGAGATAATTTGTCACTCAATGTATTATATTGGGCAACGACACTGCCCAGGAAAAGGCAAACATATAACCTGCGACGTTTGGGGAAATGGCCCTTCACGTGTGGCAGAGGAATTGTCTGTTTATAGCCGAGATCACCATCGTGCTATGACGGAGGGTCATTTACCCACAACGTCGTTTGTGATATACATGCAGTTGACTACACGTGATGTCTGCTTTCCTATTGTACAATAGATTATTGACAAATGTGTTGACGTTTTTCGTTAGCTGTACTTTCTAATTTCACATCGCTCAATACCGGAGACAGCAACAAGGTGAGCGTGTCGCCAAGTGTGCCAATAAATATCGTGTGCGTGGAGTTGGTTCTTGTTGTATACCTAAAAGCTGGACGAGTGCGGATAAAATTAAGATTAAAAAAAATCAACAAGGACATTAATTGCAGGACAAATTATCCAATAATGCTGCTTCGTACCGAGGCAGTGCCGCTCACAACTCTACCGGACAGGTTAATTTTCACGGGATTTTTCCCCCCCAACTCCGTGTTGATCGAGGGATCATTAAACCGAGATAAGATGCGCTCAACGAGCCTCGGGAAATCTTGGGGGGATGGTGGGTAGGCGATCGATACGAGGGGTTACCGGAATACCTCCAGGTCCCTTTCCCGGGGCCAGGGTCGAAGAGATTATTCCTAATCCTCAAGGTAGAGGTGAGAGTGTCATCGATGCTGATGAGCGCCCCACTAGACGCGTCGTGTGTCGGTGTTAGGGTCCCAGCTGGTCGAGTATCATCGGCTTATCTCTGTCGAGTGCCAGTGGCATCGTGTTACAAACACATTGACTACGCGTATGTATACACTCACACGGTTGGCTTCATTTGATATCGCCGTGTGTTAGTAATGTCGTCGAATGATAGACCAACATCATTCGTAGATGTTTTTTTTTTATATAATACCTTATCTTTGTCGCTCCTATCATCGTATTTCGGAGGCTACATGTTTCTAATGGGATTTGGCGAGTCGTGTGCTATACTAGCTAGCTAGTTTGTCAATAGTTATTCTCGATAATCAATTCGGAAATATCTTGATTAAAAGGCAGCATCTGGCTGCGTAGGAGATGGAGCGATGAAATCGGCTCCTGTGCAGCTGCTGGTGGGTTGTTAGAGATGGCGATGGCTTATGGGGAGTGGGGTGGGTGGGTGCTCCATCCAGCAGTGGATTGATATTTGGATGGCAATAAATTAAAACGCTGTTGCGGCGGCACATTTACCATTCGTAATTGCAATAACGAGACGGGTGTTTTTTTCCGTTGCTGTTAGCATATACATCCACAGCTTTCTCCCGGCGCTGCCAGCTGTTAATTGCATGACATGTACCCCGCTTTAGAGTATTGTCATGCAAACCCTGGGCCGTTAATATTCAACGTTTTATTTCCACGCGGCACACAAGCTTAACAGGCAGCGCACGGTACAGCGATACCGTGCCGGATTAATTTCCGCCTCTTCTCCAACACAGGGGTAAAATGTCAACATCAACTGGGATTTCTGGCGACAGAAACCTACCTGGATACGGAGGTATCCGGCGGATGACAGTTCAGAAATGGTTTTCATGAACCCATCTGTGCGGAGTTTTCGTTGTTGTTAGCTCATCCCCTTCCTGTGTATTCGGCGACCGTGGTGGTCATTTTCTCACGCGCGCACAAAGAGCTTGTGAATTTGATAAAACGAGTCTTGAAACTGAGCGAAGCTCGACTGGATAAGGGAAACACGATTAATCGTTTTGCATTTATGGAATTCATCAATTCGTACCGTTACGGTTAATTATCGTGTTCAGTTCAGATTTCAGTCCATTCAATCGGTGTTAAAAGACAAATGATAAAAAAAACTGGGCCGTGTTGTTTTTCAATTAAAAAGACGTCGGGACAAATTCATTAACTAACGTCCCACAGGAAATTAAGGTCAGCTTGTCCGCACCGGGCTGGGTCGTTTTTTTTTTCCCCCTTTGCAAGAAAGTTGTCCCAAATCACCGGCGTTTTCCACGGGCTACGTATAACCCCCTTGTTTGAGATTTTCTCCAGCCTTAGCGGAGACTTCTGAATCTGTGCTTCACACACACACACGCATAAACAGTGCATAAGAATTGCTCTCCATAGCTGGCCTTTTCGGGATAGCCGTGTCCGTGGGAGGCGAAACGTATCGAAGGAGAGGGAAGAAACGCTCGACACGGCTATCCCGAAAGGACAGCTGTTGGGAGCAATTCTCACACATCGAGCCGTGAAAACCTACATCGGTAAAATAACATTGCAGCCAGCTTGCTATTCGATGCAGAGGAGACGGTCACAGTAGTCCGTCGATGAGCTGCTGGTGCAGTGACGCCCTCTATGGGAGCAGCAAGGAAAACCACTCGGCCACGGAGCCAGAATAATTTAACCATTGGGAAAAAACAGTAGCAGAGCACCCGCTCCACGGGTGATGTTGTTCCAATCGCGTAACACGTTCTTTTGACGTCATTATAAAGGCAGAAGAGTGCTTAAGAGGGCTGATGGTATCAGTGCAAAATTGGGGATTTAATGCTCAGATAGATAGATGTGTATTATTAGAGTAGAAAACACCCAGTGAGCTTGCAAGATCTGGATGCTGGATTTCCACAACACAAAATAAACGCTTGAACTAACCAACGCAATAATGGTGTTAATGTTTCAGACGTTAAATGGCGTTAATGCTTCAGAAAAGTAGTAAATAAGTAGGAAGTAAAGCTAACATAAAACATAACGGATTGTACGACGCTCTGAATGCAATGTGCTCGAACGACGTTCTATAAAACTAAACCAGATGATAGGTAGAACATGTGCACCATCAATTATCCGTTGGAACATGACCACAGTGCAGAGTACGCTTGCCAACTTTCCCACTGTAGCTCAACCGAGACATATAACCACATTCTGCCAAGGTCTATGATCACCAATGTGCAGCGTACTCTAGTAACATTCAGCGCAATACGGTTGCCACATCTCGGTACAAATCAATTCCTGCCTCCTCTGACCCGAACTGGCCGGGTCAACACCCAGACAGGTGGGAACCCCACTGTTTAGGACTTGCTTCGTGAAATTCTTGAAAAATTGTGAATTGCAAGCAAGTAGTTTGAGAGACAAAAACAAATCGGGGATTTCGTTGCAGGGTTGTTGGTTCGTTTTGTTTTTGTAAGCGGCTTGCGGCACGAGAGGCAGTGTGCAATGAGGCTGAGGAGCGGCAGTAAAGCCCTGTTATTTTGTTAACATTATTTTTGTGTCATTGTGTTTTTTAAGCTAAATTGCTTCCATACTGATAGCGTACCTATTAGTGGCGTGTTTATTTAGCCTCAAATGCATGTTTTTGTCGCCCTCCATTAACCCACCACTTTTTTTACCCAACACATTTTTGGAAGCGGGACAATTAATTGGATGTTGGTGCAAGCATTTTTAATCTCTCTCTCTCGTTCCGTCAAATGTGTCAGCATGGGATTTTTTTTTTGTGCCCGTAAATTCTTAATGAGTGTCGGCTAAAAATATAAGTGCAAAAGGCTGAAGCTTGCACGCTAGGTACATTTTTTTGTTCACGATTTTTCAAAATTCTCAGCCGCTGCTAAGTGCGACCACTCCACGGGCTTACATCGAGACCCAGCTGGGTTCCAATCCACTTCAGGTGCCACCACCGCAGCCAAAGTCAATACACTACTGGAGAGAGCCACTAATTTAACTGTATCTATTGACCACAGCTGGCACTTAAACATTTAAAAACCTCTAACAAATTCACTGTGCTCGCTCTCAAAGCACTCCAGGACTGACCGTCTGCGTATATTAATGGAGATCCGTCGAGCACGATGGAGAGAACCGCGCGCCGACAGAATCGCGGCGTGAGAGTCGAGACAATTTGCATCTTCTCACCGGCTAAAGTTTTTCCATAACAACAATTGTTAAAGCGTGGATCATTTCAGTCCTTTGTGGCGAAACTGCGCCAGGATGATGTGCCCAGGGTTTTAAGATCGCTCCGTCAATATCTTCTTGGTCGATTGAGGATATATTATGCAGGTCGCACGTGATTACCGGCCGCGGCTCATAGCGAGAGCTGTACTAGATGTGGTGTGCCGAGTGTGGAAATATTACCCGGGTTGCTCGTAGACTGGAGCAAATGGCTTGTGACGGGTACACAGCCACAATAGGTATCCTCGATGCAGTGTGCTGGGCAGACTAACTGAAGCGCAATCCTGATTTAATAATAATAATACCAATAATAAAATAATAAGAGCCTTTCAACCAGAGATCCCCAAAGCGCTGCAGTAAACCGCAGTGATGTAGAGGAGAAGCAGACACGCGGTCAGCCAGCGTCAACCCGCCAGACACTGCGTCCTTTATATTATGAAGACATCTGCCAATTAATTATCGATCGAGGATAATTAACCGGTGGGGGGGGGGGAATGTGGCGCGAGAACAGACAAACTCCGGAAAGACGGTGCTGCCCGAGGTAGTTCGATTCCCACCTGAAGATAGATAGATGTTCCTGATGAAGCTGATTGTAACATCAGCGAAACGTCGTACCTTCATTGCAAGTTACGTGGAGTCGCTCTTCAACATACCGGTGTGCTGAAGTAGTAACGGATTGGCACGTTTTTGTTCACGTGACAACCCTGCAAATTCTACCAAACACTTCGAAGCCGAGCTGAAAGACAACGATGTCCAGAAGCTCAACAGATGCCAGAAGCCCCTCAGTCTGGAGCAAGAAGAGAGAGGCCAATGCCCGCCGCCTTTAAGGCCAGCACTGACTATTATGTCTCTAAATGTTGAAGGGCTGTCTGCAACTAAAGCAGAACTTGTTGCGATGGGAAACTGTCACATAACCATCACGCTTCGAAGAATCGAATCGAATTCGAACCCCGGGCGCGGGAAGGACGCCACCGCCGCACGCGACCGTCAACCGGCGAGCGGCGGACGGAGCGACCTGTGCTTACCACCGCCTTCCCCGTCGTTGCCGCCGCTCGCAGCGGGCATGTTCACGGAGGTGCCGCAGGACGTGATGGCTGTGGAGGGGGACGACGTGGTGCTCGTGTGCGCCTACCAGGGCAGCGGCCCCACCTCGCACTCCATCGAGATGCAGTGGTGGCACGTGCGCGGGGAGGCCCACCGCGGGGGGGCCGCGGCCAAGGCCCTGCTCCCGGCCGCGAGTCCCGCTCGCCCGCAGGTAGGAGACGCTCGTGACCCCCTTCCCCACGACCCGCAGACCGTGCCTTCGAGGCCCTGCTAAGTTTATGTTGTGATCCCGTATCGGCAGTGGCGCGCAGCGCGGATAACGGAGAAACGTAATCGACACGTTGGTCGACTTCACTGCCCTGAAAGAGTGAAATCTATAACATGGGCAATGTTTGGGGCAACGGCCCTTCATTATGAAGACAGGCCGTTTCTCTGCACATAGTGGTTATTTTTCCATTGTGGCCTCAGCCGTTTGACCCTGTTGGGATCTCCTCCCGTTTGCACTGGTGTGCAGAGGTGCCTTTAAGTTGTCTTTGAACGCTCTGATCGGATGTTCTAATCTTTGTTATAAACATGGCTCTCAGTATGAAAAGTCCAACGTTGCCAGATCGCCTGAGCACCTACTGGCTCATTACAGATGTTCTTCCATCTACAAATCTATAAGACACATTGCATTCTCATTGACAATTGATTTTTCAAACAATTGAATCGATTGCTTTTCTTTCCCACAGACATCCAAGAACAGCGACGCTACCAAAATTAGCGTGAGTACACGTACTCTCCAACCCCCCCCCCACCGCCCCAACTCAATAAACGGCCAGTCTCCAGGTTGACCTGAGATTGCCTTTTGCCCCCCAATAGTGGGGATATTGGGGCAAAATGTTTTACTGCCGGATGCCCTTCCTGACACAAACCTCCTTTAGTCGGAGGGTCTTTGGATTGTTATTTGTCTGGCACCTCCCCCCAGATCTGTTTATCAAGGGAGACCCTAGCAGTAGTGCTGGACTCCAGACCTGTTCACCAAGAGAGTCCCTAGCAGTAGTGCTGATTGCTGGACTCCAAGTGACATCGCTCTGGGGTTCATTGGTACACGCACATCGAGGCTGCGTTCCGCCTGAACCGCGGCCGTGTCGCCGTGTCGCAGGCCGTCAAGGTGATGGGCAGCGACATCTCCAACTACCTGCGGCTGTCGAGCGTGCGCCGCGAGGACGAGGGCCTCTACGAGTGCCGCGTGAGCGACCGCAGCGACGACAACACCCAGGAGCACAAGGCCCAGGCCACGCTGCGTGTGGATTTCCGCCTGCAGGGCGACATGCAGGTAAACCACCCCTGGCCGCGGTGGCAATGTGAGGCCTCCTCCGTCGGGATGGGCTACGTTTGCAAAACCGGGCACGTCCAGGTGTTGTGTAAATCTGAGCCACCCGCTTCAGGACGGGCTATCTTTTCAAACCGGGCGTGAGCACGCATCGTGCGCAGGTATTGTGTTATCCAAAGGGTATCCGTTTTAATGGGTTAGGTCGCGTCAAAAATAAGTTTCGTAAACCCTCCTCCACCCGACACGGCCAATTCGTAATGTTTGTCACGTGAACAAAACGTGCCGATTCTTTACGACTCGATGAAGCTGATTGCAACTATCGGCGAAACATCGCATTTCATTGTAAACGACATGGGTCTACTCTCCAACATACCGGTGTGCGGAATAAGATGCCTCCAATGTGGGACGTGAAATATCGCCATAAAGAGAGGGAGATTGCTCGACACGGCTATCCTGAAAGAACAGCTTTGAAAAGCAAACATCATGAATCGAGGCGTGAAAACCTACATCAGTAAATTATTATTATTATTGGAGCTACAATCATAATTCCACCTGCGACACTAACGTAATACTGTAAAATACTTTAATAGATAGATAGATGTTTATTATTACAGCAGAACAATACCCAGTGAGCTTGCAAGCTCTTTACAGGATTCTTGCGACACAATAAGCACTCGAAAATAACTGTGACACGTTTATCATGTATTAAGGTAATTCTTGAATGATCAGTGTAAGGGTTAGGGCTCATTCCTGATCAGTATCAGGAATGAGCCCACGATTTCACAGGCTCACGAGCTAGGGAGACAAACAATGTGAGGAACATACAAGGCACACAAGGCAATTCAGAGCGACAATACAAATAGAACAGAGTATGCAAAGCACATATTACGCGAGACACATTACACGCGAGAGCGAGAGAGTTGTGAAAAAAAGACAAAATTATACGTTTTTGAAAATCAAATCACCACCTTGAACCGTGACAATTCATTAAACACTAAATTGTCAATTTCGCATGCAGTTTTAGTCGTGGCTTTTTAAACGTGGTTAATTATAGTTAGGTTTGGTCTCGGAGAAATTCGTTCAATCTCCTTTGACTGTAATTGGGTCCAATTGCCGCGAGTTCTTTTTGGATATAGTACATCGCGCTGATGTGCGGTTTTAATATAAGTGTAACGACCGTGCTATACATTGCTTGTCAAAGTCCGTGTGATAAATGAAACACATGGCACATTTCCACGCGTGTGCATCAGTGGTCATTTTACTGCTGCAATATATATCCCTATCACCTGTTCAAATTAGCTCCTGTAACCTCTGGCTAAATACCGGCATTGAAAAATGCAGATTCATTACTCCCGAAGGAAACACACCTGTGTTCAGAGTTCAACTCATAAACTTGGTTCACAGCATTCACAAAACCGGCAGAGAAACGGGCTTTTTGGGCTGGTGAGCTTCTAAATTTACGATCGCCAGTGGAAAACTCCACAACGACACTGCTCTGCACAACAGCCCTGTGCGTTTGCAGTTTCACATTTCGTTCGTCTGTGCAACGGAAAGATTTGATGTACGAGATGTTTTATTCGGCACGCTCCAACGGTGTAAGTCGAGCAACTCTTAAGAGCAATTCCCATACATCGAGCCGTGAAAACCTGTATCAATAGATTGTAAGTTTATATCCGTTGGCACATAATGCAACGTGTACAGTGTTGAGGGCATACAGCTAATAACCGATACGGGTAAGATGAGGAGTGCATAGGTCACGGGCATGTAATTATTCACCCACCCCAGTGATTTGATGAATTGTCAGGATTCAGCATCGTGATTTGATTTGAGCATCAGTTCTCTTTTGTCTTGTTTTATCCTCTCATTTGTCTGGTTTCTCCTTCCTTCGTCTCATTTGTACAGTCATTCTCCGCTCGCATAAATCTCTAACGATCATGGCCGAGCTGAAAGACAACGATGTCTGGAAGCTGAGCATCGTGCTTCGAAGAATCGCAAAGAAGAAGATAGCGAGCATAGCATGAGCATAAATTCACACAAATTAGAAATACAATTACAAATGCATCCACTGACGTGTGTATCGCATACAGATGGCACGGTGAGCAGCGTTGTTGCCGCACAGCAAGAAGCCCTGGGTTCGATTCCCGGCTTGGGTACCTTTCTGTGTGGAGTTTGCACTTTCTCCCCGTGTTCACGTGGCTTTTCGCAGGGTACTCCGGTTTCCTCCCACAGTGGCCAAAAAAAACCGTGCTGCCTTTGTTAATTGCCCTGACTAAATTGTGCCTGGTGCCCTGAGATGTTGGTGCCCTGCTCACCCCTCCCCGCTGGACAACTATTAAAAAGAGCTAAATAGCTGACCACTTCCTCCCAGCTCAAATACAAACTGTCCGACTGACGCAACAAATTATTTGTGCCATCCTACTAGCCACGAGGTTGTCACCGTGCCGAGGCACAAACATTTGGCAGTTTAACACCGCACCATAAACGTGCATCATCATCATCGTGATCATCAACACCATTATCGTCGTCGCAAGCGCTCGGCGAGTGGCACGCGGCGCGTAATTTGCACGACGGGGCCGGGGAATTTTTTTTTGTTTTGTTTTTAAAGCCACAGACCCTTAGCATCACCGTGCAGGTGGCTTGTTTCTCAATGTCCTCTGCTCACACAAGCACGCTCCGGAGGCTCGGCCGCTCATCCGCGGCAATTCCCCCCTGGGCAAGGGCTACGCGCACGCCACACCGCCCGCCCTGCGGGAGGCCGGCCACAAGCGCCAGCAGCCCCAGCCGCAGCAGCAGCAGCCCAAGCCGTCGACGAGCGCGCCCAGCCAGGGCCAGCCGGCCGGGAGGCGGCACTACACCGGTGGGTGAGAGGTCCGCAGCCCACTCACCAGCAACGGATTTCCCCTTCGGGTGCGGTTGGGGGTTAGTAGGGTGGCACGTGCGTGAAGAAGGGGTCGTTGTGGCGTGCGGGGGAGAGCGGTTGTGCGGCGGTTAGCGCGGCCGCCCAAGTTGGATGACCGCTCGCGGTCAACCGCAGTGGCGGTTGACTGAATCCGTGATGAGGTGCAGTCCCCAACTCTGACGTCGCCGTGGCTGTTGTTACATTTCTAAGCGTGTCTCACCACGTGTGACAAGAACAAAGTAAGCATGGGCGGCAGGGTGGCGTAGTGGTAATATCTGCACCTCACAGAAAGAAAGTCCAGCCCGAGGCGGTTCGATTCCCAACCCTCGGGCGCATTTCTGTGTGGAGTTTGTGTGTTCTCCCCCTGTTCTACCTGGATTTCCTCCGGGTTCTCCGGTTTCCTCCCACGACTAATTAATTAATTGGCCGATAACATCGTAACCTATAGGACGCAGTGTCTGGAAAATGTTGGCGCCGGCTAACCGCGTGGCTGCCTTCCCCCTCCCCTGCCTCTCTGCGATGTCCTGGTGCCTCTGAGTTGCTCTCTCTTCGGATGAATACCTTCGAAATTGAATGAACATGTGCGCGTTATAGATTGTACGCGTTCACTCGTCATTTATATCTTAATTTCTCACGGGTGACTCACGCACGTGGCTAAAATCGCTTCTTTACCGCGCTCATCGGCACACGGCAACACGTGCAGCGTGCGCCTCACCGTGAACTCTCAGCCGCCGTGACCTGGAAACCTGGACGGTGCTGCTGGCCAGTACTGCAAGCCACGTGCCCAGATGTGTCGGCACCAATTGCATTTAACAATTCGGGCAAATCACGCCGGCAGTTGCCAGGCGTGCCCTTCCCCGTGGGCACAGAGAGGCAACGCTCTCTATGTACAGAGGGACGGACCCAGCCTTTGGCCACGTTAACAAAGCACACGAGGCCTCGTTAGTCCTAAAGCATACGCACATGTGCCGTAGCGTGTGCGATTTCAAGGGCACAATAGTCAATAGGTGAACGTTAATGTTATTTCGTATAACATGCTCAATGAACGTGCTGGGCGGGCAGTGAATTTGTATATGGGTATGTAC
Source organism: Geotria australis (assembly GCA_036362915.1). Taxonomy (NCBI): domain Eukaryota; kingdom Metazoa; phylum Chordata; class Hyperoartia; order Petromyzontiformes; family Geotriidae; genus Geotria; species Geotria australis. Next base: position 2,573,311 of record JAZEWU010000021.1, read on the forward strand.
TGGTGTAGGTTTTCATGGCTAGATGCGTGAGAATTGCTTTCCAAAGCTGTTCTTTCTGGATTGCCGTGTCGAGCGTTCACCTCTCTCTCCTTCGCGACGTTTCACCTCCCACACTGGAGAGATGCTTTAGAAATCAAATATGTATATCAGTATATCTATGAAGGTGCTGCCCTGGTTTAGTGTTTTGCTCGCATGCAAAATTCGCTCTTAGGGCCAGCGCTCGAGCCACCTTCAAGCGGTGGGCCTTCCACCAGCAGTCGTGCAAGCGATCACTTGCAGGGCTGCACCTTTACCACATTTTCTTAAAATGTTTATGATGTCCTTTGTGGCATTTTTTGATTGTGGGTGTGTTGGTGATTAACGTTTCCGCAGGTTCACTTGTGTTTTGTTTTTGGCGCAGGCAGTGGGGACCCACGCTCGGGTGTGAGCGGGTTCACACTGAGTCTGCTGTTGACACTTCAACTTCTCAATTTCTGAAATCAGCTCAATCACTGGAAGATTAACCCTCCTCCCCCCC
>JAZEWU010000021.1:2573862-2616187 GCA_036362915.1 Geotria australis
CCCCCCCCCCCCACCGGCACCCCTCCCTCCCTGACCCTCGCTGACCCCCGTCCCCAAACCCCCAAAAATATATCTCACAACCTTTTCCCCCTTCCTTAAGATTACGACAATCTCCCCCGGTTGACGTCTGAGATCAGAATAAAAACTCGCTAGAACGTTTTGCTTGATTTGTATTATCTAAAACATTTTGCCCGCGTTTAGACAATACTATAAGCCATTAATAACAATATTATTACTCAACCGTACATTGTCGAAATACAACGATTACTACCGATTTTAGACCGAATGCCCGGTCGTGTTGCATGTGAAGAAAAACAATTATCAGCTGGGCTTTGAACACGTGTAACCCTGTTTATACTACATTGGCGGGGCATGTGTCACACAAAGTAACGTGCTTTGAGAATCTAAAGATGTCGCTCTTCTCTAGAATGTACATACTTGTCAATCAATTTGTGTCATGACTTTCAGTGCACTTAATAGTCGATCATCGAAATGAATTTGAGAGCTAAGTTTGCCGAGTCTTTGATTATTGTTTTTTATAAACATATATAGAAAATGCTGTTGTAAAAGGAGTGTGGATTAGAGTACATTGGTTATTGATATTCATTAAAACTGGCGATGTGTTTATTGATGAAAACTTCATACAATAGTATTGAACTATGGACAGGGTGAAATTTCAAGTGATTTTAATGTAACGATATTGATTCCATACTTACAGTGTTAAACAAAGGTTTGCAAAGAAACATTTGGCAGATATGTATGCCGAAGATATTATTCTCACATTTTACTGATTTACAGTTGCGATAAAACGGTTCACCGCCGTATAGTATAATTATACGTAGTAGAACACGTAAAAAGAAATAGTCTGAAACATTAAAGGCAATTAAACACTTAAACGTATTGTCGCACTAAATTGCATGCGCGTTATCTTTCAATTACATCGTCAAAAATGTCAACTCGGTAGTTTATTTTTTTTTCTCAAGTTTAATTTTTTTTATTAATTTATAAGTGGCGCATTCAAAACTCTTTGCATAATCTACGGAAAACTACAGCACATGGGGAGCAATTGGTTTTCCACGATTGGCATAATCAGTACATATTTTTCATGTATTTAATTTAAAAACATGTAATAATAATAGCATTTATAGAGCGCCTTTCACCCGAGGGTCACAAAGCGCTGCACAGGGCTGTGGAGTGTAATACACTTAAATAGACAAAGTTAAACAAAAAATGCTAAATCAATCGTAAGAACAGTGCTGTATATAAGTGTAGATACAGCCTACATCACCACAACAAAACATTCAGCGAAGGGAGGGGCTGTTTGTTGTGAAAAGGAGATGATGGCCGAGTGACGTTATCCACAGCTGTTTCCTGTGCTTGGCTTTGCTGTAATACCCACTGGACTGCGCCTAAATGCTGTAGTGTAGGTGAGCTGATCGGTACGTGCGTGTGTGTGTTTACGCTTATCTGCACTGTGTGTCCGTCATGAGTGGCATGATCATAAAAAAATATTTGGCATCTCCTCTGCGCAGTTCAGATATCTGTATACGGTACTTCCCTGCTTTATTTTGTTTTTTTTTAACTAGGAAATTACGTCGTTCCGTCGAAGTTTACTTACCTTTTTAATTTTCAGTTGGCCCCTCACACAAAAATAAATCTTTACGGACAAAAACAATATTTCAGCGTTGAGAGGCTTAGTGTAAATAAATAAACAACAGCTTTATCCTAAAGTTGTATGCTCTGTAAAAAAGAGACTCAAACGATGTATGTAGGATTGTTACGTGAAAAATGTATTCGGTTTAAAGATTTCAGGACGTGGTTTGGTAGAATGAATTTATTGGGTATATTAGTCTAATGCTTATCTGCGCAGTAACAGGTGTGTTTTAATTCTCCAGTATCTAAAATAGAACTTTTTTTTTCATTGTCAATTTCAGGACTCATTTGTAACTTTAAAGGGCAGCAGCTGGTGTATCTCTAATCCAAAACAAGACGAATTCTTTCGTCTTGCCTAGAAAATCCAAGAGCACTATTTTAACTTCTTTTTTACGTGGTGCACTTTGCTCGCAGGTTCCATTAATTTCGTATGAGTATGTTCATTGTGCTTGTCAAATACTTTACAATGAAACTGAACTGAATGTATTGTAACATTGCAATGTTCGTAATCCCAGTATTGCTTAATTACGTGTATTTATTTCTCTTATCAAAGTGCACCACCAACACCACCACCACCAGTCTTTGAAATGTAGTTACTGGTATATAAATTATTCTAAACTTGTACAAGAACCAATAAAACACTTTTCTGCATTATTGGTTTTTGTTGCGTTAACATTTTTTTAATGGGTATTTTATTTTTTCATAACACACATACAGTATTCCTGTGTGTGTAGTCCGTACCATTTGCTGTGTGAATGTGTCTAAGTGCAAATACTCTATCGATTCAGATGGCATTGCACCAGATACAATGTGGGATGTAAAGTTGCACCGGTAGCATAGCGTGGTTGGCATCCACACTGGTGCGAGGAATTATATCGAGCTCGCCCCTCCTATCTAGTTAGACCCCCTCTTTGGAGCCTAGTGGCTGACCCCCTTCCGCCCACGGGTCCTGGTGCAGTTTCACCGCCTGCACACTTAATAACTGTGCCACTGCACTGTATATTTACGAATGATATTCACATTCATCCGCACCTTTGACTTGTTTTAGCGACTCGCTGCATAAGTTCTGCACTTTAAATTGAACTTATTATTTTTATTATAAAATTCCTTCTTCTTTGAAAGGTACTTATTTGGAAGCTGTCTGTCCAAATAAAAAATCTGCCATTTATGTGAGCAATGCAGCATGGAACAAACAGCATGAAAACTCAGCAGTTATCTATGGGTGAAAACTTTTTTTTTCAAATCATACAACCTTTAAGCTCATGGAAATGCATTTTGTTGTAGTGGAGTTGAAAGTGCTTTTTAAGCTTAAAATATGCTGGCCAGTATGAGTGTGACTCCCTGATTGCAATCCTAGGCGACGTAACGATGGAGTAAGCAAGAATGTCTTTTAAGTGCAAGCCACAATTTTCAAGACTGTGCTGCTAGCATTTTATTAACATAGACTTTGCATTTTATTTCAGCAGGAAGGGCCCACGAAGCTGTCAGGAATTATTTCATTGGCGTTCTGCGATGGTACAGATGTCATAAAAAATTAAATACTTAATCACTGTAATAATTACTATTGGATAATGCGAAGGAGTGTGTTAACGTGTGGCCCTCAAAGGTATTTATTTTTAATTCCTATACAATCCTCAGGAAAAAAGTTTTATACACCTGCTTCTTCTTCTTTGCGATTCTTCGAAGCACGATGGTCAGCCTCTAGACATCGTTGTCTTTCAGCTCGGGTACCTGACAGGGATCGCGACGTGAACGCTTCTACCTTGACCCCCATACACCTGCTAAACAGACATTATCTGGACGTTTCTGCTCACACCATTAGGACGTACCGGTCAGAGGGTGGTTAACCACTGCTTTGCAAATAACTAGATGTTTACAATGCGTGCTTGAAAATGCCATCACTGCAACCACTTCCAGCCACTTTTGAAGTTGACGAATACCAAAGCATTGCACAATATCTGCCAACTTTTCACCTAATGGCAGGGATGCCTACTGGTCATACCTGACAAAATATGCGTCCATTTTATGTTATATCTGTAATCATTGGAGTGTGTGCCTGTTGCGGTTTCCCAAAGAGTAGTGTCACTGCTTAAGTGGAAACAATGCTCGTAACAATAATTGTGATCAATATTTTGGTCAATCACGAACGTAAACGCTGAGGAAGACAAGATTAGAAAGATCAATATGTGGGGGTGGTGTCACAAGGAGAAAATTACAAATGAGACCTAAACAAATTCGATGCAAATTGGTTATACTGTAGGATGAAAGGATGTAGAAAGAAATTGGAGGGGTGGGGAAGGAAGCCAAGAGGTAGAAACATTAAAGCTGTGCTCGGTGACTTGGAAATTGACGAGATGAAGAGGTTAACGCAAGATGGGACAGGATGGCGGGAACTTGAATCGACTTGAACGTGCCCTGAGGCAAAGAACCCGGAAAGATGTAAATCGCTGGCTTCCCAACATTACCACACACTTGATAAAACAGAGCAAAGGGGCAGAACTGCAATTGCAAAAATGTCATTAAATCGTAAATGCATTCACTATAAACAACGCAGAATGTGCAAATAATTTTGACCTTGAGGGTAATATATTTTCTGCGGATGTATAATTTATTTCCTTACTATAAATGGTGAAAGATTTAATATCTGAGAATTGCTGTACATAGTTGTTCTTTTGGGATAGCCGTGTCGAGTATTCCATCTCATTCACGAACACCTGAAGATGCTTCAAACGTGGGAGGCGAAGGAGAGAGAAGGAACACTCGACACAGCTATCCCGAAAAGACAGCTGTGGAGATACATTCTCATTACATTGAGCCGTGAAAACCGACATCAGTGCAGATTTAACACCTCACAATGATGAATGAATGAATGAATTTATATAGCGCCTTTCACCCGAGGGTCACAAAGCGCTGTACAAGGGCCGCGAAGAGGACGGCATGTCAACAACGAAATAAAAAACTATAAAAACCCAAAGCAACAGAAATTAAATAATTAAGGCTACTCGAATACACTGAAAGGTCGTGAAACTGGCAATCTTAAGAGCGGCAAAAATCTGCCAGCGTCCCCTAAGATGGCCGTCACTTCCTTGAAGACAAACACGGAGAAAGACGGGGAGGGAGGGTGAGCGACAGGGAGAGACATAGGGACACAGAGACAGGAAGACAGAGAGACAGATGTGGATTGCATTGCAGAAGCTCTCAACCAAATATAAACTCCAGCATAGGTTTTACAAAAAAATGTTACTGGCAACCCGGTGAAAGTTAGGAATCCATAGTCGGCGCTGGCATTACTAATTAAAGTTTAATGAAAGGCTTCTACATAATCAGCCTCATTAAATCACCGCACGTGAACAATGGTGCAAAAAGCACAGCTGACCGAAAACCCATCCATCCATTTTCAGAAACCGCTTAATCCTGTCCAGGGTCGCGATGGGCCGGAGCCTATCCCGGCAGACACAGGGCACAAGGCAGAGCTATTCCCGGGATGGGACGCCAGTCCATCACAGGGCACCGTGGGCAATTTAGTCCGCAGGCCAATTAACCTAGGCAGCAGCATATTTTTGGATTGTGAGAGGAAACTGGAGTGCCCGGCGAAAACCCACGCGGACACGGGGGATCAACCAAAAAGGGGTGAGCATCGGGGTGAACAACAACTCGATGTTTCGCATGAACGACCCTCCTTTGTGGGCTAAAGATGACGATGTCGCTTGCTCCCAACGTGCTACGTAAACGGATCAGCTCGGCAGAAGCGGATCAGCCGGTTCGTAATGGGCGCCAGCGCTGCCTCCACCCCCCACCGTTCTTTATGATAATCGCGCCATAATTATTCAGTAGGTTTGAAGGGAGGAGGAGGAGGCGGGAAGGCAGGAGGAAACCGCGACGCGTTTGCGCGTTTCCGAAAACACACACAGAGAGGCGGCGGCAACAGCAGCAGCAGCCTCCTAGGAGATCGCCGTATCGCAAGAGCGGTTAGCCGGCGTCGTCTCTACACTATTTAATCAAACACCGCAGCTGGCTGCTGCGTGTAGACAGAGAACAGTCTGTAACTAAGCGACAGTACTACAAAGTATACGGCGCTGTTATGTTCTGAGGATGACGGTGACTGGTTGAATAAGGTGGGTAACTTATCCCGGCAGTTGTTTGATCGGTCTGCGCGAGTCCCGACATAGCTCCCGTGTAGTTTTGTGCCTGCGGTCACAACACTAAAAGCAGCTAGCTACTTTATATACGCGGGACTCCGTAACGCACAGACGCCAAGTGGGCATCGAGGTGTGAAAAGCTTGACAACCTTCCGACATAGCTATTCGACATCATATTTAACCAATAGCCAAGACACACACTTAATAATCGAAGCGATGGAAGAACTGGAGGAGCTGCTATGCCGGGTGCAATACATAGACGACACGGATCCATTCAACAGCACCAACTTCCCGGAGCCCTCTCGGCCGCCGGAGCTGCGGTTCCCACTCCACGTGGCCGTGAGCGAACAGCTTGTTGCCATTCATCGACTTCTGTCACCGCCGCACCAGGTGAGCTTCTGATGCCGATGATGTTGGTGATTGTGATGGTAAGTTATAATTCTACGCTGTTGTCACCGCGTGCGGAGTTAGCGCGTTCTCCCCGTGTCCGCGTGGGTTTTCGCCCGGCACTCCGGTTTCCTCCCGAGGTCCAAAGACACGTGGCCGCATTGGGTGAATTGGCCTGCGGACTAAATTGCCCCACTTGTGCCCTGTGATGGACTGTCGTCCCATCCTGGGTATAGCCCGGCCTTGTGTAGCCAGCGTTGCGCCCTGTATTTGCCGGCATAGGCTCCGGCTCACCGCGACCCTGTACAGGATTAAGCGATTTCAGACAATGAGATGACAATGGATGGATGTGATCCGTGATGCCTGCAAGTGCATCATGAGGAGGTAGGTGCCCAATGTTTTTGTCCGATGGTCATGGCGACAGGGCTTTAGGACACGGAGAGAGGAGTTCGTGTTGTTTAGATAATTCCTCCTCCGTGGAAGGAGTGCAGGCTGCAGTGGTTTACTCTAAGGTGCTTAACAACTAGACTGACATTTTCCGTAGACTACATCGCCCAAAGACTAACATCGCCCACAGTCTAACACGACCATTCTCTTCTTGCTTATGGCAGCAGTATGTTCAACAATCTAGATTCCCAATGTTCAAGGTCTGCTAGTCACGGATAGAGTTTTATTAACCGTTGCTGTTCAAGAGGTGCACAGACCCACAGGGGCTTCACCGTCCGTAGGCGTGGGTCGCATGGCCACAAACGCCCGCATGTGGCGTGTGTTTTTAATCCTCCATGAAGATCATACGAATGATGAAACTGGATCATAACGTATGATAACATACAGTATTGTAAGACCCTTTAGAAAGCAAGATCGCCTTCCCCCCCTTTAAACTTGAAACTTGTGCGCGGTGTGAACAAAGTTACGCGTATCTGGTGTTCTACACGCCCATTTGATTACGAGTCGTCACCACCACCAATTTGTGCTCAGAATTACAGGTCTTATAGTCCAGAGTGCGGTAACAATGAAAGATAATAATGAGGCACAGCAATCTTTGCCAAGTATGGGTAACTCCATCTCTCCCAAGACGTCGGGCGAGCGTGGAAGAATAGGCCAAAATAGTTTCTCGAGGCAACTCGCTGGCGCGTCCACACGTTGGTGGTGATGGGGGTTGTTTCACCATACTTCACCGCGCTTGCTCAGTGCGGGTTGGTGAATTACGGGGACAGAACCGGTTTAGATATCACTCGCCATGGCCCGAGAATCGAACTCACTTGGCCAGTTAGTGCACGAACCACGAATCTATAAACGTGGAGAGCCGCACATTGAACAAGTGAACTTGTTAAGACCATTGGACCTTGTGTAGTCAGCTCTATTGTACGTCTTTTTGAACATTGTGTTCTGTATTTGTGTTTGTACATCCCCGAGGTCGATTCAACCAGAGTACTCTATTGTACCACACGTGCTTCAGTGTGTACTAATGCCAGATGTTTAACCCAGGAAAGCCCCACTGTGCCCTGAGACTTATTTTCAGGAGGGTGCTGAATTGGGATGTTTGGATGGTTCCATTAATGAATGTTTGGTATGTGGGGAACATGTGCAAAACATAAACACTGCTAGATAAAGACGTCCGGTCTCGGTGCTGTGGCCACGGAGCACTAATAGGTGGTTGGTGACAGCACTTGCTGCCAACACTGCCTATAAACCTAAACGTCGTTTATTTGCATGTGTACAGTACCAATGGGTGCGCCCTCAGCAATTTAAGAATTGCCCTCAAGCTAGAACGGTGATAAAGCCAAGCTTGTAGTGACGTAGGGTTTCACGGCTCGACTCATGATGGTTGTTCTTCAGAGCTGTTATTTCGGGATAGCCGTGTGGCGCGAACTCCCTCTCGCGACGTTTTGCCTCCCACGCCTGATGATGCTTCCAACGTGGGAGGCGAAGCGTCGCGAGAGAGGGAGAGCGCTCGACACGGCTATCCCGAAAGAACAGGTCTGAAGAGCAAGCATGAAAGCCAAGTTTTGTGATCTCCTGTCTCTCATTGACTGCGGCAGAGAATGCAAGCCTCGCTGGCTGGGATAATCCCTTTCGTGTTTGTTTCCTTCGTTTCCATATTAACGATTGCCCGAGTTACACGAATTTGGAGTTTGGCCCTGCATCTTCCTTTTTTGAATTCGTCGGCATTAATGTTCGTGTCTTGCTTTCGTGTTCATTGGCTTGTCGGTGGAAATTGAAAGAACATTTGCAACGAGAACCTTGGAGAGGCGCATTCTTGGAATAGTGCCTAGAGACAGAAAGAGAAACACGTGTCTGGGATGGCATCGGTAAAATTGGAGACAATGATATTGACTTAATGGCGGCACGGTGGCGTAGTGGGTAGCTCTGCCGCCCCACAGCAAGAAGGTCCCAGGTTCGAATCTCGGCTCGGGGGCCTTTCTGTGTGGAGTTTGCATGTTCTCCCCGTGTCCGTGTGGGTTTTCGCCGGGCACTCTGGTTTCCTCCCACCGTGTGGACGCTCCACACAGAACGGCACCCGAGCTGGTAATCAAACCTGGGACGTTCTTGCTGTGAGGCGGCAGCGCTACTCACTGTGCCACCGTGTCTAGGTTAATTGACCTGCTGACTAAATTGGCCCCAGTGCCTTGCGATGAACTGGCGTTCCATTCTGGGCGTAACTCTGCCTTTGCGCCCTGTGTCTGCCAGGATAGGATCCGCCTCCAGCGACCCTGTACAGGATTAAGCGGGTACTAATAGTGATGAGCCAAAGAGCACATGACGCAGGGATGGAGTGATTACATTGTCTCGTGTACAGGCGTCAGGTGGATTAAGCTGGTACTGATAGTGATGAGCCAAAGAGCACGTGACGCAGGGATGGAGTGATTACATTGTCTCGTGTACAGGCGTCAGGTGGATTGTTGCGTCGTGACGTTTGTGAGCGATGCCGACAGAATGGGGTGGAATTCATCCAGCAGTGCTGAAACCATGGTTGCTGCTGCTGAGTTAGTTACATGAGGTTTTAGGAATGTTCTCTAGACAGTAACGTACTGATAGTTACATGCCATGCCAGTCAAAGCTCCCTTAGTCATATCCGTAAGATGGCTTGATGTGATAAAAACCGGAACAGAATACTCTAAGGTCCAAGGGGCTGGCTTCAGGGGGTGATTTGTACTCCTGTATCGGTTACGCTATTCAGCAGGGCCACGGCCATATGAATGTGGAATTTCCTCAACTTGCTCAGGTTCATCAAGGAGGTTCAACATCACCCCACGATTTGTTTGATCACGGAAACAGTTTGTTTGCCTTAGAAACAGGGTGACGCAGTGGTAACATCTGCGCCTCAGAGAAAGAAAGTCCTGCCCTAGTTCGATTCCCCCCTCAACCGCCTTCCTTCCTGTGTGGAGTTTGTGTGTTCTCCCCCACAAATAAAAAGCACGTATTAATTAATTGGCCTGTAACATTATATTATATAGGAAGTAGTGTCTGACAGGTTGGCGGCGGTTCACCCGACACTTGACTCCCCCCCCCCCACGCGTTTTTGTCGTGCCTCCGTGTCTTGTCCATGACCAGGCGTGGAATTAGCGCCTGTTATACATTGTATAGTTATCTTTTGTCCTTCACCAATATCTGTCATGTGAGCAAAGTGTTGTATTATTTATCCAATAACATGGAACGGTTATACTGTATGACGATTGTAATACGTCATGAAGGAGATGGGGAAACCAGGAACCGGTCCAGATGTTACGCGTCACTGATAAAAGCCCTGGCCAGGAATGAAACTCAGGCTTCTGGGTTCACCACTTTGCCACAGCTCCACTCCCCAGACAGGTGTGTATTGTCTAAATTGGACTTGGACCTTATTGAATGTCAATAACCGGTGTACAGAACTGTGGAGGGCTAAGGTTATAATCCTGTTGACGCTCCTGCAAAGATTATCCCTTCGCATTGGTACACACTGTCAGAATACCCGCCCTACGGGCTATCTTGTTCTAAGACTGTAACACATCTTCTTGGATATCTCTTGCTGATGATGTTATCTGCTGACAAGACTGCTTTGACCTGGATTTTCTTCTGATGTATTTTTGGGAATACATTGCTGGCTCTTTGAAGTTTCGGCAGAATAGTCAATAAGGGTGATGTAAAGCTGAAATAAGACATAAAAGCCTTGGTGTTATACACGTAACATATGCACTTATGAAGGATTTGAACCTGGCACCCTTGTTGAGGACGTACATACACGCATTATATATTTGGATTGTTTAGTGTGGTAATTTCATAGTTCTCTAATCGCGCGCGTCAGTGTGTAAAATCGTGCGCTGCAGATTTTATCACAATGCTGCATTCTTGCAACAATGTCATTTCGCCTAGTAATCCACAAACAAAAACCACACTTCATGTACTGGCGTGGCAGGACAGAGCTCAGATGTAGCGAGTGCCTGATACACCCCTGACCGACCAGGTGACTCAGCAGTGAGTTGAGGTTTTAACTTGGCACGGGCTTTTCAACTCGCGGTGGATGTGCGTAGTATCAACGCCATCTCCTCCGTTGCATTGGCAGATATATATATAGATGTTTATTATTACAGCAGAAAATACCCAGTGAGCTTGCAAGCTCAAAACATAATTAATGTACTGATGTAGGTTTTCACGGCTCGATTCATGATGGTTGCTCTTCAGAGCTGTTGAATGCCTGATGATGCTTCCAACGTGTTAGGCGAAAGGTCACGAGCGAGAGAGGGCGAACGCTCGACGCGGCTATCCCGAAAGAACAGCTCTGAAGAGCAACCATAAAAAAATGTCTAAATATACAAATCACGCGTTAACACAACAAACCACGATAATATAGAGTAAACATTTACGCAGAGCATCACACAAGACACAAGCATCGTGCCGCGTGGGCGTCCAAGCGGCACTTGGTGCGAGCGCATCGGGGCCGAGAAGACCGAGAGCAGTGTCTGCCTAGTCCTCGGAACACGGACAAGCGACCGGCCAGACGCTGCCGAGCCGAGCGTGCCAGGATGACGAACGATGAATCATCATCTTCGAGGAGGACCCGGTTACACCGTAGAAACCGGCTCGCATAAAAAACGTAAACAAAAACAATCCGAAAACTCGTTTACGGGGTCTAATTCAAAACGGGAAGGTTGCGTGTGAAAGTGGTATGCGAGCGGGCGGGCGTGTGTGCAGCTCGCAATAATAGTTTACGAGGTCGCGTCTCGGTTGGGCGTTGACCGGGCCCATCATCCCTTCGGGGTTTTTAAAACGAGTACCATTTCGTGGGGAAGCCAACCGTGGTTTTCCTACGGAGAAACGTGCCCACCGCCTTAGAATTGTGGAATTTTCACCACTGGCTCGGGAATTTTAAGCAGGAGATAAGCCCTGGGACTCATTCCGCATTTGAACAAGAATCACTTTGACTTTTAACTGGTTACGCTCTTGCGTCGTGGCAGCCCAGTGCACAGTAATGAAAGCAATACAGCAGGACGCGCCATCGCGGTAAGTGAGCGCACCTGGGGCTTTGCGATTTGTGCTTCGTTGCTGAATCTGTCTGGATCTGTACAGACTTGTAGGGCTGCGCTGGATAGGTACAACACTTAACGAAGCAATTCACACGTGGCATCCTGTGTCGCTGATTAAAAAGCGGCGCCGGCGAAATCCAGTACATTTGTGTGTCTTGTTCGCTGACCCAAGAGGAGAGACGCACCTGATTGTAACTTCCTTCGTTGTTAACCGTGACATAAAATATGACCGTCTGCTTCTGTTATATACGAGGTGCCATCAACTGACTATCGAAGCCAAGAAGCAAATGGTCCTCGGTCGTACCACAGCACCCGCCTGGGCAGTTTCCAGCGTAATTTATGAATTCTGGTCTTGACAGCTTTGCATTACCACTGCTATGAATGCGTCCCTCGGGCGCCGGTTGACACTGGTACCATTACCGGCAACGCTGGAAGCAGGGCCACCTCTGATAATGTACTACAGCACTGAGTGTGTGTGTGTGACACAACACTGTGTGTGTGTGTGAACACACGCGTACGGTACATTACGTCCAGAATACAATTTCTAAAACCTCATATCACTCAGCAGCAGCAGCAGCAGCAACCGTGGTCTATCCACTGCCGGATGAAGGCCACGCCGTAGCGGTTTGCGAGCTGCCCTCCGAACACGGTACCCCCGAGTTCGATTCCCACTCGTTTGCCAGCACCAGTGACGAATATCTAAACCAGTCCTGGGCCTCCCCTCATGTCGACTCAGCCTCAAATGAGTACCTGGTGCGTTGTGTAAACATCGCCACTAGGGAGACAAAGGCATCCGGGCGTGGCGTTTGCCACCAACCCATTCGTGTACAGCTCCGGCCTTAGTAGTTGCTACATTCTAACAGCACTTGCCTCATCGTTTATTTAAGGCTATGCGGGGGATATTTGTCTTTGTGTGCAACTCAATGGGGATGCAGTAGCGCTGTCAGTCCCTGCCTTGTCAAGTTCGGGCTTTCCCGTGTGCTTTCGGGCATACCGAGTGTTTGTTGTTAAGCAAGACCGTTCGAAGTTTCGCTGCGCATCCTGCGAGCTTCTTCATCGGCTCACTCTCTCCTCCGATCACATGGCGCTGCCGGTGTTTGCATCGAGACGACGAGCGACACAGAAACTCATCGCAGGTTAAATCGGTCGGCGTCTCGAACTGGCAGCACCAGCAGCAGTGGACCACCCTGGTCCCCTGACGTTCCTGAAGTAGCTCCCAGCACGTGAACATCGGACATTATGCAGCACAAAACGTGGTACAACCTGAAAGCAGATCAAAGCGCTGAACGGCGTAACCGCAACGTTCTATGCGGAGCCAGCGGGTTTTCTTCTGATGTCGCATCGAGTGTTTGCCGATGAATGTGGCTCTACTGTACATTCTCTCCGGGTAAACTTGAATCGCGACCTCTGCTTAGAGAACACTCTGCACACGTTGGGCGGTGAACATTTTTTGGAAAACAAAGACAAAGGTAGAACAACCGATGATATCACACCCGGGTGAATTCCAGGATGTTATTGGAGTATGCAGTTGCCGGTATAATCGCTGCCGTTATCCAGGGTGACCCGGGATGACCGGTTGCCTCCCAAATGGCGACGGTATCGATCCGTCCATTTTCAGAAACCGCTTAATCCTGTACAGGGTCGCGGTGAGCCGGAGCCTATCCCGGCAGACACAGGGCTCGAGGCAGGGGTATACCGAGGATGAGACGCCAGTCCATCGCCAGGGCACCTGGGGCAATTTACTCAGTAGGCCAATTAACCTGGCAGCATGTCTTTGGACGGTGGGAGGAAACCGGAGTGCCCGGCGAAACCCCACGCGGACACGGGGAGAACATGCAAACGCCACACAGAAAGGCCCCCGAGCCGGGATTCGAATCGGGACATTCTTGCTGTGAGGCAATTTTCCCTTTGGAATTAATATGTATTTTTTTATTGTGCGAGAAAACCGGAGAACCCTTGAGGAAACCCATCCACAACACGGGGGAGAACACACAACTCCACACAGAAAGGCACCCGAGAGGCGGGCGTTGAACCCCCTCGAGCAGGACCGTCCTTCTGTGAGGCGCAGATGTTGCCACTGCCGCACCCTGCTGCCCAAAATAGCTGTGGGGTTTCTTGGAACATGCAAACCCCTCCGCCATGGTAAGGTTATCATCCATGAGGATGGGGATGGGTTGCACTGGAGCCCGAGGCGGTTCGATTCCCGCCTTGGGCACCTTTCTGTGTGGAGTTTGTGTGTTCTCCCCCCCTGTTCTGCGTGGGTTTCCTGCAGGTTCTCCGGTTTCCTCCCACAACTTAAAAAAACCTGTCATTTATTATTTATGCCGATAACATCATAATATATAGGAAGCAGAGTGTGGCAATATGGCGCTGGCAAACCGCCTGGCTGCCTCCTCCGCCTCTCCGCGCTTTCCTCGCTACGCCTCCGAGTCGTTCTCTCGTCGAATATGAATACCTTTGACATCGAATGAATATGTGCGCGTTATAAATGTAAAATTAGAATTGTTATTATTATCCTGAATACAATATCGGACTGCCCAGTCCGGCTACTCCCTGACTCCGGGCCGGAGTCGGCTCCGGCCCTAGTCGTCCCGGCCCAGCTCAGGCCCGGCTGTTCGAGCTTCAGCCTGTAATACAAATGCCACCACAGGCCCACAACAGCCCGATGCTTTTGTGACACTGCCCCGGGGGTTGCCCCCCTTTCTGCGTGTTTCGCAGCTGGATGACTGCGCCCTGCAGCTGTCGCACTGGTCCATGTACCTGGACCCCGAATGCACGTTGGCCGAGCAGATCGAGGACCTGGAAGGATTCGTCGAGCCAAACGGGTGAGTGCTGCTCGTGTTACTAATGCTCAGGCGCGTCGCAGCCGCGGGTGTTGCGACACCCGCACTTTCAAAGAAATATGATTCCATCCCCTCACTTTTTGCTGAGGTAGTCTCATCATGTGTTGCGACACCCGCACTTTCACAGAAACGTGATTCCATCCCCCCCACTTTTTCCAGCAACACCCGCGGCTGCGACTCGCCTGCTAATGCCTGTCACTAGTTATTGACGCGTCTGTTCTTGTTGATGCCACTGCCGTTGCTGCATCCGTTGATGTTGCTATTTGCTGCTCCTGGTTGCGTTTCAGAGCTGTTCTTTCGGGATAGCCGTGTCAGTGGGCGATCTCCCTCTCGCCATCGCGACGTTTCGCCTCCCACGTTGGAAGCATCATCGGCCGTTGACGTGGGAGGCGAAACGTTGCGAGGGAGAGCGGGAGCTCGCTCGACACGGCTATCCCGAAAGAACAGCTCTGAAGAGCAACCGTCATGAATTGAGCCGTGAAAAAAACCTCCATCAGTACATCGCTGCTTCTGTTGCTGCTATTACTATTGCTGCTGCTCTTACTCTTTATGTTCCCACTGCTGTTGGTGGGACTGCTGCTGCGACAGTTGCTGCTGTTTCCTCTCACTCACTCCCATCCCCATTGCTGAGCCTTTCCCCAACCTCATTAACTGCTAAGCCCTCTCTACATTCCCAGGACCCACCCACACGTCACTTGCGTCCTCATTCCCCGCGACCCTTCAGTTCCCGTGCCTCGTTCACTGTTCAGTCCACACACTTGAACGTTCGCCGGCCGTGATCAAAGTGTCGACTTGAGCCAGCGCCTCCCTATTCGGCCACACGAAAAGAGCGTGCCGTTCTCTTGTCGTTATTGCTGTTGCGGCAGGGTATTTGCGGATTGCCGAACTTTATATCGAAAGAAAGTAAAACCGTTAAATGTCATTTATGATCAAGAGGCATGCGTTCCAGCGCACATTCCAGCCACCCAGCGTGAATGCTGTGGGGCTCTTTGTTCGTAGGTCTTGCGAGTGAGGTCACAGCGGTGTGTAAGGTCTAGCGCTACAGCACGCTCACCGTCTTGGAGGAAAGTTAGCGTTCCCTTTTTTCGTATTATGGTCAAAACACAAAGCGATTTCCTGCTCGAATGAAGCACTCGAGGTGGTGCTTATTTCCTGTTTACAACCGCGAGTCCGCGGTGATAACTTTGCATTCTTATAGCGGGTGCGGGGAGATGAAGGCTATACTACCCACAGAGTTGTAATCGGTTTTTATTGACCCCAGTGGAATGATGGGCTGAGTCAACCCCTCCGAGACAGGAATTGAACTCACGATCCTTATGATTATGAGTCACTTCCTGAGCCACCTGGCAAGATCATGTTATGGTGCCGAACTAGCCTTGATTTTCCATACATGCCGTTTGCTAATAACGAGCAAAGGTACGTTTGTGCTCAGCACACACGTTACATGCTGTGCGGAACTCTGTTAGGAATACTGTACGGCACGGAGAAGACAAACTCTAATTCGATTCCCTGCGGTGTCGTGTGTGTGTGTAGTCAAACATTGTGGGAGTTTTTTCATTATTAAAGTGCTGGTCTCACTGGTATTTAAATGGCTGGAATTTAGAGCAAAAAAAATCGTGTTTTTTTTTTCTGCTCTGACATTTACAAGTCTGCAAGTAGATGAAGCTAACTGAGTGCTATGATATATTTTCACCGCACACCCAGCAGTGTCAACGGATGGCGTAATACGAATATGCCTGAATTATCATGCAGTCGCACAAAGATAATTTCACTTGCGCTGACTCGAAACGGCTTCAGATTTTTCTTTCGATGTTGACGCGTGCGATTTTCGGCGAGCCGGAATTGAACGGTCATCCCCTTCTTTGCTGGCTCCTTCCTTCGCAGGAAGGTGAAAAAGCACACCGTTATCCTGCGTACCAAGCTGTCGGTCCGCGTACACGCCTGTATCGGTGAGTGTTTCGTCTTGCCGCTTACCTACAAGAACGTTATAAACACACGAGGCAATTATCGAGAGAACAAACAACATAATAATTCCAATTCAAGAACACTTCGCTTCCTCTCCAGGTTGTATGTCCACGATAATATTTGAGTGATTTTTTTATTCCTGTGGTCTTTGGCTCCCTTTGCTTCATCAACTGCGTCTTCAGCCATGAGTGCTTGCTCCGTGTTTTTACTTTCTTTCTGTCTCCACAAATGGTCAGGAATGTGTTATGTCCCGAACTGGGTTATTTTGTGATTGCCACAAGTTATGTTGGCAGCATCAGCATTATTTTCCTTTTTTTTTATAAGAGGCAAGGGAATTCGAACGACGCTGATGCAACGGGAACGTGTGCAGAACTTGTTGTTACGGATGATGAATTTCACACTCGGTCGCTCTCACGCGGGGGACTTTCAAGTCCGCCGTAAACAATTTCAAAAGTTTTCCGCTCGGAGGGACAGCGGCAGCAGCGGGGGATTGGGAACAAGATTGCTACGTTATTAACATCCGTGGACGTAAAATTAACAAGCTGCCCGCGCGAAAATAAACTGTGATGAAATCGAATCAAAATAAATCGCGATCAAATCGCCCGCAGTGCGCCCAATCCTGCCAGATCTCGGAAGCTAAGCAGAGCTAGGCCTGGTTAGTGCTTGGACGGACAACCACCATACTTGAAAGGTTGCCCCAGCGACTTCCTGGGCCGTGTTACATAGTTGCAAGCAGAAACGGCGGCGCAGCCAAATTCCATTGTTGAACTGTGCTTTTATGATGCCCGCTTTCACTGACAGGCACTGACCAGTGTGGTAAAGTTCGGTCGAGTCTAAAGGTGCACAACTTATTTTTCCTGAGGGCCAGTTCCAGATAAAACAACCAGACAGAGCCACAAACCGGTCACCGACCCCTCTCCAGATCCCCCCCCTCCCCTTGCACACGAATCCGAACTCGGGGGCCTTTCTGTGTGGAGTTTGCATGTTCTCCCCGTGTCCGCGTGGGTTTTCGCTGGGCACTCCGGTTTCCTCCCACCGTCCAAAGACATGCTGCCAGGTTAATTGGCGTACTGAATAATTTTGCCCAGGTGCCCTGTGATGGACTGGCGTCCCATCCTCGGTGTTCCCCTGCCTTGCACCCTGTGTCTGCCGGGATAGGCTCCGGCTCACCGTGACCCTGTACAGGACTAAGCGGTTTCTGAAAATGGATGGATGGATGGATTTAGGACCATGTCAAAATACGAATGTATTATAACATAGTCTAAAAATCTATTAAATTAATCTTGACTACGATTATTATTCTTGACTGGCCGGATAAAATGTATCTCCGGGACAGACCTAGCCCGCGGGCTGTATGTTGTTGCATGCCCTAGATCTAGTCGTGACCTTACGCTGCGTCCGTAGGCCCCTCATCCAGCAGTGGGCTCGCACAGGGAACGCGTGGCACACGTGTGAAAGTTGCCTGCGGTGGGCGCGCCGCGAACAATTCGGACGTGTGTTTTTTGCGAACTGCAGCCTACCTTTTACGGCGCTTGCAATATTTGTGCATCTCGAGCTGCAACAGGAAACATGGGTTGGCGCCCTCGATGGCTGTACAGCGCGATAACGCGAGCCAAACCGCAGGCGAGGGCAGGGCGCCGCCCGCTCTCCGCACAAGCTCGCTAGACCGCAGTGCCACGCGTGTAATTAAACCCGCATGCTAACGCACCCGTGTCTGTCTCGGGCGGCGCAAAGCAGCGCAAAGCAGCGTCATGTTTCCGTGTTGCGTCGAGGCGTTTTAAAAGATGCGTGTGCGTGGGTGTATATACACGTAGCGTGTCCACGTCGTGTTCGGGAGGTTTGTTTAACGCAAGGTTAGCCTCCGATATTTTTAGACATTTTTGAATGCCTCGGAGTTTGCATTGTTGGCTGAGCACGGTGATAACAAGCGAGACCATCACTGAAATGGAAAAGTCTTTTTTTTTTGCCGTGAGCCCAGGTTTCATTCATTCCCGGCCCTGCTATGATTCAGACCTTTGCGGTTACAACGGTTTTTTTGTTTACATTTAACACACTGTTGAGTAATAAAATAATAATTTATCAAACAACCGTTTGTTTTACCACATCATTTTTTTGTAAATATAACATTATAGTCCCGCCAGCCTCTGGGCCTCTTCATCACGTTTCTGCCTGTCAAGACACGGTGAATGTTGCAATACCGACATGGCGACCCATAACATTAACTGTTATCGTCAACGGCAGGCACGGTCTATCTCCTGTTGGATGAAGGTCTCCCAAAACCGTTACTTTCTCAGTCCGACGATACAACGATCCGTCTTGCCTCTGCACACGAGCTGATTTGACGACTTGTCTTTCGACGGTGGATTGTCCTCCGGAGTGTATTCCATCCTTCGACTGCCACCCGGCAATAGTTTCGACCGCTGGCTATCATCTTTTCTACAGATGTGTCCCGCCCAACCGCACTCACGTTAAATAATAAAGGCATTAAGCATTGTACGATAATAAATAAACCAAACAACAGTCCATGTAGGCCTTCCAGACAGTGTTTTTCAAAAAATATTTTAGCAGACAAACCCTGCATTGGGTTTTATTTTATGAGCCTCATCAGCAGGTCAGATCTGTATACCTGTATGTTTGCTTGTATATATGTTACGTCTTCTCAGACAGATAATTTTAGGTTAAGGAGCGTTTCAATGTGCCCCCTGTGACCCTGTTATATGCAGGATTAAATTGGTGCTGATAATGAATGATAATGAATGAATGTGAATGTGAATGTGATGGGTCAAGGTAGAAGCGTTCACGTCGCGATCCCTGTCAGGTAGTACTTGGTATTGCCTGCGAATTCTACCAAACACTTCGAAGCCAAGCTGAANNATGTGATGGCACGGTAGAGAGCAAAGGTGGTGCCCCAGCCAGTCATCTCAGTCAGTCAGGCCGTGGCACCTGGGTCTGTCCCATGACCTGTTAGCGAGCCTTCGACACTCTGCATGGCCCAAGGTGCACCTGGCTTGGCACAGGCGCTGTGGTACCGTCACCGCCACTTTAGTAGCGAACTGCAGTTGTTGTTGTTATGAATGAGAGGTTCAATGTGAGAGTAGTGTGATTTGTAATATGGGATGTTGCGGTTAGTGGCTCTACACGAATTTATACAAACTATTTAAGTAATGCATTTGGTGTTGTGTCGCCACGAAGAATGTATCTATAATACAGCACTGTATATAGTACGTACGCAATACACTGTGTTTCCTGTGGTTTAGGTACAGTAGCCAGTGATATCTGAAGTGGGCCTGGCCATGCTGATTTCATCATCCCCCACTAATCAACATGGTGAAGTATGGTCAAACAACCTCCGACCAAAAGTTGTGGGGAGGCGTTTTTCCAACGTAGTTGTCTGTAACGTACTGCTATTTATTGTTTCGTTGCTTGTGTACATTGAACTATGGCCTGGTCTTACAGCTAGAGTGGAGAGTTATGTTTTTATTACAATAGAATAGAGATACAATCATACATTTGGAATACCCATCGTCGCGTTATAGTACAGTGCCTGGATATTCTTTGTACCATAAAGGTCATGCAATTGTTGTATGCCTTGTGGTACTGTGTAGAATGGGTGAAATTCGATCAGACGGGTCTGCTTTGTGGCAGTAAATACAGGTTTTTGGCCAAAACCCAGCCACCATGTGAAAAGAGAGAGATGCCAGCACCTCTCCTGCTGGGAGGTTGGGCCAGTGTCCCTCCTTCACGGAGGTTGGATGTTTGGCTTTTGCAGCAATGCTTTGTTGTGCTTAGACCCGGCCTTTTCGCACAAGGGCGACACATTGATGCAGTGATTAGCGCTGCCATCTCACAGCAATAATGTACCGGTTTCGATCCCATTCTGTGTGGAATTGCATGTTCTCCCCCGTGTCCGCGTGGGTTTTTATGCCGGGTGCTCCAGTTTCCTCCCACAGTCCAAAGACAATGTTGGCTAGGTTAAATAGCCTGACAAAATTTCCCCTGGTGCCCTGCAATGGCCTGGCCGTCCCGTCCTGGATATATCTCTGTTTTACGTCTTGTGTCTGCCACGATAGGCTCCGGCTGGACCACGATAATCTAGACGATTAAAGCAGGTAGCTGATAATGAACGAGGGAAAGGACGCAGTTCAACTTCATTTTTGTCAGACACCGCCACGCGATAATGGTCGCCGCGCGGGACTTGCGATCGTGGGTTCGATTCGATCTCCCTGCGCCGCGGCGTTTGAAAACGATGACGGTGCAAGTACTTCTTGAATTCCCCCCCGGCACACGCGCACCTGTCCAAACCCTGGCAGCATACCAGATTCTCTGCGGTGCGGTTGGGGTAAAGTAGTGGGTACTCTCACTTCTTCCTCGACGTCTGGCGGCAAGCGTGAAAGAGCAGGCCAAAATACCCTCGAGGACCTCCATCTGGTTCTCCCACCGCCGAGGCCCTTCCAACGGCAGTAATGGCGTGAGCGAGTAATTGTGAAGTTGCATCTTTACCTATTTACTCTCGGGTGTTTTCAAACACTTGCCCAAACACCTCTGCATTGTCGGCAATAAATAGGGATGTATGCTTTTGTATAGAAAAATAAATAAATGTGAATCGCACTGCTGTGTGTGTGTGTAAAGAAACAGGCCTGAGGGGATCCCAGGATGCAGTGGTGTTTTGGGAGATGGCTGTGTTTATTCCTTTGATTTAACAAGAGCCTCAGCTTCGGCAGAGGCTTGTGAGAAAATGTAAGTGAAAGCACCTGGCGTGCAATTACTGCTGTCGTTTAAAGTATTTCTTGTGAACGCTGGGGATGTTTCCCAGAGGGGAGAATGCCACTGGGCCATTCAAACACTGGGCTGGATTTATTTGTTATTGTTTCTCTTGCAACGTTTCATTAATGCATGGCTTTTGATTGGGAAACAATATTCACAAGAAATTACACGCTGCCAAACTATTTTTCAAAGCCACAGCAATACATGTATAATTAATGTTGGCCACTGGGCATGTAACAATTAATGCCACCCATGCCCCCGCGCTGGGGGATGGGATGAATTGTCATTATTTAGAGGCACGATTCAATGTTTTTTGGTTGCATCTGCCTTGTTTATATTTTTTGCCTTCTCTTTTTTAGAGTTTTGTTTGCGCCACTGTTATGAATTCAACACTAGCTACGTAACTGTCACGTGATTTGCATAATTTTCACATGATTTGCATGATTAATTTTCGCACACACGGTTTAGTAAAAATGTCATTGAATATTTTGACAATAGGTTGAACAATGCATAACTGTATAAGGTGGTGGAACGATGCATAGATTCGTCATTCAGTGTTTATTAATACGCTCACTTTAGCTGCATGTTTTCACGGCTAAATGTGTTCAAGTTGTCTGAAGAGCTGCTCATTCACAATAGCCGGTCGAGTGTACCTCCTCTCTCTTTCGACATTTTGCCTCCCACGTTGGGTGCATTTCCAGGCTTTGTGACATTTTTTTCTTCCCAACATGGGGACGAAACGTGTACGTTGCACGAAATGGATTAATGCCACAACTGCACCCACTAAAGGCGCTACCATTCACTGCAATGTTAGAAACAATAGTTGATTCTTGAATCAACTCGTGAATCTGTCACAATTCATTCAATCGCTTGAGTTCAGTGTATTGCAGTGGGTAGTTAATTGTTTCCGAAAACACACAGAAACGTGTCAACCTGAATTAAATTGGGTCAGATCGAATTGAATTTACATTGAGTGAATTATTGCGTTCCCCCTGGTTACATCCAGCAAACTCGGTATTCATACACAAAAGGGCACATTTCCGGAGTAAACCGCGTGAGAGCAATGTAAGCAATGACTCGGTTGGAACTAATAATAATAATAGCATTTTATAGAGCGCCTTTCACCCGAGGGTCACAAAGCGCTGCACAAGGGCCGTGGAGAGAACGGCATGTCAACAACGACAGAAAAAACTATTATTAAAAACGAAAGCAACAAAAATTAAATGATTAAGGCTTCTAAACATTCAACTGCTTTAGAAATGTTCGCTGCGTGTTTTGCTACTGTTGGAAGACCTGTCTGGCAGGTTTAGCTACTCCTGGGTCTGTGCCAGCCACGCAGCCCACACCACCGCAGGTCTCTGTTTTGTGCGTCGGTGGCACAATTTGTGCTCATGGTGGTTTCTGTTCGACTCATGAGGAGCAGCACATTTGCACGTGCCAGAAATATATAGTTGCCAAATGCACGAAGCATTGGGTGGCTCCGAAGGCGCTAATTCTGCATCTGCTTACGGCCGACAACGCGGTGCGTGCATGGAATGCCACTGCAATGTCGACGGTGTTTTTCAAACGTTGTCGTTCTGCCCACGTTCACAATCCCACATTGACCAACGTGGTGAAGTATGGTGAAATATCTGTCATGGCGCCACAAGCTGTGGGGAGGCCCTCATGCATCCAGCAGTGGATTGACAATAACAGGCGGCTCATGTGGGTATTATAAAAAAAACATCACAAAGATCGAAAAACACAACCATATGCGAGGGAACTATTATCCGCGGCCCTATTTATTCCTATAACCCGTGGCTATCAGCGATTTTACCCATAACGCATAACAAAGCAGGCCTTGCAGCGTTAGAGATTTATTCTGCGGATGAGAGGAGTTGCGTGGAAATGTAATCATGTTATCAGCAGGTTATCCGCAAATGTTTAAAACGCGAATAAGGGTCTGTACAGTTTGCATAAGAGAGGTGTAGCTACATTGATTTATGGATCAGTATTGATTTGCATATGTATCAGATTTTATGCGAGGAACGTTTATTGTATTAGTATAAATCCATTGTGGTGAGCCAGAGCCTATCCTGGCAGAGACAGGGTGGAAGGCAGGGCTATACCTAGGATGGGACGCCAGTCCACCACAGGTCACCGGGGGCAATTTAGTCTGCAGGCCAATTAACATATGCAGCAGCAAACATTTTATATGAAAATGGTTCATGTGACTTCAACAGCCTCTAGAGGCCGCTATATTTACCACATTGTTAAAAAGATACTAACCGACTCGTCACTCGAATCGCGACCTTAAATCGTGGCGGTTCATTGGAACTTGAATCCTTAAACGTCGTGATGTGCAGTGTGCGCTGTAATACACATGTGCTTTAATGAACTAAAGCCATTAAGGAACCGTATACGAACAAATAATGACAAACAATGAAACACAATCGGACAAAGCACGATTCAAAAAGAACACGCATCAACTTACGAATTCCAACGCGTTGCAAAGCATGGAAATAACCAGAATAAAAATAGACAACAACAACAACGCCGCCGCACAAGCAAGATGCTTTGGAAAAACCGGAATTCTGGACACATAGGGGACCGCACACCCATTGTGTGTTCCACACACGGGAAACTGGAATGTGGTTCGCGCAGCGCCACTCCAAAGCCGCCGTTTGGAGCTCCCCGTCATTCATGCCTCCGATTCTGTATTCATACCGAGTATCAAAATAATGTATAGCCCTTCACCAATTCTCTTGACTGATGAATGCCTTCTCATGCTGTGTCAGTCATGGGGAGCGAGGCGGGGGTGTTTAAGCATACTTCACTATGCGGGTTAGTGCGGCTTGGGGGAGTGAGGGGGTTCGGGGGGTTGTGGGAGCCAGGACCGGCTTGGATGTCGCTCGCGACTGATGTTAGCCGCATCCGGGAGTGGAACTCGGGTTGCCGGGTTTATCGCTCAATGCGCTAACCGCTACGCCACCGTTATAAAAAAAAACACCAGTGTGTTTGAACAGACGAGTGAGTGATGTGGTATATTCCTGCCGTGCCTGCATTTTTATGTGGCATTAACTTGATGGTGTAAGGAGGGCGATTAAGTCAGTAAGTGAATTGTGCGTATGAGCTGTTATGACGGGGTTTTCTCATCAAACAGGAAAGCCCCTCCTATGCACAGGCCACACATGCCTGTAAACATTGTATTCATTGTTTAAATCTATATTTAGCTGGGTCAGAGCATTTAGCCAGCAATGCAGAGATCCTGATCTCAGATCTATATTGGCACCTATGATTAAACCAGGTTTTCGAGTGTCACAAAGTTGATCCCAGCCCCGCCAGTCACAGAAAAAACACCAATTAATGTTAATGTTTCATTCAGTTTGCCTTACTCCAGCTCTGATGGTTAGTCATGTTTTCATTGCCATTCAACCGTATTTGCAGAATATTTCAAATCTGCGCCCTCGGTGTGTATCAATCCGCCGTACTGGAGTGGCTGCAGACATTCGTCCTGTGATATCATCTGGGTGATACACTGCCAGCTGCAGAGTTTCCGAATGGAAACATTTGATCCAGCTAGCTCGATGTGAATGTATCTCACCCATATCCGGAAGACCCAAATATTGCACCAACCTGGCTTTGACATCCCTCGAAAACACTGGCGGAACAATCGGGGCCGCATCAGAACATGTGCATCGATTGAAAATTAGT
The DNA here is from genome assembly GCA_036362915.1 of Geotria australis. NCBI lineage: Eukaryota > Metazoa > Chordata > Hyperoartia > Petromyzontiformes > Geotriidae > Geotria > Geotria australis. The sequence continues at coordinate 2,598,811 of JAZEWU010000021.1, forward strand.
GACGAGGCACAGTACAACTGTGGCCACGCTACCAAAACTGTGGACCATATAGTAAACCACTGTAGTCGGCGCTGCTTCAATGGAGGAATTGCAAAACTACGCCAACGCTCCTGAAGCCCTCTGGTGCCCAGCAGACCTTGACATTGGCATTTAGCTCCTGAATATATTGCCGCCATACGCAAGAGTAGAATAGAATTGGAATGTGCTTGCTAACATATTTTCTAACAGGCCACGATGATGACGATGATGTTGTCACATATAGGTTCGTCTGTCATGCGCCGCACCATCACCATTGGGCATGCTCCCTGGGGGAATGTTGTTTTTAATTACATATGTTCGGTGCAAACGTGTGCGTCATCATCGTCGTCATCTCGTTTATTATTCATACAGTGCCTCCCATGCGGGACATCTCGCGGCGCCATTGACGGTCGTGGTAATTGAGATAATTACTCCATGCGGAATAAGATTATCGCACGAGCGTCGTCAGAGGTGGTGGTGGTTTGGAGGTTTACCTTCATCCAGCAGTGGAATTGATCACGGTTCCTGATGATGATGACTTTGTAAAGAAGTGTTTGCAGACCAAAAGCAATGATCGAAAGCAATGTCCAGTACACAATACATGCAACGGACAAGAATAAATAAAATAGAAAAACCTAAAATGTGCTTTGGAGTACTCCTTTCCTCCAGGCATCCACCTCTGCCCATGGGTGCTTGTGCTCCGTTTGATGTATACACACGCGCACGTATGACCGATGACTCTGCCTGTTTGCTGTGGCGATTTGAATTTCCATGAGCAAGCTAGAGTGAGCGGAAATCTTTTTTTTTCCCCTTTTCTTTCCTTCTGCCTGAGCGAATGGGATTAATGGAAATGGATTCTATGAGCCTTCGTTTTTCCACTCCGGTTCACTCGATGCTTTGGCACGGCATGCCGTTTCGGTTCGGAATTTGAGCTAAGAACGAAACGCGCCACGGGTTTACGGCGTAGTTGCGGGGTTCTTCGCGGATGGGCGCTGATCGCGTAATGCGAAGCCTTCCGCTTCGTTTAATCCAAATGCCAGTTTTTCAGAAGGTGCGCTTATGAGATTGCGGCATTAGCGCGTCGTTTTATGTGTCCCTTTGCAATTCCCTTTTCCGTAGTTTGAGAGGTCGTACGTCTGCACAGGTACATGCGTTACGAATACAGAGGGTTTCGAAGCGTCGTGAAGCTCGGCTTAATGTCTAATAGTAAAATCGTATATTATTTAATGGGGAATTGTTCTCCAGAACAGGGTTTTTTTCGGGATAGCCGTGTCGAGTGTTCCTTCCCTCTCCTTTGTGACGTTTTGCCTCCCACATCGGAGAATGCCGGATGGTGTCTCCAACGTGAGAGGCGAAACGTTGCGAAGGACAGAGAAAGAACACTCGACGCGGCCAAAGAACATCAATGGAGAGCAATTCGCGTCCATCGAGCCGTGAAAAGCTACTTCAGGACGTAATTAATTCTAAAAATTAACACTGCATTAATAAAATTACGACTCTTTCATGCGTGCTTATGCAAATTGTAAAATATCATGTTCATCATCATCATCATCGTCGTCGTCATCATCATCACCCTTGTAATGCCGGACCATCATTTTCTGGGTAATTGGTTTCGTGGAACAATTTTCAAAGGTGTGATCCATACCAAGACACTGACATAGTGACCTTTACACGTGCATACAATCACGTTGTTGTTTTTAACATCCTTTGGACGGTTTACACACCTTGGTAATTCCCCGCAGGGCTTGTCAGGTGGTGGTGACCATCAATCCAGTGAAAATTGTGTTTTTTGCCGATCGTGCCGACCACGAGGCTAGCTAAATAAAGACATTGATCGTCATACCCGTGCAATTACGCGTACAGTGTGCAAACATAAAGACCCTCCGTATAGCCGGATCAAGTCTGTTAGCGAGCACCTATAAAGTGCTGGCATGGCCGCACAAGGGTATAGGGTGCCTGCACCATGCCAGGCCGCCTTTGTCTCCCTAGCGTTGATATTTACGCACCGCACCAGGTACTCATTTGAGGCCAAGTCAATCGAGGAAAGGCCCAGTACCAGTTCAGAATAATCATCACCAGTGTTGGTCATCGTGAGAGGGTATAGAACTCGGGTCGCCAGGTTCGTAGCGCAGCGCGCTCAAACTACACTGCCACTCCCCACCGTGTGCGCACACAGACGGGCAGGCGGCCCAATACAACGGCAGTGTCGGGCACAGAAAGGTGTGATGGGCATATAAACCGAGAACTTGTCTTTCATCAGTAGGAGCGCGCCGCTGCGATGCATGCGGCGGCACGAGATGAGATTGCTTCGACGGCACCTCGCTCGGCACAAATCGAAAAAAACAACATTCCGCGAGGTTTGCCAAAACAGTCACCAGATCGCAGCGAAACCAAAGCTCACGGAGTCATGTGAATGTGTCTGCCACTTGATGAAATTTTTCTTTTGAAATGAGATTTCCTTTCAAGTCGTATCTGCCCGGAGAACAAACCTAATTGTAACTAATGAAATCTTCCGACCGTAACCGGATTTCAATTCTTCACTAGCTCCTCATTTCGTCTAATTGATCTAAGATGCCGAGTAAATCACGCGTTCATGCATATATATATCAGTGCGCCTGTGCCGTACGTGTATGCAATTGATTATCATTCTGCGTGTGGAGTGGTGTCGCAGTTGGTTGGCTCGCTGTACCATGATCCTGGTTAGAGCAGAGTTCGATTCTAAGCCGTGGCTAACATCGGAGGGCGAGTGATATATGAACTGGTCCTGGACACCTACTTCACGAACCCGCACTGACCAGCGTGGTGAAGTATGGTCGAACATTCCCAATTTAACGACACTGCACAGGGGGGGGTTGACAACATAGCTGCAAATCATTATCATAATAATTACATACTGTGGATTCCTTCATAGATGCTTAAACCAGTTAAGGGTAGACCACAAAGACTGGCAAACTTGCACAAATATGTACAGCATTGTTAACTTTACTTTTGCCATTCTGGAATGAAGATTTAATAATAGCAATGATGGTCTTGTTTGGCTCACTCTCCGTGACCAGGTGAGGAGCACAGAAATCCGGGACAACCTTAAAGTAGAGTCGGATTGAGAGGAGCCAGTTGAGGTGGTTCAGGCATCTGGTAAGGATGCCCCCTGGGAGGCTCCCCCGGGAAGTCTACCAGGCACGGCCCACTGGGCGGAGACCTAGAGGCCGACCCAGGACACGCTGGAGGGATTATATCCTCTGGCTGGCCTGGGAACACCTGGGAATCCCTCAGGAAGAGCTGGATACTGTTGCTGAGTAAAGGGATGTCTGGTCCATCGTCCTTAAACAGCTACCACCACGACCCTCACCAGGACAAGCGGTTTAGAAAACGGACGGATGGACGGGGTGTCATCCCTTTGTCAATCCCGTGACGGATGAAAGGCCTCAATTCCATACGATAATTCCCACGTGAGACGTATTGGACTCGTGCAATCCTTCAAACTGCTCGTACGCTGCGTACCGATATATGGATACAGACACACGGCATAGGAATTACTCATTCTCCCTGGTCTTTGGTGGCTAATCCACTGCTAATAATCAATTATAATAAACACTCATTTTGATCAGCCCAAGCATACGTTTATTCAATAGAGTACAGCATTTGTATGTTACCCAATCACCATCCCCGTCAACGGAGATCAATCCACTGCTAGATTAAGGTTTCTCCGAGCCACCGCCATCTCTCGCAGTCCGGTGACTGACGGGCAGGTTACGTGGCGGTAATATCCGCGCCTCACAGAAAGGAGGTCCTGCCGGACGGAGGTGGTTCGATTCCCACCTCGGGCACTTTAGTACGTGGAGCCTGTTCTCCCCCTGTTCTGCGTGGGTTTCCTCCACCTTCTCCGGTTTCCTTCCATAGCTAAAAACACGAATTAATGGACCGATAACGCAGCGTCTGACAGATTTTGGCGCCAGTGAACCTTATGGATGCATTTCCCCCCCGTCACGCTGCGGTTTCCTCGCGCCTCTGAGTCGTTCTCTCTTCGAGAAAATACATTCGACACTGGACTAATGTGCGCGTTGCAAATTGTAATAATATTATTAATCCATCCTGCTTCTACACAAAGTCTTGTTTCTAGCTCTCCATCTCGATACTCTCAGATCCATCCCCTCCGAAGGAAGCACATTAATTGGGCCTCACTTTAAATTGTGTGTTCGTAAATTGCACGCAGCTGTAGTCTGGCATGTTCCCTAGTTGAAGAAGGCTGATTATGTCTATGGGAAGCTTGATATTGTTCTGCTGTTGGATTGCATCAGATTTTGCCCATTAGCGTGTCACTTTAATGCCGCTAAAATGTGAGCTTAGGGATAAGGTTGCAATTATATTGAGCCATCGCGAGCAGTCAGTCGTGGGTGTATCCTATGCAGGCACAACGTCTCAATTGGAAAACACCACAGCACTCTGTCTGTCTGCTGCTGTTTGCGGTACACTCCGCGTGGTATTTTAATAGTAATTAATTACAGCCATTATCAACCCACTCCTGGATGAAGGCCTCCTCCCCATGCTATGTTGCTCATGAGGGTTTTTGACCATACTTCACCGTGATGGTCAGCGTTGGGTTGGTGGAATTGAGGGGGAGGGGTTGGTGGTGGTAATTACGGTTCAGCCATCACTCGCCACTGCTTTTAGACCTGGTGGGAAATCGAACTCAGGTGACCGGGTTAATAGCCCAACACTGTTCCAGCGCTCGAACCCGCCAAAGCAGAAGTCGATGCGCTATTTGGGTGACCATACGTCACCACACATGTCTCAAAGGATTGGGGAAGGGAGCAAGGTCTTCCCAGGATGGCTTCAGATGTCACTTGGCACTGATGTTAGCTGATGTTAGCTGTTGCCGGGAATCATATTCGGGTCACCAGGTTCATACTGCAGAGTGCTAACCACTGTGCTGTTGCACTATATCCGGGGCTGAAATTAGCTTACATTTCTCGGATAAAAAAATAACCCCACATATTTTTTTGCTGATTTTCCGTTCTCTGTCGTTGTTAGCGTGCCCTTCTTTCCAAAGCCCTGAGCAGCGCTTTGTGCCCCTCGGGTGAAAGGCGCTCTATAAATGCTATTATTACCCAAACGGTTGTATCGCAACCCCCCTTCCCACCTGTATTGTACTGAATGCGTCGGCCACTTTTTACCTTTATGTCGTAATTGACCAGCTTACTTTCACGTCTGACTATCATAAATAATAATACAATTACAGGATATATTACATGTATACAGTACAGGTAGTTTTTCTACTTTTACCTCTCCGAGTAGAAAAAACATACTTAAGTAGAATAAAATGTGACGTTAAATGTTAGGATTTAGAACGTGTGTTATTTAGACGAAGTCCTGGGATTGAAAACGCGCAAAGTGATGTTTGTGATGTGGGTGTTTAAAGTACGAATTATCCAGTTAGGTTGATAAATGTAAGTGAACGCAGCTGTGCACTGTGTACCAACGACTACTTTTGACCGTGTGAAATGAACCTTGATTCGTGAACTTTGGAAAGTCGATGCTGTGAAGTAATCGTTTACTTTTATTTTATTAATTCAGATTAAAATCCCACGCGTACTACCAGGGTTTACACGTGTTGCTCAGAAACTGAAGTGGATAACTTCAATGAAATTTATGTTCCTTTCTCAAGAATCTTCCAACACGTGGAGCAAAAAGACAACATCGTGCCGGAACTATACATCCAGAGATATATGGAGCACAAACATTGAGACCTGCACAGTTAAATAATTTGCTAACGTTAAGGCGAATGGGGTAGCCTGTATAAACAGAGCATAGGGAGTACAAACTAGACGTAATGAAGAGCGAAAAACTAATTATTTATTTCCAAAGTGAGATGCTGCTTCTGAATTATGACATTTAATTGAATTGCGTGCAGGGGGTGGGTCGTGAATAATTCATGGAAATCACTAATAATCCAGGTGACCAGCCATGCATGTTGCTGTGAGGCTGTCATGTGTGTAGTGTTTTTGACTCGTTTGTGTTTTACAAAAATACCGGCTTTGAAAGATAATAATAATAATAATAGCATTTATATAGCGCCTTTCACCCGAGGGATAAAGTAACAGAGCACGAGTTGCCCAGGTTCCCAAACTTTTTGGAACTTACGACCACGCGCCAGCCTCTTATATATATTTTCACGGACCACCACACAATAAAATAAAATCCGGTGTTTTGTAAAAATGACAGTGCATTATCTTCCAACGATTCTGCTGCCCACAAATGGTCCATTGACCACAGATTGGTGAGTAAAGTTCTAAGGTGGTAAATGTTTGACTTATTGTATCCGTTTGCAGTGTTAGGTTTTAATTTGATACCGCCTGTCAGGATTGTGCTTAGGTAGTCACAAGTCAAAGTGCACCGTCTGTAAATGTGCTCTGTACAGGAACAGTGCGACCCATCTGTCTGGCAACACAGCAAACATTCCCCTATTTGGCTGAGCGATAAGTGGGAGCCGGACATGCCTGGGCAGGCATTGTTTTATGGGACAACAATGCACGGAGTAGGGACCTAAAAAAAGAAAACAATGTAAATAGAGTTTCGTAAATGTAAAGTAGTATAGAAGACAACACGGCAATTGAGTTTTAATGATTGAGTTAAAAATATGGGACGTGGGTTTCACTCTATAAACGTAAACATAAAATAAGATGTATAGCTATCAATAAATAGGCAGCACTGAACATTTGTGTCGGTAACAATGTCTTGAAGAGAAAAAGCAATGTAATGGGTGACATTTCGGGGATGGGCCCTACACCACGTGGCCCTGCTAGAATGTACTGTATAGGAACCTCTGGGTTATTTTTTTCTAGCCGTAGTCTGACCAACGCAAACTGTTTACGGGTTTTGCATTTGTAAACCTCTTCCGCAGAGTCCTCGTGTACGAGTCTTTTTTCATTCCACTGCTGGATTGGTGTAGGTTTTCACGGTTCGATGTATGAGAATTGCTCACCATATACGGCTCCCAAGTCTGTAGATGCTTAGACTTGGGAGCCGTATAGTCCACTACAATAGTGTATTTTGCTAATTTTCCCAATGCTGTGTATGATGTAGCCCAGCAGCAACCTCTGAGACCTTGTCATGCATGGTGGTCGCCCATCTGAGGACTATCCAGACTGAACTCTGCTTTGCTTCTGCGATCTGATGTGATTGAAACCCGTTCCGTGTGATTTGATTATAGTCAATTAACAGAGTTGGTGGCCTGTAAAATGAACCTAGGTTGATATGATCCCGCTGAAAAGATTTGTATCAATAACATTTCACTCGTGATGATATATGTGCTGCAGCTTATAGCCAGATTTACAGCGACAAAAGCACGTAGAAATGCTCGCATTTGTCTCTCTCGTCATAAACAAATTTCCAGCGGTTTAATTTTGAGATGATTTGAAAATCTGGCTTGATAAAGAAGTCATTAATGCGTACGCCTTTCCTGCAAGATATCAGCGAGCACTAATTTGCCGTAATTATGAAGCAACATTAACCTTCCTGTTTGCATGCCAGTGGGGGAATACAGAACTCACCCTGGCCTCAAAATGGGTTGGGGTTTTTCTTTCACAATAAGGTCAGACTGAAAAAAAAATACCCATGAATGGTTATAGGAATTTATTGTTGTGCCGTGTTTGTGCAAGTCGACTTGGGCTAATATGAAGCCAGGACCCTCAAAATAAATACCAGAGCTCTGCACAAAATGAAAATGTAGATAAGCTGCCCTCTTCCAATGTGAATATCAGATAACGGTAATATGTTCCAGATTTGTTCTTTTTATGTATCGCTTGTTTACATCATAGCATTTGGAATTTTATTGAATGTTGCTCTAGCCTGACACATTCACGCTGGCATGAAAATTGCATGCCGTTCGCAGGAGGTTTGGGTATTTATTTTTTTCATGGGAATATGAAGAACAGGACAGTTTTGCTTGGCTGAAGAAGTCAAAACATAAATTGTCGCCAGAATATTTTCCGCGTCCCTCAGTTCTGGAAGGTGGCATGTAAACAGTCACGGCAATAACAACAAGAGGTATACTGGATGTGATGGTACTGGGCGAGGAAATATTTTGCCGGTCGCTGATGCAGACTGACCCTGGCTAAAATGACGTCACGGTGGCGCGGTCAGTTGCGATGCTGCCTCACAGCGAGAAGGGCCCGGGGTTTGATTGCTGGTTCGGTTTCATTTCTGTGTGGAGTTTGCGTGTTCTCCCCGTGTCTGCGTGGGTTTTCGCCGGGTTCTCCGCTTTCCTCCCAGAGTCCAAAGGCATGCTGCCTAGGTTAATTTTCCTGATTAAATTGTCCTCGGTGCCCTGAAATTCTTACCCCTCCCCGCCGGACAACTGTTAAACAGAGCTACATAGCTCAACGATTTATTTACAACTTGAGTAAAAAGTGTCCCGACTATTGCCGTGATGTACTCTATGGCGTGTTTCTTCAAGCATGGACGATCGGCTTTGTTCAGCGTAAATTCACAGTGCATAAAGCACCGCCCGCTGTTTGGATTTTCTGGGGAAGGAACCTTTAATTGAAGAGGTTTATCAGCAGCCGAATGTGCCACAGCACAATGCGTAACTTTTATGAAGCACACTTGTTTCGCAAAGCTTGTATTTTCTTTGTTTGCTCGATGTATTTAATACTATACTTTTTATATGTGTTCGACCCCAACCGATTATATTCTCAGTGCATTTTTCAATGTTTAACTGCCCTGAATGTGTTTCAGAATTCATATGCCTCAAGCACTGGTACAGCCCAGCGTTTGTGCACGCTAAGTGCACCACCATTTAACTATCGATCCGACAAAACACCCAACGATACACAAGAAATTCCTTCCTACTCGCGGCGCATTGGGGAGTTGGGGGAAAGGGTGGGGGGTTAATTTTGGAAACCGGCGGTCTCGATGCGGTGGCTGCCATTCCAAACTTGTCGAGGAGAACCACCGTGCTAACCATTGCACCACTGCTCCATCCCGAGTGGCATGATGGGTGTTTTTTTGAGCTACTGGGGGAAGAAGGCTGTTGCCTTTTTCGAATCTCCCGTGTATGTCGATCTCTTGAGACCCTCGTGTTTGTATACAATAATGGTACAATTTATTTATACATTACACACAACCTGGTCATGGACGAGACACGGATGTGGAGGCGCGGGAGGGAAGGCAGCCACGCACCCAGCCGGCGCCAACATTTACCAGACACCGCGTCCTATAGATTATGCTGTTACAGACCAATTCATTAATTAGTGGGGTTTTTTTTAAAAGTTATACAAGGAAAGCGAGGAAACCCACGCAGAACAGGGAAAAACACGCAAACTCCACAAAGGTGCCTGAGATGGGAATCGAACTGCCTTGGGCAGGTCCTTCTTTTCAATTCAATTCAACTTTATTTGTCAACTCTACCATATGTACAGGACATACAGAGAATCGAAATACCGTTTCTATTTCTGTGAGGAGTAGATGTTGCCACTCTATCACCCTTGGAAATCCCTCATTGCACATTGCAGTACTGAAGGTATATCCTGAGGGTCAAATGTGCATCCCAGTGCTTTGGTTAGAGGAGCGGGCTGTTAAACGCTGCATCGATGGCATCACCTTTGCTGCGCGTCGGTTCATTTGTAAACGAAATGCGGCCGTCCCGTGCGCTGTGTATCCTTGTCACTGGCAGTGAAGCCGCCTGTTTCGGAGTAAATTGGAAAATTTGCTACGTTAGCAGCAAGACGCTTGCGTGTTTATCTTCATCGATTAACTGACTTGTCGCGCTCGCGATACATTAATTATTGCGCGTGTAAGAAACGCGCGCGTGTGTGTGCGCGCCTGGAAGAATCAATCGCGGTATTTGTAATGCCTGCACCTTGCAATGTGTTTTTTTACCCAAGCTAATGTTCCGAACGAACAAGACGTACGACAGCAGACACGAGAGAGATGATTCTGACGGTGCAAATGACATGGAATATAACTTGGGCAAGTGGGAACCTCACAAACATACCGTGCAAGCCCAACAAGTGACTGAAAGCGTACAGAAAGTACAAATGAAAACGTGAGCTGGTGTAGCGACAGTTGTGCAACAACACTATTCAGAGAGCTTTTAGACAAACAAGAGGAATGCTACAGAGTATACACATAATACGTAATGGGACAGGAGTACAGAGGAAACCGGTATGAACCTACAAACCAAGAAACAAATGGGTCACAGACTGGACACGAGTAATACTCGGTTACTGGGCTACATGCATCTGAGTCTACTCCGGTCTATCAGTGATCTTTGGCCCTGCATATAAGCGTAGTACACGGGTTCTTGCGGATGGCGTCAAAATACCAAGCCCGTCATATTTTAGATTCATAGTTTGAGGCCACTGGCGAAGGGGTATCGAAAAAAAAAAGCAACCTCTCCAGTTTACGGAACAGGAAGTCTGATCATCTCAGATGTCAGAAATGATTGTAGGAAAAATCAGTCTCGGCTGCATGGCGGCTGCGGCAGGATTGAAATCCCATGGCTCTGACAAAAAGTGCAAACGGGGTGATGGGCGGAGGAGGGGGTTTCCCTGTGTACCCGCACGTTAGATGCCGTGGCCCCGTTTACCACGGCTTGGTAAATGGGGCCACGGTGGTGGGTTAGAGGCTCGCGCTTTGAGCGAATCGGTCGAGAATGGCATCGATGCGGAGGATGGCTCTGTGTATTTTTTTTCCCCGTGTCGAACGTAACCCGCGTGTCGACGATAGCCTGGCGAAACAGAATACAACATTTGGTGAAGGCGCGACGCCGCAATTGCCCGGCTCGCGCCGCTGCTGGCGGAAACACCTCTGCTTAACCGAAGCTCCGAAGCAGGAGTTCTCAACCTTTTGCTTGGTCCACTTGAGTCTGGTCTCCATGGAGCGCTAGGTGTCGCTCACGGCCCACTGATGGGTCGCGCGACCCACTGTTTGAGAATGCCGGCTCTAGAGCCATATGTAGAGAGCATTTCGACCTCCTCCACGCCAGTGCAGAACAATGAGAGTGGAAGGTTGAAGCCGTCGTAAATAGTAAGCTCGCTGTGTGCATGCCGCACCACACTGGCTCCCCCTGCTTTATGGCCATGCCTGATTAATGCCGTGTTGGAATGCCTTATCTATTGTTTGAATCGAATGGTGAAATTGAATGGAGTGGGAACATAGCATGCGTTTGGCAGGACAGTGGCGCTGTGTGCTGCTGTGATAAAACACAAAGATCCCATTTAATAGCCTGGGGCAAGTGCTGTGCCGGCACGGCACACGAAGGGGTGGGTCGCCAACACCACGCCCAGCTGCCTCTCTCCCTAGAGGCGATTTTACACACCGCATCATGTACAGGCAGTCCCCGGGTTACGAACGAGTTCCGTTTTTAAGTCTGTAAGTCGAATTTGTATGTAAGTCGGACCAGTTATGTACGGTTCACATCTAGCGTCAATTAGTCAAATGTTTGTCTTAGTATATAGCATATATTTTACCTAAAACAACTTAAATATAATAATACAGTAGTAATAATAAACCGCTGAAGACGCGCAGTGTTTTGAGCGTCGCGCAAAGTAGTCCGCCCGTTCGTTAGTACAAACCAGTGTATGTAACTCGATTTTTAAAAATAATAGGCTTTACGGAGGTCGGTACGTAAGTACGCGCGTTCGAAAGTCGGGCGTTCGTTATCCGGCGACTGTCTGTACTCATTTGAGGCCGAGTCGACCTAGGGGACGCCCAGGAAAAGTTCAGGCAATTGTTAGTGGAGTTGGCTATGAGCACTCATCGAACTCGGGTACTCGGGTTTGTAGCGTAGCGAGTTTACCCACTACATTACCGGACGCCACTAAAACACACTTTCACACATTCTCACCCGATTGCTCTATTGCGACCACTCATCTTTGCTCTCTCGTGATCTGGCAATGCAGCAATCTAGTACCTACAAACGAGCTTTGTTGATTGTGTTTTCCTCCTTGGGCTCTTATTCTGTTAGCCTCGACCGTCCAAAGACCTGCTGCCTAGGCTAACTGTCCTGACTAAATTTCCCCCCGGTGTCCCTGAGATGTTGCAGCTTGCTTACCCCTCCCAGCTACGTAGTTCTACGGTTCCCTTGCAGCTTAAAAAAAAAACTGACTGACCGACCGCCCGCCCGCCAACCATAATTCTAGATCTCGATGCCTCCTCACTCAAACCCACTTATTATTATGAACATCAACACACTGTCTCTTCCGGATGCATTTTCTCTCTTCCAAGTGCTCCTGTTGCTGCTTTCTCTCATTGTAATTCCAAGCACACTCCTCCCTGATGCTTTTTGTGCACACTTCAGCTTTTATTCCATTTTCTATGTCAATGTCCATGCTTTTGAACCGTATGTCACTGCAGGTAATATACATTTCCTTCTTCTGCTCTCGCTGCTGCCCTTATTCATATCACACGTCTGCCAACCCATGACCACCAGCCCCCCTCTGCTTCCCAATCCTTGTTTACGTTCCGTCTGGTAATAGACACCGATATAATGGAGACACCTATATAATGGAGTTGGTGTTGTTAAAAAGAAAACTGTTATTGGATTTTTTTTCACACGTTTTCGTGCTACGTCCAGTGCGACAGAACGGAACGAATAGGTTTAACAACGCACAGAGGTGTCTCTATTATATCGGTGCCGGCAGTGCGTGTTACAAAAGCTCTCCGACCACCGGCTCAGAAGAGCCGACTGTGTGGACGTTTTGTCATTTGGAACCGTGAGTCACTCAACAGAGTCGAGGGCATGTGGCTACTGTAAACATCCGGCAGTGTAAAAATAAAACATGTAAATTACAATTTTTTTACATGTGGCACGGTATTCGCTAAACGTCGAAGGTATTTGTTCAAAGGGAGAACATTTGCCAGACACTGCGTCCTACGTATTTTAATTTTATTGGGCAATTAATTAGTGGGTTTTTTGAGTTATGGGAGAAAACCAGGGAACCCAGAGAAAACCCGTGCAGAACAGTGGGAGAACACACAAACTCCATACAGATAGGTGCCCGGGGTAGGATTCAAAGCGTCTCAGGCAGGACTGTCTTTCCGCGAGGGGCGGATGTTACGACTACACCAACCTGGATTTTCTCGTCATTTACAGACCTCGAATCGACGTGCAGATCGTGGGTATTTCTTTCCAAAGCAAAACGGACTTAACGTTGGCCATTATTTACACGGTCTCAATAACCCATTTTACAACCCGTTTACAGGAATACTCTACGCAATGCTGTACGACTTGCCTCTATGGCGTTGTGTGTTTTGTCTAAGTAATTGAGCTTTTAATACGGTGGTAAATTCACCTAGTGACAGAAGTGTTATGGGAACGTAAATTGTTTAGTAATTGCCTAAAGTACCGTGTTATTTTTGTACTGCAGCTACATTTCTTTACACGTGTAAGTAGTGCTGCAGTGTTAATATGTCCAATGTATGTAACTCTTGGATGTAGTTTTCGGGTTGTACCGCATGTTTTTTCCGTATGATGTTCAACGTTTCATTCACCGTGCTGGGAGAGTCTTCAGAAATAGGCGCGGTGAGTAGTGCTGCCCGCCTCATGGCAAGAAGGCCCCGGGTTTGAATCTCGGCTCAGGTGCCTTTCCGTGTGGAGCATGCACGTTCTCCCCTTGTCCGCGTGGGTTTTTGCCGGACACTCCGGTTTCCTCCCACAGTCCAAAGACATGCTGCTGCCCTGTGATGGACTGGCGTCCAATCCTGGGAATAGCCCTGACTTGCGCCCCGTGTCTGCCGGGATAGGCTCCGGCTCACTGCGACCCTGTACAGGATTAAGCGGTTTCTGGCAATGGATGGCTTACTGTCATTAACAGTGTACCCGTCCTTTGAGCGATCTTGTTCCAAGTGCATTCCACACTCTTCTGACGTCTCTTGTTGATGAAATGTTCTTCTGACGTGACTGCTTTGACCTGGATTTCCTTCCGATGTACTGAGAATACTGCTGGCTCTCTGAAGTTTCAGAACAGTCATCAATATGTTGGAAGTAAAGTGAAAATTAAACATCAAAGCTTTGGTGTTGTGCAGATACACGTTGCGCTTAGAAAGAATTAAAATCTGGTAGTCTCAGTGCGGACATACATACATACATACACAAGCTCCATTATTTATCGATGGCCTCTGAGAGATTGTGTCCAAGTAAACCTATCCATAGGTAATCACGGATAATGGGATTGAGCTTAAAATCAATCGTAATTTCAATGCTATTATTCGTGATTATACAGAAAAACATGAATTGATTTTTGGAATCTATTCACGACTCGAAATCATAACGATTCATTTACATCCGCTTGTTGGGTGACTGTGCTGCGTGTTTAATAAAAAAATGATTCCAATTCACATTTCAACGTTTGGAGCGGCAAGCAGCAGGAATTCTGCAGGCACACAATCGCGATTGTTTATGATTCACCAGACACGGCTTGGTGACGGCGCCAAACGGCCGTTAGACATAAACTGCAGCTTTCTGTTAATAGATAAAGGTTTCGGCCGAGCGGGGGTCGGGCCTGCACTCAGTGGCCTGCATGAATTTCCAACAAATGTCTCCCGACACCTTATATTATTGATCAGCAAATGAACCTCTGAACCATAGAACCTTTCGAATAGCGCTCCGTCGTTTACATAAATGGTGAATTCTAACATCTTAATACGCACTCCACGCCTACCCTCGACCGCCTCCATCTGCCACAACATCTTCGCTCGCTCTCATTTTACACGTGCGTCGCGCGTCGCTAGTTGTGCCAGAGCCTCAAAATGCATGCCTCGCTCTTGTTTTGCAGAGAAGCTGTACAACTGCAGCGGCCGCGAATTACGGAGGGCGCTCTTTGCATTAAAACAGATATTTCAGGTCAGTAGGGTCCACTCACGCGTTGTACAGCGGCAGAACAAATATCGACTGGTGTATTTTATTCGGCTCTGTCTATATTCTTATTATCATAATTTGTGTACTGATGTAGGTTTTTTCATGGCGCGATGGATGAGAATTGCTTTTCAAATCTGTTTTTTCGACACCTTGAGCTATACCGCCACCGAGGGCCCTTGATGTTTCGTTTCCCAAGAGCTGCTCTTTCGGGACAGCCGTGTCAAGCGCTCCCCCTATTTCCTTTGCGACGTTTTGTCTCCCACGTTGGCGGCACCCTCAGGCGTTCTTAGTGAGTTCTTACAGCGAGTTCTCACTCAGAACTCAGAACGGTTATCGCGAAATAACAGCTTTGGAAAAGCAATTCCGATACCGCGACAGGGCGCCAATGGGAGTTAACCCGACATCGAGCGTTCACTTAAAGCACTTAATTAACACATACTGCATCCTAAAAACTTCTAATGTCCCTGTGTGTCTTTGTGTGGGCATGGGGCTTGGGGTGGGAGTCAAGGTCACACTGGGAGAGGGGGGGGCAGAGAGGGGATAAGGGCGGAGAACAGGGGGTGAAGATTACAAGGAGGGGGGGGTGTGGAGAGGTGAATTGCAGCCTGCTCCATCATCAGATATTTCAGGGGGTGATATCCTGATGTGGGTTCGTTCTTCATGTACGGGTTTCAGATCACCGCAAAGGCCTCCTCTCTCCCATTATGCTTTGCACTGTCGTGTTCCAGGGCCACTACTGTGGCAAGCATGGCCACCGTTTCTGTCTCTCTCTCGCCCGTCTACCTGCTCTCGAATTGATTTTGTAGGGCTGTTGTGCCGCCGTTGTGTTGTGTTTCTGAGCAGGACGACAAGGACCTGGTGCACGAGTTTGTGAATGCCGAGGGCTTGACGTGTCTCATTAAGGTGGGCACCGAGGCCGACCAGAATAACCAGAGCTACATCCTCCGAGGTACTGTCTCGTGCATGACTAACCCACCCATGTTTATATGTCACGGCCAGACCTTTTAAAGGTCTCCCATAATCGAAACGGGTTTCTTTATATTTTTTTATCCGCCACTCGGATCAGCACATTCGTAGTCCGGTTATATTTATTACGTAAGCCTGGCGTTGCGCGATGCGCCGACTTATTTGGACGTAATGTTTTTTTATATAGGGGGCCACCGGTGGTGTTGTGATTTTTGCGCTGCGTGCGCTACAGGTTACAGTCCGTGCCATGGCTCAGTTCATCGAGAAGTACGTGTCCCTCATGTAATGTTAAGGGTGTAAGCTTTGTTTAACCGGGAGATTAGATATCCCCATCGAGATAAGTGAAAATATTTCGTTCTCTTGCAAGGCCAATAACCGCCACGTCACGACGAATCCCACCCAGCAGTAGATTGGCGATGGTCCCTGGAAATTATTTTAATTAACTTCGATGTGATAAAAAAATTAAATTCACCGCCCGAATGAATGCAAAAATTAATGACGGCGACCCTATAAATTAAAAACACTAATTCTCATACATAAAGTCACAGCAACCCGATGCTGTGCTATCGTCACGATGACTTGAACTCGCACGATAAGTGTGATGCGTCGATGTGCCTCAGGTTGCCCGATAGGCTGGGTGGTAACCATCTTTGGCATGCACCCCGACAGTCATGTGAGCGTTTGGCCATACCCCCCACACCAGCTACTCACATTCTGATTCACCCCTTTAGGCTGGATGCTGAATCATCTCGGCAGTAGCCAGGCAAACACATCTAACGTAAACAGAGGAGTTTGCTGCCGTGCCTCTCGCAGGAGAATGTTCATTTCTGAGCGCTGATACGGGGCCCATGAGAGTAAAGTTCAGCCCGCCATTATATCTGATATTTAACGACACACAAAGCTGTGCCGCATTGCTTGTACAACAGCTCTTGGTCTGATTCAAACTACCAGCTCAAAAGAACCGATTGTGTGGAAGTGTTGTCGTTTAGAAACACCAGTCAATGACGAGTTGAGAAAATCTGGCTGCCCGGTACAGGCAGCCTCCATGAATCCGTTGTTTTCGCAGTCTGTAGAGACTTTTTCCGTCGTGATGGGTTTTCTCGCCGTTCGCAGACTCAAATGTTTCCGTGACGCCGTGGTGTAAAAAACGAGGTGACCTCACCGCGCTGCGCCTCGTAGCGTCAGGCCCGAGGCGGGCGTGTGGCGTGGAGCTTCTCACATCCACGATTTTCCGTTCATATAGCATGCCTCACCCAGTCCACAGACATGCTGCTGCATAGGTTAATTGGCCTCCTGACTAAATTGCCCCCGGTGCCCTAAGACGGACTGGCGTTGCATCCTGGGTATAGCCCTGCCTGCCGTCCTGTGTCTGCCGGGATAGGCTCCGGCTCACCGCAACCCTGTACGTCATTAAGCGTTTTCTGACAGAGAATGAATGTATATCATGTTATCCGGAACTACCTGTAAAACAGAAATAAATGAGCAACGGGAACAAATGTTAGGGGTCAATTAAATCGCGGGGGGTCACAAGAC
>JAZEWU010000021.1:2630847-2659929 GCA_036362915.1 Geotria australis
GCGCCCCGCAGATCGCGACGAGCGACGTGAAGAAGCAGGAGCTCATGCTGCTCGACCACAAGCGGAGCAACGCCATCAACATCGGCCTCACCACCCTGCCGCCGCCCGCCATCATCAAAGCGGCCATCGTCAGCTTCGACGAGTTTGCGCTTAACCGGGAGGGCGTGGAGGTAAGGACGCGCGGGGCTCTCGTGTTGACTTGCGGTCCTAGTAGCGGTAATATCCGTCCGTTCGTTTGGTCATTTTCAGTACTCGGCTCAATGCTGTGTAGGGTCGCGGTGAGCCAGAGCCGGTTTAGGTAATCGTCACGGGTGTTGGCCGTGAGCGGGAATCGAACTCGGGTCGACGGGTTCGTATCGCAGCGCGCTAACCGATGCTCCACCGCTCCCTCCATCGGTCACTGCACAAAGACAGTGCGTCTCACTCTGCACACACAGCCACGCACACAAGCACACGTCTGCGGGATTACAATTCATACCTCCAAACGTTTGCTTTGAAACCCATTCGTTCAATATCAGTGACACGCTTAATGTTGTATAGGGTTGCGGTGAACCGGAGCCTATCCTGGCAGACACAGGGTGGACTGCAGGACTATGCTCAGGAGGCAATTTAGTCGGCAGGCCAATTAACCTAGGCAGCAGCAGCGTGTCTTTGGACAGAGGGAGAAAACCAGAGTACCTTGGTGAAAACCCACACGGGCACATGGTGAACATGACATGCAAACTCCACACAGGAAGGCACCCGAGCCGGGAATCGAACCTGCGACTTTCTTGCTGTGAGGCGGCAGCCCTACTCACTGTGCCACTGTGCCGCATAGCAGCCGTAATAACAGTGCATAATTTATATTAAAATTGTCATTAATATGACTGTAGTTGTCGTCATATGAATATGATCCCTGTACCGTGTGTTGCTCGATACAGCTGTGAGGTCGTTCCGCTATCCTTGGCTAAGCACTGTTCCTCTTCCTCACAGGTGATGCTCACCTCTTTGAGATCGTGTTCCTTGCTCTCATCTGCTCCCCTGTGCTGTGACCTCTCGAAATCCACATCTGTGCTCGTGTCATCACAGCTGCGTACACTCCCTTTGTCGGTACATTTTCACTTCACCGCCAGATTGTTCTCCTAGCTTGATGACCGGCAGGACTTGACTCACCTCTGTCTTGATATAGATTTTCACGGCTCAATGATTGAGAATTGCTCTAAAAAGTTGCTCTTCCGTGATAGCCGTGTGAAGCGTTCCTCCTCTCTGATTTTCGAAACGTTGGGAAGGAGACAGGAGGATCGCTCAACACGGCTATCCTGAATGAGCAGCCGTTGAGAGTAGTTTTGACCTCTGTGTAGCTCTCTATAGTGGACGTCCTTCTGCCAGCAGTGACGTGAGCAAGCAATCGCAGGGCTGCCCCTTTACCTGTGCAGCCAGGTGGCTTTGCGGGAGATTGAGCTGCCCGAAGTCAGAAGTTTGTGAATTCAAATCCTGGTTACGGTTTGACTCAGCTCATCATCCTACCCTGGGTCTCACTAAATGAGTCTCACTTGATAGGGAAATCAAGAGTGGTTGCCCTATTAAGAGACTTAACCATTGAAATGTGTAATATCCACCACTGGCTCAAGGCTACAAACGGGAGATTTCGTTACCGCTTCAGTGCTCGTTTGAGCATAGAATCTCTTTGATTCTGCCTATCGACCACGATATACCATATTGTCACCCAGCATTGTGCGTGCATGATGCTGATGCCCTTCCACTATGACAGAATCCACGAGCCCAGAGCAGGTGTTTAACCTATCGGTTCCACCTGAGGTGGAACAACGTTAGCGATTCCAATTTCCTTAAGTTAGCAACGACAATGAATTAAGTGATAACCACTTGGGGTTCTCAAATTTTCGCACTCTTATTTGCCCTATAAATAAATCGTTATGACTATAGTTTTGTTACCTTAGGTGCTACCAATATCTGCTCTGGCCCATGGACTAACACTGATTCTCATCGACCAACATGGATATTCTCAGCTCTGTCTATCGAGCAACACGTGCCGTGACATCCTTCACCATCGCACGCCAGCCGCTGGTCATTTTCCTAAAAATATATGTGCTGATGTAGGTTTCCACGGCTCGATGTATGGAGATTGCTATGAAGAGCTGCTCTTTCGTGATATGCCATGCCGAGGAGGAACGCTCGACATGGCTATTACGAACGGACAACTCTTCAGGGTAGTACTCGTATATTACTGCGCTAGCGGGCACCGTCATCCGTTTGCATTCCTCCCCGCGCGCTCCAGAAACTTCTCATGATGATGCCCACGGACGAGGAGAAGCGGAGGATCACGGAGGCACAGATGGCGAACCCCGACATGCCCCTGGGCTCCGCCGAGCACTTCCTCTTCCTGCTGTCCTCCATCAGCGAGCTGTCGGCACGGCTGCAGCTTTGGGCCTTCAAGCTCGACTACGAGGGGATGGAGAAGGTGAGAGGCGCCGAGTCGGCTGGAGCAGCCTCGTCCGGTTTCCGAGTTCGTCGCCCGATGAAGCGCGAAACGTTTTTGAGCGAAACGTGGACCTTGAATTCTCCGCGGTTTCCAACAGCGCCTAGGGATCTCTGGGTGAAAGGCACTGCTATATAAATGTGATAACATCTCATTATTAATATTATCCCTTGAAAACCCCCTGGATACTTATGACTCACGCCGCATGTCCACCTTCCCAGGAGGTGGCCGATCCGCTGATGGACCTCAAGGACGGGATGGAGCAGCTTCGCAAGAACTACACGCTGAAATGCGTCCTGTCGACCCTGCTCGCCATCGGCAATTTCCTCAACGGAAGCAATGTAAGCGCTTGGGAAGCCAGCGGTCTCTTACACGCGTTTAACTCGCAAGCTGGACAGCTGACGAGCCCTGGCCAGCGCTGTGAGCTACAGACTCTGACGGTGCTGTACTTCTTGTCTACATCGGCAAACCCCTCAACCACTGTAATGTAACGATCCATGTTAAAGGCTATATGGGGAAGTTAAAATAACTTCAAATAACACAAGAACACAAAGGCACTTGGGAGGAGAGGAGGTTTGCTGACAAAAAAAAATGGGACTACTTTTAGCATCACAACACACACAACACACAGCACACACTTTCAACAAACTGCAGATGTATAACACAACGCATTTTAGCCAAACCGTTCAGAAACGTCTCGCGATGCCTCCAACGTGGGAGGTGAAACATCGCCAAGGAGAGGGAAGGAACACTTGACACGACTGTCCCGAAAGAATGGCTGTGGAGAGCAATTCTCACACGGGGGACATGTGTGTTTGTGTGTGGTCGTGCAGGCGAAGGGCTTCGAGCTCTCCTACCTGCAGAAGGTGCCCGAGGTGAAGGACACGGTGCACAAGCGCTCGCTGCTGCACCACGTCTGCAGCACCGTCGTGGAGAAGTTCCCCGAGACCACCGACCTCTACTCCGAAATCGGGGCCATCACGAGGATAGCAAAGGTCGGACGGAAGCGCCAGTGAATTTTTACGCGCCGGGTGTTTTTTGTTGTTATTTGCACGCTTCCGCGCTTGCAGAGGGATGCCGAGTGTTTTTAAGACTGCAATCTCGGATTGGTGCTCTGATAAGGGCTAAGCGGTAAAGCGAGTGAGGGATGAAACGATGAACTTGTTTCCTGTGGAAGAGTATGTCCGTGTGGGATCAACGATCAGGCTAGAGTCCGAGATGCTATGTGAATTTTACAGACTAATACAGTATGACGCATCACCCAGTATTGTACCGGGTTCCCGAGTGTAGCAAGTAGACGTCTTTGCCGACATCAGCTCGTCAGCGACGACATCAACTCACTGAACTCGAGAGGGGGAACGCTCGATGCAGCTACCCCAAAAGAGCAGCTCTTAACAGTCTTCATCGATAAACAACCGTTTGTCCACGCGAGAGAGAGAGAGAGATCATCGCCGCGGTACGCGCTCGCGCGCGCGCCTCGTTTCAGGTGGACTTCAACCAGCTGGCCGAAAATCTGGCACAGCTGGAGCGCCGCTGCAAGGCCTCGTGGGACCAGCTGAAGGCCATGGCCAAGCACGAGGTGCGGGCCCAGCTCAAGACGCGCCTCTCCGACTTCCTGCACGACTGCGCCGAGCGCGTCGTCACCCTGAAGACGGTGCACCACCGACTAAACAACCGGTGAGCCGCCCCACAGCCACCGCTCTCGCGCAAGCGGAGCGCTTTTTTTTACTGCTTTGCAACTAGTTGTGGGCTCGCTCTCTAACATACCGGTGTGGTGAAGTAGTAACGAATTGGCACATTTTTTGTTCACGTGGCAACCCTTTACTGATTGGCTGTGTCGGGTGAAGGCGGGTTTACGTGGCCTAACTCATAAAAAGAGCTAGACTATGGATAACGTTGGTCACGAAAGCCTTCGTCTTAAATTTACAAGCGGTGTTGCGCGGTGGTGCGGCGACTAGCGCTGCAGCCTCACGGCAAGAAGGAAGCGAGTTCGATTCCCAGCTCAGGTGCCGCCTTTCTGTGTGGAATTTGCATGTTCTCCCCGTCTGGGTTTTCATCAGGTTTTATTCCGCACTCCAAAGATACGCTGCTTCTGCAGTAGTTTCACCCTAGGGGCCGATGGTGCTGTGTGATCCTAATTTGAGTCATTATCACGGTTTCCTCCCACAGTCCAAAGACATGCTGCTGCGTAGGTTAATTGGCCTGCTGACTAAATTGCCCCCAGTGCCCTGCGACGGACTGGGGTTGTATCACGGGTATAGCCCTGCCTTACGTCTGCTGGGATAGGCTCCTGCTCACCTTAACTCTCTACATAATTGAACAGTTATTGATAACTAACTAATTAATGATCTATATTTGCAATTATCAGTGTCAGTATGCGAGTAGGATTAACAATGTGAGTAACGGGAGGGCACGATAATGCTCGTAAAGATAATTCTGCTGTTAAGGACTTGCCATATAGAAATGTGGCAAAATTCAAGAAACTGACGATGGATTAACAAGCTAGGAAAGGAACACGTCGATAAGGATGTCCGCTACGGAGATGCAGCCATGAGATCAGCTCGTGGGTAGTGGCTCCATCGATCGCTGCATTACATGACTGTGAGAGATGGCGATGGCTTGGACATGCCTTCACCCAGCAGTTGATAGACCGTGGCTGATTTGGGATGATGAGCCGGGGTCATCGGTTTTCTGTCAAAACTGATCTTGTTGCATAAGTAGCAAAAATAACTGAGTATGCAAAATAGATCCGTTATTATTTTTTGTTTCGGTTAAATTCGTTTTTGTAACATTGCATTGTTGAAATTATATTGTCAAGGCAAAACAACAATTACAAGATGCTTTTGGATGTTCCACATGCTGATAAATCGACTGAATATAATTGAAAACAAAATTGATTTATTTTTATAACATTCCTTTATTAAAGTTAATTGCATTCTATCACAGCAGTGCATGTGTGCCACGAGCTCTAGCACTCTTACATACAGGTCATCATAAAAACTTGTTTTTCCCTCAGAGTACCTGCCCCATTGGTACTCTGCTCGGTAGAGGCTAAGACAATATGATGGGTACTCACAACACCGAGGCTTGTATGTCTTATTTTAGCTTGACTTCCCACTTATCGATTAATCTTCTGAAAACACTTGTAGCATAAACCCTCTTCAGCCGCTCTTCTGCCTGTATCGTGACATCAGAAGAACGTGTTACAATATGCTTGCAACAAGATCTGTCCGTAGAGCGGGCACTCTGCTAGTTGGGCGTCAGGGCGGCGCAGCGGTAACATCAGCGCCTGTTCCAGGTTGTGGATGCCGCGACCGAGAATCGGCGTCGTGCGACGGTTGTGCGCGAGCGCGGTGCGTGGAGTCGGTGCCGCGATGAACCTGCGTAGAGTGCGGGATTGTGTTGGGGCGAGTGGCCGGAGTAGTGATACGAGGTATTTAGGGTGTCGCGTGTGGACCACTATTACAATAACGGTCCCCGACTCGTCGTCGGCAGGTTCCGCGCGTTCCTGCTCTACTCGGGCTGCTCGGTGGCGGCGGCGCGCAACGAGACGGTGACGCGCTTCTGCTCCGTGCTGAGCGAGTTCGCGCTCGAGTACCGCACGGTGCGCGAGCAGGTCCTCGTCCAGCGGCTCAAGCGCGAGAACGTGCGCCAGCGGATCAAGACCCGCGGCAAGATGATCACCGAGGTGAGGCGCCCGCGTCGCTAAACAACCGTCCCTTTGCTGCGACCCGCGGCCTGCCTAGGCCAGATCTGTGCTGACCCGAGTGGGAAATGCGCGGCTCGGTGTCGAAAGCTTTTATCGCGCCAAAGACGTTTGTTTCTCGCGAGCACCGCTAGATATGGTGGTGATGATGCGATCAGCTCCAAGCCGAGAGAACATACTGCATCTGGTGGACCCGATCCGTGGCAGTTGTCACGTGACACGACCAGCGAGTTTGTCTCTGCTATTACATGAGATTTTACACTTAATCATTAAGTCCCACCTGAGGATTTACAAATTTAGTTTGACCCCCATGCAATAAATGAACCCTGTACCAAGGTAGATGGGAAAGTTCTGCATCTGTAGTGTGGATAGACAGCCACTTTAAGGACTGTCATGAAGTTTTCTAAAATCTGCTTCCACCGTGGTGACTTTGTATAACAGAGCAATGCACCGCTGTACACCGCGCAAAGTTAAAACAAAACATATCTCCCGATCGCTGAAGGCTGACCCCCTGACCCCCGGTCCGTAACACCCCCCCTGCCCCCTCCCGCCGTGCACAGATGGGTAAATTCTCCTTCGACATGGACACGGGGACGAGCGTGTCGATGGAGAACGACTCCCTTCTGGCGACGGCGCCGTCCGACGACTGCAAGGCCCACGACAGCATGACGTCAATGCTGATGGGCGACGA
The DNA here is from genome assembly GCA_036362915.1 of Geotria australis. Taxonomy (NCBI): domain Eukaryota; kingdom Metazoa; phylum Chordata; class Hyperoartia; order Petromyzontiformes; family Geotriidae; genus Geotria; species Geotria australis. The sequence goes on from JAZEWU010000021.1 coordinate 2,637,721, forward strand.
CGGCTCGCCGGCCTCGCTGGTCCGCCGATCGAGGACGCGCGCCGTCGGTACGCAGAGCCGGAGTCCTCCGCGTCGCAGCCCCGAGCGGCCTCTTGCAGCCGGCCAGCGAGGGCGATCGGAGAATTTTTGTTTAAAGCCGATCGAATGGGCGGTGGAGTGATGGGACCGTGGGAGTGATGGAGTGGTGGGAGCGATGGGACGGTGGGAGTGATAGGGTGGTTAAGTGATCAGGTGGAACCAGGCAGGCGTGGTGCTTCTGGAGGCTTTGTCTTGAGGTGTTTATCGAACTCAGTGTGACCTACCGTTAGGGGAGGGCGGTGGTACGGTGATTTGCGCACTGCACAGCGAAGCCCACAGCAAACGCCACATCTCTATTCCAGTGCGCCTCTTCCAAAAACATTTCTCCGCAGCTGATTTAGTGCCTGCAGTCAGAGGTTTGTGTACCCGTCGTGTACCCGCACTTGACGGGCGTACTCTTATCCGTCACCTTCGACCTGCGGGGCGCCTTAAATAATTCATCACGAGGTGTGGTTGTCGGCGGCGTGCTGAGCCCTGTGCCCCGTGTCCTTTCAGCACGGACAACCAAGATGACCGCGGCTCCGTCACAGGAGGACCTGTTGGCCACCGACGATACGACCGAGATGCTGGACTGTATCGTGCGCTCGTCGATGCACGCGCCCGTGCAGCGCAGCACGCCCAACGAACGCAAACGCTCGCGCGCCAACCGCAAGTCCAGTGAGTTTCACACCCCCACCTCAACTCTCCCACCCGCCACCCCACTTGGGGTAGATGTGGTGAATCTCTCCAGATTTGTTAACGACTGACCACTCCCGCGGTGCTTTGCATCGTTACAGTTCGGCGAACGCTAAAGTCGGGACTTTCGTCCGAAGAAACCAGAGCACTGGGCCTGCAGGAGACGCAAGCGGTGAAGGTTTGAAAGATCCGCACGCTCCGACTCCCTCGGCCAGCGAGCCGTGGACATCGTCCCACCAAGGAGACCCTGGCAGCGGTTCGACACGTGAGCGAGGTGCATGCGATCGATCCGGGTCGATGCCGCCAGGACGTGGGCCAATCTAAACGCCTGCTCAAAGTAACGTCCAGGTTGGTCCTTGGAACGCAGCGCAATCGTCGCGCGAGCCGTTAAAACAGGCATTTAGGTGTTTGGAGAAAAAAAAACCTCCGCTGGTTTATCGTCCAAACATCAGAGAGATGTAATTAAAAATTAATCATAACAGAAGTGCACTATTGACTTACCGGCAATATAACTCGTGTGCGCATGCACGGAGCCTGACTGAACAGATGTAAGTGTTGAAACGTTGCCTCTGTTACTTGTTCGTTAAGTGGTGTTTTTTGCTGTGGGCCGCTCAAAATGACTGTGGAAACTATTACACGTTTAAGTTACAAATGCTAAGAGATTATAAGCCACTTTACAAGCGTGATAAAATTCTAAGCTTTAAAAAGGCATGGGAAATCGAGTTATACACTGTGCAATTAGTACGGTTTCCTGTGATCGAATGGCAATAAGTTAAATAGCGTTTATATGCCAATGCTTTAGCGCAGTACAAATGCAGGAGTTTATAAATACACAAACGAAAGGTCAAGAGCTATTTATATTGTTCTTTCCCGAGAGATTAAAATTCATACGTTGCAGTTAAACCCGAGATGGGTGTTGTTTTTATAGAAATTTTATAGGGGTGGTTACATTTTTTAAAGAGAACATTAAAGTTGCCTTTTGTAATACCAGTGCATGCGGTAGTCTCGTACTATAAATGCATGGGGATTTTCAGTACTGTGATTGAGAGGTAAATAAATTAACGATGCAGATAAAGCAGCGTGTCTGAGTACTGGAGTTAGTGCGGTTGAAAAACTACTCAAGGGCACTTGTTAACGAAGAAACGTCTCCACTCGTCTGTAAACTTAAATAATCATGTGAATTTGTGGCTGATGTGCAGCTAGGTGGAGAACTCCATCGTTAGCATGAATATAACAACGCATCATGTCATTTGTGAAATGTATCCTGATTGCCCATCGTGGTGTTATTGAAATGTGACCGATAACTGATGTATGCAAGTTGTAGTAAGCAAATTACGTGCAAGTGCAGTGGACATAACTTGAGACAAGCAAAAAAATCAATACAAACGAGACAGCAAAATCTAGATGAATGGGAATTTTTGGATTGAAGCCACCACAACAGTAATTGACAGTCCATTGTCACTGTTTCCCAGCTGTATGCACACAAACAGGAGAGTTTAGCAGGAGCATCGTTCACACCAGGTGTGTTGATAAATGCGACGGAGTGGCAGCCAAGCAGTGGAGTGGAATGTCTAACGTGGAGATGGAGCGATGAAATCGGCTCGTGCGCAGGTAGCGCTCGGAGCGTTGCATCGCGGGATCGGCGAAGGATGTGGACGGCTTGGGGAGGTCTCCATCAAGCAGTGGATTGATCATGGCTGATGATGGAAGATGACGAAGAGCATACTTTTTATTCGTCGGCAGCGGCACGCACATCACCAGGGGCAAGAACGAGTGCTTTGTAAGTGCACACACTGCGCCCCTCTCCGCAACCATAAGTGCCAAACCGGCGAAGACTCCGGTGGTTAACATGAAAAAGTAATTCCTGGAGGGCGATGGCCTTTGATGTTTTACTTCACACTCTGTTCCTGCCTCTAGCACGAGCACAGCGTTGTGTTTTTAATAGGGGTGAAACCAGATTTGTAATACGACGTGCATCCTGAGTGTGCGTGGGGCGTGCCTACACAGATGCCATCTTTGGAGACAATCATGCAATACATTGGCGAAGAATACACTGACATATTGCGGCCTTTTTTTGCAAATGAACGCTAAAAGGTCACAACTGAAATGTGCTCTGGAACACATTGTTGCTTTCCATTGGCCTTCAATAACAAGCTGCTACGGAGTGGGCTGGTGATTCAGAGGTCAGAATAAATGAACGAGCATCACCGAGATCCCAGATTTGAATATCGGCAGCCGGCCTCTATTTAAATAAAACCAAGTAAGTATGATTGCGCTTCTTTGGATATGCACGTAAAAACAAGTAATCAAATAACATTTGTATATTTTTTTAATTCACTGAATTTGCCTACTTGTGGCTGAAAATTACAACCATTGGTTTGACTGCTATTCTTCACATTCCCTATTGCAGAGCAGGGCATATGGGCCACGTTCCGGTGGTGAAGGCTGTCTTAGCTAGTTTGGTGGGGGTCAAGGTAGAAGCGTTCACGTCGCGATCCCTGTCAGGTAGTACTTGGTATTGCCTGTGAATTCTACCAAACACTTCAAGGCCGAGCTGAAAGACAACGATGTCCAGAGGCTGACTATCGTGCTTCGAAGAATCGCAAAGAAGAAGAAGCTAGTTTGGTGATAATGTCGGCTAACTGGGCACTCAAGGGGAATTCCCAAGTAGGTATGCGGATTACTTCTAAGTCCCCTTTCACTCTCCTAAGTGTCACGGAGCAGAGCCTACATGTTTCTGCAAAGCCATTCTCTAACACTGTTCTGCAGTTATTTAGGAAACGATTTATTTGTCTGTAAATAATGCCGATTCTAGGACTGGAATAGAATTTTTAAAAGCAAAGCAGTAGTTCCGGTAAAAAGAAGAGAGGGCGTCATGGCCGGACGATGACCTTCTTGCTCTCGTAGGCATCCTTGATGCGGTCGCTGTTGAACACGACCGAGAGCAGAAAGGTGCCGTATCGGGTGGGCAATAACTCAGCCTCCACGGTGAGCGTCTCTCCAGGACCAATCTCGGCAGCTCTGCCAGAAGCCGGGGGAAAAGAAGAGGACAGTTACGACTGGTTGTGTAGCTCCTGTTAGATTTTACAGCCCTCCTGTACGACTGTCCGATCAGTTTTCAGGTTGTACCGTGTTTTGTTTGGTGCGATGTCCGAATTCCCGCTCCACGTGCCTTGAGCTTCTTCGGGAGCTGATTTGAGCAGGTTGTTTTACTTTTTTTTAATTATTATTAATTGTCTGCCTTGATTGGTATGGAAAAAGTGAGCCGTTCAATATAGTTCCTAAAGAAGCTGCCAGCACGTGGAGCCAAACGTCAGGACATCATGATTTAAAAAAAATAAATAGATTTTGTCACGTGAAATATGCAAGTTATAACTTGCATATTTCTAAATGGGAAAATTATTTATGCACATGTTCTTTAGTAGTTTATTCAGTCTAATTGTTTGTGGAGCACTATGAAAAAAAAAATAGATTTTTTTTTCTTTCATGTGTTTTGTTTATATATTGTATTTGAGGATGTTGGAAATTAATGTCCAGCTTTTGAACCACCACCCTTGCCCGTAGTCCCATGTTCATGTCCATGTCTTGACGTTTACATGTGTCTCTGGACTCTGTCCATCTTTCCTTGTCCAGAACCGAGGGTTGTCTCACGCGAGATTCGAACCCATGTCCTCTGGCACACAGCCTTTGTAGCCCAAGCCTGAGAGCTCTACCACTGAGCCACTACAGCTTGTATAAAGATCTGGGTTTCTCTGGGCCCCAAGTAGATCCGAAATAGGGTGATAGTTTATTTTTCAAAAATGTTTGTTCCATCCACCAGAGGGCCGAGGAGGTTTTCCTCTAAAGTTATATTGCTCAACGGCATTCGATCGGTATACTGATCATTCTATTGATCACGGCGTTCAGCTGAAGACCCGAACCACACAAGCGGATAGTGCATCCAGCATTCCAGATGAAATCAAAGGTGTACTGCCATCCATCCCCTGGCCAACTCGCAGCCGACACTTACAACACGGTATATTCCCCGGTAGACTACCACCCCAGCATTAATCGTATGACGCCTCGGTCATCTGCTCCAGGGCTCCTTTAGCAGCCGACACTGAGTCGCCGTTCGTGACTGTGTAACGGACGTGATTATGACTAATCAGCCGCAAACGTCCTGATGCACCTCGTCACACGCCTGAGCGTAGCTCGGGAATGTCCTGGGCTCTTGAGTTCAGCTTTGCACCCAATATTGTCATAACTCATTCTGATCGAATTATAAAATCGGCCATGTCCCATCCTTCCTTCTTTCTCTGCCTTTTGTCTAACCATAACCTGTGTCCCTATGTCTCCCCCTCCCCTCCCTGTCTCCCTCCGTGTTTGCCAGTTTCACGACCTTTCAGGATATTCGAAGCAGCCTTAATCATTTAATTTTTTTGTTCCTTTGGTTTTTTATTTATTTACTTTTCATTGTTGACATGCCGTTCTCTTCGCAGCTCTTGTGCAGCGCTTTGTGACCCTCGGGTGAAAGGCGCTATATCTTCTTCATCTTTGCGATTCTTCGAAGCGCGATGGTCAGCCTCTGGACATCGTTGTCTTTCAGCTCGGCCTCGAAGTGTTTGGTAGAATTCGCAGGCAATACAAAGTATTACCTGACAGGGATCGCGACGTGAACGCTTCTACCTTGACCCCCAGGCGCTATATAAAACGCTATTATCATTATTATCTCCATATAAAATGTAAGTAAAGGAGATGGTGTTGATCAACACACGGTAGAACCAGAACAATCACCTCGGAGAGCCGTACAGCACAACAGTGAAAACCTGCGCGGTGTTTGAACGCGCTACATTACAAAGAAGCTTCGCGATGTTGTATTATTCAGTATTGCTGCTTTGTGGATTTAAAAATGGGAGGGGGATGAAGGAAATTTCAAAACTCACGGCTCTGGGATTTTCTGAAGATTTGTGAGCCCATCACCGTCGACAGAAAAGACGGAGCGACTAAGCTTGGAAGGCAACGGGTTTGTGAAGGAGATCCTGGCCTTTATCTTCCGGTTTTGTCTAGGTTCGCCCACAATCTGCCAAAGAGAATAAAAAACACACATTCAACTGGTTTCAATAATGGAATTTCCCCCAGCTGCGGCGCAAAGAGCGCGCACAGCCCGCTCACAAACGCTTAGAGGAAACTGGAAGACTTATCAAAATACCGGTGAACAAGTTCTTAGCAATAACAACGTCTCATCAACGAGAAAACAAAAAACACCGACGCGAATAAAAAAGATTTGTATGTAGACCTCGGCGCTGATTAACGTCTGGCCGGATTTAACGCGTTTCGTGGGAGGAGCTCTCCATGTTTTATTAGCCTCAAAGGGCAGGTGGAGAAACAACATCTCTCGTCCGACTGTTACATTAGCACTTCTGACGGTCGTGGCAATCGTAGCTACGGAGCGGCTCTTTGCCTTTGAACCAAAGGATCGCTCGATCCCAGCAGCTGCCACACGCCAGGCTCCACGGCGGAGACTGAGCTTAGTATCGCACGGAGCAGAGGCAGCACGCTTGAAGGAGTTACATATTCAAAGACACGATTTCTAAACAATGGATTTCTGTGTCCCGTGGACTCGGAAAACTTAAGCACCGCTACTGTATGTGCTCGAGCATGTGTGTGTATTTATGTGGAGCGGTGGCTCAGTGGTTGAAACGATGAGCTACGAACCCAGTGACCCTAGTTCTAGTCCAGCTCGAAGCCAATATCTGTGATATCTGCACTAGCTCAACTCGGCCTTAAATGGGTACAGTACCACCACCACCCTCCCCTCGTGTGCTGTTGGCGTTTATATATGCTTGCTAATAGCGCTTGCTTAACCCTATCCGTTGGACAACTGTTAAATAGGGCTACAGAGCTTAACGTTTCCTTCTAGCTTAAATGAAAATTGAGTTGCCCCAAAAGTCAGTTAAGACTGTACAGTGGATCTTCGTCTTATCTTTGTCACATGTATGCATATAGGGATAAAATATAATGATCCACCCATACAGCCATAATGTAGATTCTTGGGGCCAAGTCCTGCTGAGCGAGCACCTATTAAGGCCAGCATGACTGACAAAACGGTGGTGTGGCCACTTTCCACAGCTGCTGTAATTGCCTCCCCACTGCTCAGGTCATGAAAAAAAGATATAATTCACATTTGCAACTGAATATATAAACTATGTTTTATATAGTAAGATATATTTTGCATGCATAATTCTGCAATGATAATACGTGGTGAAACCTATATCCTCAGGTAAATGTAACATGAAGTCTTTTGTGACCAATGTTATCCATAATATCCCTTTTTATGTGTTGGGTCACGTAAAAATGTTGAGGGTTCGCGCTCCAACATAACGGTGCGCTGAAGCAGCAAAGAAGTGGCACGTTTTGTTCGCGTGACAAACCTTACTTATTAGCTGTGTGGGGTGGAGGCGGGTTTACGACTTGTTTTTTTTACATGACCCAATCCATAAAAATTTATATAATATGCATAACCTACGGTAACTTGAGTGCGGCACTTTACAGTTTTAGTGTATCATCTCCCGACAGACGTCTGCACAACAAACAAAATAATTCACTCTCGTCCACACACGCCTGACTTGCCAGCCGGCGAGACCTAGTGGGTAAGGGCTACACGAGGAAGCCCTCAATTGAACATTGTACGATGTTTGCGTCAGAGATCCAGGCAGGTCAGTCAATAATCAGGCCGCTGCAGCAAGAGCGCCCCCTATAGCTGCCCAGCTCGCGAATCGGGGGTCGCATCTCTGTGATTGTCACTAAATTTGAGCCACATATTTGGGTTCGCGTCTAGCGTTAACATGTTATCAAAGTCACCAGCGGCAAATTTAGGCACTCATTTAACGATCCAAGGTTTATGTTAAGGATCCTGTACGAGTTTACTTCGTGGCCGATCTCATCAATGGAAGCCACGCCGGGTTGAGTCTGGGCTGTGCTTAGGTGGGCAATCGTCTTGCATAAGACAGGTGTGATTGCCACTGGGCAGTAGAAGGCAGCAAGACCCATTATTAAACCCTTCTCCCTCCACTACTTTCAACCCACCTACCAGTGTGGTGAAGTATGGTCAAAGGTCCCTCTCGGCCCACAAGGTGGACCGACAGGGTGTACATGTACAAATAGCCTAATACAATTTTTGACGCTTGTAATAGGTTAAAGGTAAAAACCTCGGCCCGTTTATATGCTCTCCATCAGGAGCAGGCAACCCTGCTCCAGATAGACGAGGTAGCAGCCGCCCATCGTCCGTGTGACGGCAACATCACCGCAGCGTTCGCGCCAGGCTGAGGTTCACTTCGCAGTCACGGCTGCGGCAGTGTGGCGGTGTCCGTGCGGGTCAGGGACTCACTGCGACGGTGATGCGGGGCCTCTTGAGCGTGATGTTCCTCTCCATGATGACGAGCTGCCCCGTCGTGGGCTCCTCCAGCAGCGACGTCACGCGCAGAAGGTTCTGGTCCGTCAGGTGCTCCCCGTAGTCCTTGTACTTCACCCTCAGGGTTTCGCGTGCGGCTGAGCGACAACAGTGGCCAGAGAAGAACAAAGAGTTTGCATGTTCTCTCTCCTGTGTCTGTGTAGGTTGTCACCTAGGTTAACTGTCCTGATTAAATTGCCCCCGGTGCCCGAGATGTTGTAACTTGCTTACCCATCCCTGCGGGCTAACTGTTAAAAAGACCTACATAGCTCAACAGTTCCTTCCAGCTGAGGTATGGGGTTCGCATCCTTCATAAGCGCAATTTTTATCTGCACAATATCAAGGCTGTTGTCTTATTTCAACTTTACTTCCCACTTTATGGTTACTCCTGAAACTTTAACACGTACGACTGAAACATGAACGTTAACTGACGGGGACGACATAAAGCCCACAGCATGGGCGATCAAAGCTTTCAAAAGGCTTTCAACAACAGCAGCGACAAATACAACGTTACGAACAAGGAATCTGTGGCCAGAATGAAGGCAAATGGTGACAGCGGCCTGTCGGGAGTAATCGAGCGAGCCGTGCACAGAGCGCGGGAGGCGACACGTGGGAGGATGAGTCAGAGGCTCGGAGGACGAGACGGAACCGAGCGTCGGCCGGGCCAACGACATCAAAGAAACGGAGCAAGGGGAAAACGCAATGGAGAAGAAATTCCGAACACAACAACCGTAGCAGGAAACGGTGACGTGGTGAGATGGCGAGGGCAGGAGGAGCGGTGTCCTGTCGGTCACGGAGACACAGGAGACGAAGAAATGGAGAACAGAGAAGACTAAGGAATATGAAGACGAGGTGAAGCTGCATAAAAACAAAAATATAAAAATGAGATGGAAGAAAGGGACACAGAAAAAGAAGATGAATTGGAAGATAAACTGAAATAATGGAAAGCAGAAAAAGATTAAGAAAACTGAGATAAAGATGTACTGATATAGGATTTCATGGCTCGATGCATGGTAATCGTTTTCAACGCTGCAAAGCTAAACATTACGTCGCAGAAGAAGAAACATCTGACGACAAACGGGAAACATGAAGCAGCAGCAGAAGAAAAACAAGATGAAAAACAAGTTGAAGAATTGGAAGAAGAAAAACATGAAGAACGGACGGCGGCGACGACGACAACAAAGCAGAAACCCCGAGACAGAGCAGAAACGTAAGTGGGGTCCGTCGATCACTCACTCTGCCCGGCCGGCACGGTGATGCTGCAGGAGCGCGCCCCGCACTCGGCGCCGCACTGGCCCATGTAGGTGAGCGCCGAGGCGGCCGAGGTGAGCGTGAGCGTCAGGTCGACGCCCGAGCGGTTGCGCACCACCGTGTGCGCGTCCACGTTGCTGCCCACGAAGGCCGAGGCGCTCAGCTTGATGAGGGCCTCGAGGTCGCGTAGGACCACCTCGGCGTCGCGAGCACCGCGGCCCGCCCGCTCGAACGCCTCGCGCTCCTCCGCCGAGCCTGCCGCGGAGACGTCGGTAGCGTCGGTTAGTCCGAGCGTTTGTCTGTTACGGACTGGCGTCCCGTCCCCGGTATATCCCTGCCTCGCGCCCCTCCCCTGTGTCTGCCGGAATAGGCTCCGGTTCACCGCAACCCTGTACAGGATTAAGCGGTTTCTGACAGCGAATGAAGTTCGAGCGTTTGTTGTGGCGCCGGAACCCCGCATCCAAAGCTTGCGAGGTCGCTAAGGAGATAGGGCTCGACACGGCTATCCCGAAAGAACAGCTCTGAAGAGCAACTATCATGAATCTAAGCAGTGAGGTGGGGGGGGGTGTAGGGGGGGGCGTGCACCCCAGGTAAAGAACCACTGTGCTAAAAAAATAAAATTGCAAAACGCCCGTTGTCGATCGTGAGCGTGCGACCGACTGACCCTCGGGGTGCTTGTAGAGGTGCGTGATGTCCTCGCGATCGTCCGAGCCGATGCGCTTGGTGCTGATGTTCTGGCCGACGAAGCCCGTGAAGCAGTTGGCGCGCCGCTTCTCCCCGTCCGGCGACACCACCCAGTTGACGACGTCGGCGTTGACCTCGGCGAACACGAACGCCGCCTCGTACGGGTGCCTCACCTCCCCGTTCCGCACCGCGATCACGGGCGCCGGCCCCACGCAGAACACGCCTGCGCCACAACCGGAGCAGCCACAAGCATTCCACTGCTGGATGAAATCCCCTCCACGTCACCCGCCATCTCAGCCCGGTGATGCAACGTCTGTGCAGCTGCATGCACACGAGCGGATTTCATCTCTCCTTTTGACAGAAGCACTCCGTTCCTCTGACTGCCAAACCGATGTAGGTCTTAACCACTGGCTGCCATCCATCCTCGTGACGTGCTCTGTCCACGCCCCAATTGCTAGTCATGAAATTGCACGCAATTGCGAATGTGGGTTCCATCGCTCCTCTTCACTGCAAATATCTGCAATCATCTGACTTTATTTAACGTGTTCCTAATCTGTGTCATTGTGGCCTGGATTGATCATCTTAAAGTGCAATTTACAGGATGTAAAATAACCCCTATCACAGACACCGTGAATTGGTAGGCGGCCAGACGGTATAAAATAATAATTTACCACTTAGAATGTGCCGCGTAGTATTTGTTCACTCTCAGAGAGAGAGCAACTCAGAGGTGGCAATCAAACCCGGTACCTTATTGGTGTCAGGCGTGAGTTTTATCGCTGTGCCACCATGCCACCTGGCTGGCATACTCACCACACAGCCGGGCTGCGCAGAGATAAAATGGTAACATCCGCTCCTCAATGAAAGAAGGTCCTGCCCAAGGCAGTTCGACTCCCACCTCAGTCACCTTTCTGTGTGGATTTTGTGTGTTCTCCCCCTGTGCTGCATGGGTTTCCTCCCATAACTTAAAAAACTCAAAAATTGGCCGATAACATAAATAAATCGGCAAATGGTTCTGGCTAACCTCATGGCTGCCTTCCCCCCACCTCTCCGTGGTTTCCATATGCCTCCGTGTCATTCTGTCTATAAACAAAAACCTTCGACATCGAACAAACACCGTGTAGCGCATTACAAATTGTTAGTATAAATTGTGTTTTTTTTTAAGTGAGTAACGTGTGTAGGAAGTGCCGATCGAATGCCGGCGCTCCCGTTGTTCTCTCACCGTTGCTGCGTTCCTGCGGTGTGGGGTCAATCACTTGCCACCCGTCGTTTCCGGGCGGGAGGTCAGCCCGGGCCATCCAGCTCTCCACCCAACAGTGGAAATTCCTGCAGGACGACGAACGCCGCACACACACACACACGTGGCCTCGATTCAACCCATCCATCCATTTTCTAAACCGCTTGTCCTGGTGGGGGTCGCGGTGGCAGCAGTCCAAGGAGAGTGGACCAAACATCCCTTTCCTTTTCATTGCCGTGGCGGCATCGCACCCGACCCTCACGCTTCACCTTGCGAGGCTGCTCCACCTATCCATTTCGGGCTGGGCCCGACCGGGTTACGTGGGTTACCCGGCCACCAGGCGCTTGCCGACGGACACCACTCCCAGGCCTGGCTCCAGGGTTGGGTCCCGGTAACTCTAGTCCGTGCAGGGTTCTCATGATCTTATTCTGAACCATCATGAGTCGATTCAACCCGACGTACGAAATAAATGTGGAACGACAACAGAGTTACGGGTTTCGTTGTGGATTATTGTTGCCGATTTAGAGCACTCCGCTAACGATTATGAATTCACATTATGCATAAATATCACATGCAAATGATGGTTGCCTATTATCGGTTCACCCGGAGTGCGCTAGAGCTCGTCAGGTCAGGGACACGAAGGAGGAAGGAGCCGGATGGGTGATCACTATGCATGCCACGTTGTCACAGGGCTACGTGGTTTCGTGGCAGAGGGATGTGCAGTGTTGTCCTGTACTTCTATGCCCGCCTTCCACAATCTGCTCTGTCTTCACTAACACGTACTGGCTAGGGCAGTGAAGTATAGTCAAGCAACTCCATGGCCGGCACGGCATGGGGTGACAGTCATGCAGCAGTGGAGTGACATGAATAATCTGTATAAAGTTACATTGTGTTTGTGCATCATTAACCCTTCGAGGGCTCCTTACTTAACTCAACAACTCGCACTTTGCTCCTAAAATAATTCTGCTCTTGACTCCCAACATCATATCAACTTAACTCTCTAGAGTAATAGCCTCAACAGGCACACTCACACACACAGAGCTTATTATGCATGGAACGACCTCCCAGAAGCACTGAAAATATTTGACCAGTCTCAACTCATCAACAGCCGGGATAGGCTGCGACTTCACCGCGACCCTCGAGTCCAGGGGTAGGCAATAATTGTCACGGCCGGGCCAGATTAAGACTTTCTGTATGTTGTCACAGCCCCCCATATCTGTTTTGTAATCCACAATAATCTGGTTTTTATTTTAAGGGTGGAGGAATATAGTCTGGTCTGGCAGTGATGGCTGGCCAGATAAAAGTCATACGGGCCGAATGCAGCCTGCGGGCCGAATTTTGCCCATCCCTGCTCTAAACCCACCGATCTGAACCGGTGGGTCCCTACCCATCAGTGGGCCGCGAGCGCCACCTAGTAGTCCGTGGAGACCATACCCAAGAGGGCCAAGTGGGCCTTGAGGTGCAAATGGTTGAGAACGCCTGCTATAGAAAACGAAACGGGTACCAAATAACGAACAAATTAGTGAACGTGCGGAATTTGTCCGTCGTCGCACCACTATGGCGGAGGCAGGTGGCTGCTCACCAGACCGAGTCGTTGCGCCCCTTGAGCACCTGCTGCAGGTCCTCCTCCCGGAAGAAGCGGTCGCAGGCCAGGTTCCCGTCCGTGTCGTGCGCCGACAGGTAGTTGGTCACGCAGCGGCTCGGGATTCCCAGAGCGCGCAGCACTGAGGAGCGCGCACGCCGAACACCGCACAGGGACTGAGATCACCCTCCGCCCAGCGTAGGCTCTTATAGGCCGCCGGGGCAAGCGCTGTTAGCGAGCAGCACCTACGAAGGCCGCCATGCAGTGCACGAAGAGGTGGGTGCCCACCACCGTGCCTCACGGACCTATGAAGGCCCCCACGGTACACGTCGGGGTGGGTGGCCAGCACCATGCCCGGCCAACTTCATCTCCCTAGTGCTGATATTTACACAATGCACCAGGTACCCATTTCAGTCTGAGTCGACCTAGGGCAGAAGCTAGATCAGTTCGTAGCATCGCGTGCTATTCACAGGCCAAATGCACACACACACAATGTGCATAGAGACGCAATATGCATCGAGGAAACGCACTGGTTTGACGAGACTGCTGATGAGACCCAGGAGGTCGAACTGGCATCGCAGGGTTTGCTTGCTTAAACAAATACAGCCAGACAATCATGGTCTGGAAAGCCAACAAGCCGAGTGTTGCTTGGTTTGCTTTCTCCGTTAGATCCCTGTGACTGTCACTGCTTTGATAATATGACAGTGATTTACTGGGATTCTTTTAAGGAGCCTATATCCTGGAAATAATTGATCACCGAGCGTGTAAATTAATATACAGCAGACATCAAGGATGGCACTTTAAAGTTGTACCCAGTGATGTAGTTTCTGTTTAATTTTAATACGATATAAATTACGTGATGTATTATCGCTTAAATCACTTTTCTAGCTGCCACCTATTGAATTATGACACCCGGCTATAACATTTGCAATAAGTACTTGGTAATATATTGCTGTCAAAGCGAGTATCATCATCATCATCATCCACAGCAGCTCTGTTGAAAGGCTTCTTGAACCCAGGCAATGCGATGGCACATTTAGATTCCTATGTATTCCATAAAATTATCTCAGAGTTTAATGGCGAGGTTGTAAATGGAAAAAATGTAGTGCTCCATCGTGTGAATAAAACACGTTTAAATTAACGCCCTCATTTATTTGGGTGAAACTGTGGTGCAGCAATTTGCATGCTCTGCCATAAACTTGCCGATCAGGATAAAATTTCTGTCTATGGTTAACATCAGTGGCGAGTTATATCTGAACCGATCCTAAGCCCTTGTATACTGACTAGCGTAATGAAGTATGTTCAAACAACCCCTTTGACCTACATGGTACTGTGAGGCTTTCATGCAGCAGTGGACTGACTGACAGCTGTAATTTTACTGATTAACTTACGTTAATAAAAGTCAGTAGCTAAAATCAGCTGTAATTGCCGTGTAGTCTAATGTTAGTTATAATAGCGTTTAGTTCACCTCGGTTGTGAGGTAAATAACGTGGTATTCGCACCATTATTACCACGCAGGACACTGTGTTACAGTCGGCAGTAGTTTCACCCTCGGGGCGATGGTGCTGTGTGTGATCCTAATTTGAATAATTAGCATCATCTTATTGTAACATTTTGGACAATTAAACTGGCACACAATGGCCTACACTTTTCAAATTATGTCTGTATTCTTAGCGTCCACTGTGAAGCAGAAGGCGCATGATTGTGGGTAATACACCTGCATAAGATGTTCAAACACCAAATATACCCGTTTTACAAGCCATGAAGTCTACAATATAGATAGATGTTTATGATTACAGCAGGAAACTACCCAGTGAGCCTGCAAGCTCTTTACAGGATTCCTGCGATAATACAATAACCATACATACTTGTGGAAAAACATGCCTCCCGTGTTGGGAGGCCTCCAGTGTCGCGAAGGTGAAATGAGGAACACTCGACATGGCTCTGCCGAAAGAACGGCTCTTGAGGGAAATTCTCAGATGAAATGTTGCAGAGAGCTACAAGATTATTAACGTGGCGCACGCTCAACTGAGTGCGCGGGCGTTTGTCTGAACGTTACCGGTGCAGGCGGTAGCGGCGAACACCCAACACTGGCCGTATCGGACCGGCTCGAAGCCGCTGTCGCTCCACTGGCGGAGGATGTTGGCGCTGCCCGCCCAGTGCATGGGGTTTGTGCCGTCCGTGTAGTGCTCGATCCACCGCCCGTTGAGCACCCCCCGGTCGTCGTTGGAGTTGATCTGCGTGGGAGGGCGTGCGCGACAGATGGATCGATGCTCCGTGTGTATCCGTGTGTGGTTGTGTGTTAAATGTGGAGGAGTGGTGTTGTGCAACGGGTCATGTGCTGTGCTACAAACAATGCGACAATTTTAGGTTTTCGTGGTTCGATGTATGAGAATGGCTCTCAAGAGTTGCTCTATTGGGATAGCCGTAGCAAACGTTCCTCCGCTCTCCTGCATGACGTTTTGCTAAGAGGAATACTCGCCACGGCTATCCCGAAAGGCCGGCTCTTACAAGCAATTCTCATGCGACTTAAGTTCAATTCCTATCTATGGCTATACATCAGTGGAAAGTTGTATCTGCACCTTGACCTGGGCCTCAGCCGTAAACAAGCACCAAATGCAGTATTCAAATATCAGCACTAGCCTGGCATGACGCTGTTCCAAACAATTCCCTTGCTCACCGTTCCGGCCTTACTAGGTGCTCGGTAACAGCTCATGCTGCAACAGTCTGCACAGGCAACACAAGGGATGTCTGTATTTGGTGTGAACTGTCCACGTAATTATAGTTTTTGTTCCAGATCTGTGCTTTGTTATTGTCCCCCCTGACCCCCAGCTTAGCTTAACTTGTAAATATAAAAAAAACCATTGTTAGTATTTTTTTTATCCTAGTATTTTTAAACCCTTGTTGTTGTGTTCCAGTCCATATATATGCCAACACCGGGGTCTGAGAGAAACGGTATTTCGATCCTCTATATGTCCTGTACATATGGCAGAATTGACAATACAGTTGAATTGAATAACATCACTCACCACTGTGGGCGATACTGTGCTAGTTAGTTGCTTGCTAGCAGATGAACCGAGTTCAGCGCAACGTTAGCTCGATTTGAATGCGAATGTAAGTGATCGGCAGCGGCGCCGACGATCGTCGTCGTACCATGGCCGACACGACGCGGCTGACGTGGATCGGGTCCGAGCGTCTCAGCACGTCCTTCTCCAGGTCCTCCAGCGCCGAGTTGCTGTTGTCCAAAATCTGGAAGCAAATCTCGACCACCCGATCTGCATACTGTCGACAAATGAGAGGCGCTGGAAGGTGAAGCCAGGGCGAAGACGTATCCCACTGGGCGCGAGCGAAGCAACAAACAACAAGCGGAACAACAACGAGTGGAGGATCGGTGGGGGCAGCTGCCGAGGCCGACCTGCGAGAAGTCCCACGGGATGGAGTAGATGTAGTCGTTGGAGCCCATGTAAATGAGCCCCTTCTCGTTGACAACGTATTCGGTCAGGCCGATGTCATCCTCCATGTAGGTCGCATCCTCTGCAAAATGGATTCATCGCAACGGATCGGTCGCTAAGAGTTGGTTGTGCGACTCGTAAAATGCCTGGATTTAAAACCTGTGCCAACCATACAGGATTACAACATCTGTATTATGTTCCGTGTTCTTTAAACACACATCACACCACCTGCCATAATAAAGATCGTGCCTACTGACTTTAGGTACAATTAAGGTTTTGCTTGAGCATTCAATCTTGACTGTGCTGCACCAGCACTCATGGCAAATTGGGTCTGATATCCAATTCAGGATTGCTCTCAAAAGCTGCTCATTCGGGACAGCCGTGGTCGAGCCTACCTACTCTCTCCTTCAGCATAAAAACCCCCAGCAATGCTGTCCAATCGCCATAATTCAATTCAACTTTATTTGTCAATTCTGCCATATGTACAGGACACATAGAGGATCGAAATTTCGTTTCGATCCTCCATGTGTGGCGCTGTGGGATCGTACCGGGACACCACGGGTTGAACACCATCAAGACCTTGCCCACGGTGAAGCCCACGATCTGCAGGGGCTCCACGCCGACGATCAGCTCCAAGGTGACGACGTACTCCCCGATGATGGCGTCGGCGGGGCTCCTCACGGACAGACGCAGCCGCCCGCCGGCCAGGTCGCTCCGCGCTTCCTCTCCGCCGATCGTGAGCGCCGACAGGTCAAGCTGCAGCGACTGCAGTTCCTCCCACGCCGTGGTGCCGGGCTCGGGGACTTCTATCGCCGCTGCATCCTCCTCCTCCGCCGCCGCAAGCGGTTCCACGTCCAGGCTCCAGCCGCTGCCGTCCCCGCTGGCAGAGCCGCTGGAGCTGAGCGGGATCAAGGTCCTGTCGCTCTCCTGTGGGTTTGGGCCTGTGCGCAGAAGGAGCGTTTGATGTCAATATTTAGAGTCTTTGTTCAACATCCTCTAAAAGGGGCTCTGTGTCGCTATCTCGAGCGGAGACTCTTCTGCCAGCAGTGGCCGATGCAACTGCAGAGCCGCACCTTTAGGTTTATTTACTAGGTTTGTAACAATGTCAACCCACAGACCGAGGGTTTGATGTAATCATGTAGAGTCGGGATAGAATTTCATGTTCACGATTCTTCATCGGTTAACATATTTCGGGTACTGTTCCTTTGGCTTTTATTTTTTTTCATTGTTGACATGCCGTTCTCTTCGCGGCCCTTGTGCAGCGCTTTGTGACACTCGGGTAAAAGGCGCTATATAAAACGCTATTATTATTATTATTGCTGTATATTTTATTCCTGGGGGAGGAAAAATGAGTGTCCCTAAAATATCCATTTGTACAAGGGAAAGCTCAGCAGAGAGGACTGAAAACAACTTTCTCTACTGCCTCCTACAAGCGACTCATTGCTCAGCAAGTTAGCGGATCATGCATTCCATGACTCCACCAACCCTTCCCTCTCTTTTGCAGGACTTAGATCATGCGTCACTGCTACCACACCCAAAGCGAAATGGGATTTACATGTCAGAATAAATTTCACCCTCCCACATGTTTGCCTCCGGATGTGCGCCCTCCCTGTATTTACCCGCTAAAAAATTGCAAATGTCCAGCCAATTTAGGCATGCTCAATGCATGTATTGTCCCCTCGCTTTGCGCCGGGTTGCTGCGTATTCGTCAGCTCCACCAGAAATATTTCTGAGTCACTCGAGCTGCAGACGAGCGTCACAGTTTAGCCTTGTCTGGAATACGACTGGTCCCGTCATTCCGATAGACTTTCGCTGTTTGTCGACAAGCAGCTGTAACGGGGTTTGGGAGCGGCCGAGTTTGCGGCAGGGATGTTGCGACATTCGTCCACGAAGCGGAGCACATTTCGAGGAGAACACAAAGCGTGGGTTGAGAACGCTGTACAACGTGAGCTTGTGGCTCGTGGACCTTAAAATAAGCTTGCCTGGTTTTAGTTTCTGCATAAACTTTCCGTCAGAAAGTATTTATGCTCCCTTCCCTTGGGCGGCGGGGTGACGCAGTGGTAACATCCGCGCCTCACAGAAATAAGGTCCTGTCTGAGGCAGTTCGATTCCCACCTCAGGTGCCCTTCTGTCCAGAGACTGTGTGTTCTCCCGATGTTCTGCATGGGTTTCCTCTGGGTTCTCGGGTTTCCTCCCACAAACTCAAAAACACTTATTATATTATTGGCGCCAGCTGACCACGTGCTTACCTCCCCTCCACCTCTCTGCAATTACCTGCAGCGCCTTGTAACCTCTGGGTGAAAGACGCTGAATAAATGTAAACATATTTTTATTACATTATTATTATGGGGGTTGTGAGCTGTCTTTATTAACTCAACTTTTAAACCAATAAAGGTTCCAGATGTTTGGCTCAAAAACCGCTCGCCCACCTACCGCCGACCGTGAGAGCTGTTCCGTTCGGCCGTTTATCTTGGCGTCACTCACACATTCCCTATTAGTGTCCCATGTACAGTGTGGCGGTAAATCTTTCCACTTTGGCACACGGCCCCATCTCCCACAAGCTGCCGTCGCGCTCAACAACACAGAAGGGGACCAGTTTGCAAAGCGTCCGTTTCCAATGACTCGAAAACGATGGTTGGGCAACTGTGGTATAATTCACAAGGCAGTGACAGCCCACAGTGGCTCCACTGTGTGGTTAACGTAGAAGCTTATGCCAGGTAATAAGTCTCGCGACTTTATAAGGAGCAGCCCTGCCGGGATAACGGGGACCAGCCAACGTGTGACTCCTCTAGAGTGGGATAACACGGTTTCCACGGGTCCTGGTGCGGGGAAGGAAATGGGTGCCACAGTCGAATTGACCCCGTTATTGACCTCACACCTGACAGCCAGCCCCTGACTGACAAAGACCAGTCAAGTTTGCACCACCGACAAGCTCGATAGCGATGCCTCCACCCATCCGGGCTCCAGAATTAAAACTCAAGCCCTGACAATGATGGCCATTCACAAGGAATGTTTCCATCCCTACGGTTATTGTGGGGGTGCGGGCCGCTAGCACACTGCGCTACAAACCCGGTGACCTGAGTGTAATTTTCCGCTACGGCTAACACATCAGTGGCGAGGGATATCTGAATCATTTCCGGGCGTCAATTATGTCGCTTTGGCTTAGAATTAGTACCTGATGCGGTGTGTAAACATCGGCACTGGGGAGCCAAAGGCGGACGGGTGTGGTGCTGGCAACACCAATCGCTAACAGCTATACCCCCAGCAGTCTAAGTAAGGTATAGTGAACAAAGGGTTGTATAAAACAGATAATTAAGTGGTAGGTTTCATAAATGAAGCGTGGGTGCAGAAAGTTATCTGTGAGTACAGTGAATTACGTATATTGAACAAAGTGATCACCGTATGAAATTATGTCCGAGTATTATTAAACAGCGCAGGACGGCTATGGGTAAGGAAGTGGGCGTGCGTAGTGAACGTAACGTGCGTTAGATGTCGCACCCAAGCGCAGGGAGAGGGTCAGCTCATCGCGGTCGGGTTGAAAGCGATAGGAGTCGCTCAGTTGGACGTCGATGATGAACGGACGACCTCGGCGGGCGAGCAGCAAGGAGCGACTCTTTGACGGTGTGCCCCGGCCACCACCTCCTGCCAACGCAAAACCAACATTACACACACACGAAAATGACAAAGATCCCCCGTAAAGCCTTAACAGTCTGTAGGGGCAAGTGTTGTTAGCAACCACCTATGAAGGCACACGAGGGGGTGGGTGGATGGTACCACACTCGTCCGCCTTTGTCTCACTAGTGGCAATGTTTATACACCACATCAGATACTCATTTGAGGCCGAGATCAGCTCTATTCCAGGCATACAGTACATTTAAAACTGGTCAGTGGGGGTTAGTGAGAAATAAATAGGCCCACAACCCATTCATATACTGCACTGTATCACCACTGATGTGCGCCATGGCCGGGAATGGAACTTCTGATAACTAGGTTCATGGTGCATTGCGCTAAGCGCCATCATCTCTCCTATTGCTATAATTGCTATTATTGCCTAAATCTATCGAACGTAAAATGTTATGAAATAGCATCGTATAAGGGAAGGGAAATGGTTGTCTAAGCAACAGTAAACCAGAGACGATCCTTATGAATGCACACGATCATTATGGAAGATGGAAATTTGGCAACTTGAAAGCTTGGCGCAGGCTTCAGATCACACGAAAGCCCTTGTGGTTTGACTTGCATGAAAAACAACTTTAATGGAATATTGAGGACAAAACGTGGAAGGGGTTGAAATGAATCAGAGTGAATTCAATTAAGAGTGAGAGGATGTTTTTCTTTCATACTGAATGGAATTCTGGCAGACCCCATGGACTCTTATCGGCCTCTGTAAATAAACTCAATTGGGGAAGTTGGGAGGGGAATGTGGTAGCCATGTGTTTCCATTGTTGCTGATTATCTGCTCCTTGCAGGGACTCCAAGGGACGCCCCCTCACAGACGTTTTCCATTATCATTCGCGAGTGCATGTGTGTGTGTAGGCTGAGGAAGAGCCCTGTAGTGAAGTTGTTAATGCACTTCGCAATGGACCCTTGTCTCCCCAATTGGATTTCCCCAACACGTGGGTCGACCAACCCTTGAAATGAGTACCGGGTGCGTACACATTAGAAATGGGGAGACAAGGGCGGTTTGGCATGGTGACCATACCCACCACCGTGTGTGCAATTCAGGCCCCTTAAACAGATGCTCTGTAATTGCAGTCTACCCCAGGGAGAGTCTTGGTGATTATGGGGCCCCAGGCACAATGCAATGATGACCCCCCCCTCCACACACACTGATTAAAAAGCACCGATACGAACGTTGTTCAGCCAAACAGCCGACCGTTGTGCCCTCCCCCTGCAATTGCCTGGGTCGCCCCATGTTTGGGACCGCTAGTGTGTGCCCCGACAGTCCGCAGGGGTAATTGTGTTCGTGGTGAGACTGTCCTCGTGAAGAGCCCTCCCTACCGTCCAGCTTGCACAGCCAGCGATTAACCTGGTCCGCGGTGCAGTGGCTCAAGATGTGCGACTCCAGTAGCTCGGGGTGAGTCTCCAAAAAGTCGATTACTGTGGATTCGCTGGGATCCGTGCCACGACTTGTGCCTGGAGAGAATACAGATGGACCAAGGTTTGTATCAGAAACATGTAGATAACTGAGAATTACTGTTAGGTGTTGCTCTTTCGCAATAACCATGATTATAAGTGTTCATCCACCGTCCTTTGCCATGTTTTGCTTCCCACAATGGAGGCATCATCAGGATTTAGACTAGCTTACTTGTATCGTCAAGTTAAAGGTTTAGCTATGTGGTCATTCGGATATCCCGAAAGAGTACCTCTTAAGAGCAATCTTTATACGTCGAGATGTGAAAACCTACATCAAAAGAGTATATTTGTGGATGTCTGTTTTAATAGCTCGCCGACATAATCACCAAACTAGCTAACGCAGCCTTCGCCACCGGAATTTTCCCATCTCAGTTAAAACTTGGACAAATCACACCACTTCTCAAGTCTCCAACACTGGACCCCGACAACCTCACAAACTACCGCCCAATCACCAACCTTTCCACTTTCTCAAAAATCATCGAGCGGCTCATCCTAAAGCGCATACAAAACCACGTCACATCCTCGCCCAATTTCAACACATTTGAATCAGCATACCGCATAGCACACTCAACCGAAACCGCACTCATCAAAATTCTAGACGACCTCCTCACCCTGATAGACTCCGGCTTCACGGCAGCACTCATCTCCCTCGACCTTTCCTCCGCCTTCGACACCATCAACCACGAGA